>JADRCH010000063.1:9950308-10026345 GCA_019843965.1 Rhynchomys soricoides | reverse complement strand
ATTTATTTATTATAACCACAGATTTTTCCACTCACACCCCTATTTCCAAAATAATGATTCTGAGAATTGATCATTTATAAATAAATGCCTAGGCCATACACTTTGGCTTGTTCCCACAAGCTCATAACTCAATTATCCCATTTAAACTAGTCTAAGTCTGACATAAGACATAAATTGGCACTGTAGGCATAGATTTCTGCGATCTACTTTAACAAGTGTTCAACCTCCCCTCTAGCCCACCACCCACCAGAGACAGTGGAAAAGAAAGGTTATTAGGACACAGAGGATGTAGACTCGTTTAGAAAAAGTTCTTTGAATACAAGTCCAATATTTGTTGTCAGAATATCAGCAGTTCAGTCCAGTAGCAAACACCAAATAATAATCAGCAGCAGCAGTCCAGTCCTGTCAGCAGACACTACACATGAACCAGCAGTTGCATTTCAGTCCACTTGGCAATCACCACACACGAACCAGCAAGGGCAATTCAATCCAGAAGAAAGGCTTGCCAAGCAGCCTGAAGCCATAGAACAGGAACCTCACAAGAAGTTCGTTGGCTAGTTTCTTTCTATGACATCACCACAAGCAGAGCTCAGCAATGCAATGGAAGGCAAACCAATACATTCATGTTGAAAAGCGAGGTGGAGCAAAGGGAACCAATGCGTGTGCTCCCATTGTCTGTGAGGTCATATTTATATTGCTTCTGAACATCATGCATCCTTTCATGGGTTTGCTATATCAAAACATCTTTTCACCTGTATCTGCTTCAGGAAAACATTCTTTCATGTGTCTGCTTAAACAAGACATCCCTTCACCAAGTAAAACATCATATGGCATAACTGACTTTCCAAAGAAACCAGAAGTTTCCACTTCATCCCACCTTCTACTTCCTGCCTCAGCTAATAGGCCATCAGCTTTTTATTGACAGGTGATGCTTCCACACAGTGCATAAAAGATGCTCTCTACAGTTTGGGGGATTTTATGTTTGTTTGTTTGTTTGTTTGTCAACTTGTCAACAAGCTAGAGTTGTCTGAGAATAGGAAACTACAAATGAGTAAGTATCTGGCCTGTAGAGAAGCCTGCAGGGTATTTTTTTTAAATCTGTAATTGATATGGATAGGTCCATATCACGGGGAGCAATGCTACACCGGAGCAAATGTTTCTTAGTTGGCTAAGAAAGCGGGCTGAGCAAATGGTAGATAGCACACCAGTAAGTATCACTCTGCTATGGCCTCTGCATCAGTTCCTGTCTCAAGTCCCTACCTACAGTTTCTTTCATGACTTCCCTAAATGATACATGACAACAATAAACTGCATTAGTACCCCCACCAAGTTACTTTGGGCCATGGTGTTTTATCACAGCAACATAAACCCTGACTAAGACATTAACTGTGCCATATCTACTGTCTGGTCAAAGAAAACATCATTGGAATCTTAGCACTGGAAATTTTACTTCAGACTTTATTTTAAAACATTAACAATATCAACTAACTGGACCACCCAGAGCTTCCAGGGACTAAACTACCAACCAAAAAGTACACAAGGAGGGAGCCAGGACTTCAAATACATATGTATCAGAGGATGGCCTTATCTGACATCAGTGGGAGGGGAGGGAAGCTTGATGCTTCAGTGTAGGAGGATGCTAGAAGGGTGAGGTGGGAATAGGTGAAACAGGAGTGGGTGAGTGGGTGGAAGAGCACCCTCATAGAGGCAACTGGGAGAGGGGGAGGGGAGGATGAGATGGGGGGCTTAGTGGAAAGGTAGCTGGAAAGGGGGATATCATTTAAAATGTAAACTAATAAAATGATTAATAAAAATAAAATAAAATATAACATTAACGAAGTTTTCAAAACTAAGATTGGCAAAATAAAACACCTGCTTTATAGAGATAAAATAAGAGCTTTTACTTTCTTTCTTCTTTCTTTCTTTAATTTCTTCTTGATGTGTTAAAAATATATAAATAGCCTCAAATCAGAGATAAGGAAGAAAACTAATCTAGAAGGAATTTAACAGATGGCCGCAAAATTCCAAGAAGAACTAATTCAATGACGTAAGTTTATATAAGTTAATAAGTGTTAGAGCTACACAGAACTCAATAAAAAACATTTGTTGGGAGATCCTTCTTAGCTCTATAATGCCACGCTTTGTCAATGCAACCTAGATGTTACAACAAAGCAAAGTAGGTAGCTGAATGAAGAAGATAAATTACTGAACATTTACTTTTAAAAGACATTTAGGACATCCTGGTAATGCAGCATACACATGGGTACATGAAGGGTGGGGGTTAGAAAAGGAGAAGGCAAGGAAGGAGGCAGAGAAGCACAAAAAGACAGGAAGAGATGGGCTTACATTCTTTCCTGTCAAATGTTTCCTATGGGTTTAGACTGCTTAGAGACTTACAAAAGGCATTTCCAAATTTGCATATGATCACATTATCAATGAATCCCTACATAGCAGAGAATTCCTGCTTTGGGGAATGCTTACATCCCATCCAGAGCACATGCAATTGTACTTTGCTGTCTCAAGTGCTGCAAGAGCAGAACATTAAAAAGAAATAAGACAATGAAGACCACAAAGACTTTAGACAGAAGGTTGGTTATGGATTATTTGACAACAAGCTGCTATTTACAATAATATTTATTATTTTAGTAATATGTTGTAGTTAGCCAGAAAAGGTGAAAGAAAGGAATAATATATCTCACACATGGGATATAACATGGGAGAAAACAAGAATAAATTATCTTTGATTAAAAAAAAAATGTAACAACAATAAAACAAGTGTTGTTATACAATCTTGTAATCTATGTACTTGGGAATCTGAAAAGACTGATCCTTGATGCTCCCCTTGCTGGCCAGGTAGCCTCATCTACTTTGCAAGTTCTGAATCAGTAAGAAACACTATCCCCCCACCCCACCCCCCAAAAAATATGTGGACAGCTGCTGAAAGTTGACACTCAAGCTTCTTTTCTGTCCTTCCCATGCCCTACATACACATGCACACATAACTACCTCCTTTTCATTGGTTATCCTAAGTTAAATATGGTAGTTCATGCACTAAAGACTTAGGTAGTCCCAGAACATAGAAAGTTAAAACAGAAAGATGGCCTCGAGTTAAAGGCTAGCCTGAGCTACATTGAGAGTTTCAGGGTACCCTGAGCTAAAAGAGTGGAATCCTGTCCCAAAAAAATAAAAGGGAGAGATCATCTTTACAAAAGATATCCTCAAAAGGTTCATATTGGTTTGCATTCTACTGCTGTGAAAAAGACATGACCAAAAGCAAGAAGGGGTTTATTCCATTTTACAGTTTACAGTTCATCAATAAAGAAAGTCAGGTCAGAAATTAAAGTATCAGCCTGGAGGCAGAAACTCATCAGAGAAACAAGCAAAGACCACAAAGAAATCTGCTTATTGTTTATACTACTGATGGCTTGCTCAGTCTGCTGATACTACTGAGGACGAAGTGCCCAAGTGTAGCATTACCTAGAGTGGGCTGAACCCTCTTTCGTCAATCATTAATCAAGAAAATGACTCACATATGTGTCTATGGGCTGATCTGATGGATGAATTCCCAAATCAAAACTCCCTCTTCCCAAATGACTTTAGGTTGTGTCAAGCTGACAGAAAAACCAATTGGCAAGCATTCAAAAATGAAAATAAATGTCTTAGTTCCATCTGGATATCAGTCTAGTAAGTAAGGCTAAATCTTGCCAGTGTTATTGAGGTGGATTGTTTGGGGTTTAAAATAATGCAGAATTCTGGACTGTAGTTTGGTTCTTTGGTTTAGTAAATATGACAACTAAGAAATTAAAAGGCCTCTCTGAGGCTCAGTTTCCTCCTCTACAAACAAGGAAACCCAAACGGAGAATTCCTGCTAAGATTGTTGTTCCACTGGGCAGAACTGGAATTGCTTAAAATGGTACACATGACAAGAGATCCACAAAGATTAGCTCCTCTCCTTTCTGTGCATTTATTTGGGTTGGCAGATGAATCAGTACAGCTGATGGAGTAGGCAGAACAACACCAAATTCCATGTTGATATTTTATAGCCATATAAAGCAATTTTCAAAGTAAGATTAAACTTAATTTGTTAAATCTGTTAAATCTGCTTCCCCATAAAAGAATGGTTGCTTTTTGATCTATTACACACAGAGAGAGAGAGAGAGAGAGAGAGAGAGAGAGAGAGAGAGGGAGAGAGAAAGAGAGAGAGAGAAATAAAGTGTCTATTTATATTCAGGGTCAACTTGGTTTCATGGGCTTAATAAAGATTCAATAATTTTCAGTTCATTGACTTAGCTATTGGGTAAGCCAAATCACCCATTAAAATACCATCATCTGGTTATACATAGATATAAAACAGCTAAAAATGAAATAAAATTACAACCCAAATTATATAAGTGGATTTGACATTAGTTTGTTTTGTTATAGGTTTGAGCTTGGTATTATCAACCAATTAGTATATCTGCTTTTCAATTTAAAATGACAAAAATGAAAATGTGTTACCTTGTGTAGTTCAACCTATACATAGTAAATTTAGACAATAATTATAAGTTTTGAAAAGTAGACATACCTCTCGGTAAGGATCACTGCTTCTCAATGACCTGGGCCCTGGAATTGAAAAGCCATTTCCACAAAAGATATTAGATGAGTATTTCTCTAACACTGCTTTTAAAGAGCAATCAGCAATTATTATTCTCTTTAGAAGACAGTTTATAGTATGTTGAACCTAAAAATTATTTAAAATATTATGTAACTGGTGCCATCATAGATTGGTGGCAGGTAATACACAAGTGGTTAAGTTCACATTCTATAAAGCCAAACTGCTTTTGACAAATGGAGAAACTGAGACACAGAGAAATTAAGCTCCCCATCCAAGTTCATGCATTTATTAAGTGGAAAAGTCAAAACTGAAATCTCAATACTAACTGCAACTTCATCGAAGGATGGCTGTAAAATTTAGAGATGTCTTTAGCATAGTGCCTGGTATTGATGTTTATGAGAGTTTTTTTTTTCCAAGTAAGACTCTGTGCATGGCAATAGTTAAAGAAAAAATAAAGGTGAAAGTATATGAAAGAACAAGTGAGGAAAAAACTATTCACTAGATTAACCATCGTCCTAAATTTGGAAAACAAATTTATTCAGTGTAACAATGATATAATTGCTTTATTTTCATGCATGGTTGCAAATATAGGAAATATTTGATATTTAATATTGGTTAGAAAGTGAGTTATACAAAGACATTCCCCAGAATCTACTCAGATCACTCACAATATCTGTGAGGACTTGATAGATCACAGTCTCTCTGGGGCTCAGTCAGATTATAATTATACTACGAACCTGAAAAAGACTAAAGTGAGCTAATATGTTTGGGTGTGCAATGGTGTCTGCAAGTAGTAGGTTTTCAGTGAATAACTTATATTCCTGTTACTATTTTCAGAGGACTTCATGGTGCTGTATAAAAAGAATCAAAATTCAGAAGGGAAGTAGAACCATCTCTAATGTTAATGTATGAACGCTTACATGTGTGTAGAAAACATAGACAAGCTACTTTACCACTGTGAAAAACACAGTTTTAAAGTCAAGCTACTTTTACCTTTTCAAACTACACTTGGAGAAAAAGAGTAACTTCAGGTTCAGATAACAATTTAGTAAGAAAAGTACCACACATGCACAAGGACCCAAGCTCAGATCTCCAATACCCACGTTAAAATTAATTAATTAATAAGCCAGGTGTAGTGGATCTGTAATCACAGCATGGAGAAAGAGCAGACAGGTAGCTCTATGGAGGTCTCTGGCCACCCAGCCTCTGCCATATTGCTGAGTTCCACATTCAGAGAGAGAGAAACCTGTCTCAAAACAATAAGGTGGAGTGTGGGGAACTGAGGACGGTACTTGATGTCAACCTCTGGCCTCCACATGCATGTCTATACACATGTACATACACATATACACACATTTACTGCACAGAGAGAGAGAGAGAGGGAGGGAGAGAGAGAAATAATGGAGGGAAAGATGGAAGACAGAATATGGCCTTAGAGGGAAAAAATGTAAAAAATGCACATAACATTGGAAAAGGGTGGTTTGCAAGTACTGCATAAGATAAACAGTAATTGGTTCATTGTGCAGCCCTCCTGGAAAGTCTTTTATCCAAGGTCCCTCAGGCATTGCTACTATTCTCAACCTACAAATCATGTTAGACCTGATCTTTCCAGAGCTAACATGCCTAACCCCTTTGTTTGGAAACACACTCTCTCTTTTTAATTTGCAATCAAACCACCATCCTGCTTATCATGCTCATATGAATAATAGTATGTAATTATTTCATTTGTTTGTCTAATTTTTTTCTCCTACCAAAATAAAAACTTAATTAAGAGCAAGATCACTCTACATGTGTCAACTGCTCATCCACTAGCATACTTCAGGAACTGATACATACTGGACACAACAAATATTTGTTTACTAGATTAATAAAGGATAGGAAGACTTTATATTCCATTCTCATGTGATGCTTTATTTAAATAAAAGTGATTTAGTCAGGAATCTTTTCCAACGTGTAAAGTAACAGATACACATGGAGTGAGAACTACATATATCTGTGGGTATAAAATTAATGATCTAGTTGGGTGTGGTGGTGCATGTATTTAGTCCTAGCACTTGGGAGGCAGAGGCAGGTGGACCTCTACAAGTTCCAATCTAGCCTAGTCTACAAAGTGAGATCCAGGATAGTCAGGGCTGTTACACAGAGAAAACTTGTCTCAAGAAAACAAAAACAAACAAAAATCTAGACTATAGTTAGGAATCCTGTTGGTTTAATAAACTGGTGATTGTAAGTTCTCTACCGAGATCCATAACTTCACTAGTCCCAAATATTCAGCTAGGTTTCCAATTCCAAGAATGATTTCTCTCTTGTTATATGCACCTTAAGTCCAACAAGAGAGCTGTTGTTTGCAGCCATTGTGGTAGTTTAAATGAAAATAGTCCCCACAGGCTCATATATATATGAATGCTTAATTCCCTGTTGGTGGAACTACTTGAGAAGGATCAGGAAGTGTTGCCTCATTGGAGAAGGTATGTTACTGGGAATGGGCTTTGTGTTTCAAAACTCCATTCCACCATTCCCAGTTCTCCCCTCCCATTCTCTCTCCTCCTTTTCCCCCTCCCCTCTCCTCCCACCATTCCTTTCCTGCATCTCTATCTATCTCTCCCTCCCTCCTTCACCCATAATGGTTAGTATAAGGATGAAAGACTCACACTCTGAACCATAAGCCCCAATAAACTCTTCCTTTAGCCTTAGTCATGGTGGGTTTTGTCATAGCAATAGAAAAGTTACCCAGACAGTCACTATCATACCCTTCAGGGCTGTGCTGTTTAGCATTGTGATAAACATCAAAGCAGGATACTATTTTTGGTTGCTTCCCTTCTTTTGGAAACTTGTGTACCAGAAGATGGTGACTTTTGATACCATGAAAGCTAGTCCTTGGAAAGAGGCTTTCAGGTGAGATCCAGATCAGGTGCTCGAGGTCTTGTGTCTGAAGCACATGGTGTCTTCAGCAATGGGGACTTACTTTCCCCCTCTGGGGGCAACCAAGATCAATATCAACAGCTCATAATGTTTTGAAAATCTGATAAACAACTCATAAAGAGAATTATTATACCTGTTTTTGGGGTCTTTGTGAATCTGTAGTGCTTGGGAGAATTGTCAACCCAGAAAGGAAATATTTATGTAAGCTACACATGTATACACAGACTTAAATCTACTATAGCAATTTTTATGTAGCTGTCGTAGTTAAGGTTTCCATTGCTGTGAACAGACAACTATTATAAGAGCCAACATTCCATCATGTCAGGAAGTATGGCAGCTTCTAGTCA
Source organism: Rhynchomys soricoides (assembly GCA_019843965.1). Taxonomy (NCBI): domain Eukaryota; kingdom Metazoa; phylum Chordata; class Mammalia; order Rodentia; family Muridae; genus Rhynchomys; species Rhynchomys soricoides. The sequence goes on along the minus strand of JADRCH010000063.1, from coordinate 10,018,482 downwards.
GGCATGGTGCTGGAGAAGGAGCTGAGAGTTCTACATTTTTATCCAAAGAAAGCAAGGAACAGACCAGGCATCCTCAAGCAGCCAGGAGGAGAGTCTCAAATCCCACCCCCACAGTGACACACTTCCTCCAACAAGGCCACACCTACTCCAACAAGGCCACACCTACTCCAAAAAGGCCACACCTACTCCAACAAGGCCACACCTACTCCACCAAGGCCACACCTCTTAAAACTGTTATTCCCTGGGCCAAGTATATTCAAACCACCATAATAGCTACCTTACGACATTTTCATAAGACACTTTCTTACTGTTATTTTACCCTCCTTCTGTATGTATCTCCCTCACCCTCCCCAATTAAAGCCCCCACATTTTCCTACTTCTTCATATCACTTATACCCTGACATTTTCCTCTCTATTGCCCTCCCCCAATAGTCCATTTTTACTTTCCTGGTTTTTGCAGTTATTCTAGGTTATATACTAACATCCGGACATTTGCAGCTGGGAACCACAAATAATTGAGATCATGTGACATTTATATTTCTAGATCTGAGTCACCACATTTCAATATGATCTTCTCTACTTCCATCTTTACCTGAAAAAAATCCTGATTTTATTTTTTCTTTACAGCTGAATAGTATTCCATAATGTATCTGTACCACATTTTTACTGTCTATGCATCAGTTGAAAGACATTTATGTTGTTACCATTTCCTGGCTATTAGGAACACGGCAGCAATAAGCATAGATGAGCAAAGTATTTAGGGAGTAGGATGTCAAGTCCTTAGGGCATATGCCAAGGAGTAAAATGGCAGGGACATAGAGAGGATTTGTGTTTAGCTTTTTGAGGAATTTTTTTCCACAGTAATTTTCAGAGTGGCTTCAAATTTGCAATCTCACTGACAGCAAAAGAATGGTTTCATTTCCCCATGTCCTTTCCAACATTCTTGCCGGTTGTTTTATTCATCTTTCTCATTCTGATTGGGATAAGATAAAATCTGAAATTATTTTTGAATTTCCCTCACCATTACTGCTGAGATTTTTTTGAGATATTTCTTAGTTATTTTTATTTATTCTTTTGAAAATCTCTGTTCAGGTAACAAGCAGGATTGTTTGGTTTGGTTTTTATTCTTGGATTTTTATTTCTTTTTAGTTTTTTTAATAGGTTCTGGATATTATTCCTCTATCAGATGTATAGCTGGCAGATATTCATTCCCATTCTATGGACTTTCTCTTCACTCAATTGATTTTTTTTCTTTAGTTGTGAAAAAGATTTCTAAATTTATGAGATCCCACTTGTCAATCATTGATCTTAATTCTTGAGCAAATAGAGTTCACTCAGAAAGTCATTTCATTCACCAATATCATATATGAAAATGCTTATATTTTAATAAGCTTTGTAATATAGCAGTTTCAAGGCTTAAAGTTTTATGTTTAGCTCTTCGATCCATTTAGAATTAATTTTTGTGATAGATGATGGAAATAAGTCTACTTTCATTCTTTCACATGTATACATCCAGTTCTTCCAGAACCATGTGTTGAAGATTTTAAAGTAGTCCCTTATAACATTCTAAATTGCATTAATAATTGCTGTAACTGTTCCCTGTTCATTTCTGACTCTATTAATTTTGGTCCTCTATTTTGGTTAGTTGGGCCAAGTGTTTGTCAATCTTATTAATCTTCTTAAAGTATAAACTCTTATAATCTCATTGATTATTTGAATTGTTGGCTTTGTTTCTTAAGTTCTTATAATCATTGATCCTTTGATTCTCATTAGTTTCTGCTATGATTTTTTTTTTAATTTTCCTTGCCATCAAATGGTTGTAGATTCAATTTGTTCTTAGTTTTCCAATTTTTTAGTTGTGTTTTTGTGTTCATTTAGTTCCAAGATATTTTTTGTTTCTTTCTTTGACCTATTCATTATTCACAATTCTAACATACTTTCAAAAAGGGTCTATAGCCAACCCTCTTAAGCTAGAAAAAAAAAAAAAAGTCATTTCTCTGTGCTCTTTCTTATTTTGTAATGCAGGCACTGAAAGCTGTAAGTTTCCCCTATATGAGTGCTATAAGGTGTCTCAAGGTTTTTGTTTTGCTGTGTTTTCATTTTTATTTATCCAGAAAACTTTTTGTCTCTTTCTTAATTTGATCTATGACCTATTCATTATTCAGAAATGAGCTGTTTAATCTCAATGAGTTTGTGTGTTTACTGGAAATTTGTTTGTGGTCAGTCTTGAATTTTATTGCATTATGGTGAGATAGGATACATGGAATTATTTCCATCTTCATCAATTTGTGTAGATTTGTCTTGTTGTGTCCCAGGATGTGGTTTATTGCAGAGACATTTCCATGTGCTGCTTTGTAGAACATATATTCTTTGTTGTTTGGGGGAATATTCTGTAGATGTCTATTAAGTCCATTTGATAAATGACATCATTTAATGTTTATGTTCCTCAGATTATTTTTTGTCCAAATATCCTGTCTATTGAAGAAAGTGGGTTATTAAATCTCCTGCTATTAATAGGTTGTTGTTAACCACTGTCTCGTTCCAGTCATACATTTTTATGAGGTTGGCTGAACTAGAGTTTGGTGCATAGGTGTTTAGGATCATAATGTATTCTTAATTAACTACCCCTTGATTATAATGATCTGCCCTACTTCCTCTCTTCTGATTACTTTTCATTTGAAGTCCATTTTGCCAGATATTAGGATAGTGAAGTTCGCTTGCTTCACGATCCCATTTGGTTGGGGCCATGTGTTTTTGTATATTCTTTTACTCTGAGTTGATGTTTTCTTTAAAGCAAATATGTATTTCTTCAACAAATAGATTTTGTTTCTTGATCCATGCAACTAGCCTGTATCTTTTGATTGGAGAATTGAGGCCATTAATATTCAAAAATATCATTGAGAGGTATGTGTTGATTTTAGACACTGTGTTGTTGGCTTTTAGTATTTTTGTAAGTGTTCTGTGTGGCATTTGTGTTTAGCAATTATAGCTTCCTTTTTATTTCTATGGTTTCTCAGGTATGAACATTCCTTTCTTCAGCTTGAAATAGTGCTTCCTGTATTTTCTTTAGGTTTGATTTATTGGATATAATTTTCTTAGGATGTTTATGTCATGACAAGTTTTTCCTTTTTCTTCAACTATGGCAGATATTTTTTGTGGGCATCTTAGTCTAGGTTGGCAGTAGTAGTCTTTTAGGACTTGGCATTCATTGCTCCAGGTTCTTCTGGCTTTTAGCGTTTCCACTGAAGTATTAGTTGTTATTCTGATGGTTTTCCCTTTACTTGTGAGTTATGGTTTTTCTTTTGCAGCTTTAAATATTCTTTATTTATTCTATATACTTAGTATTTTGACTTTAATATAACATTCAAGTTTTCTTTTTCAGCCTTATTTATTCAGTCTTGTGTCTTTTCTATTTGTATGGATATCTCTTTCCTTAGTTTAGAAATATTCTCTTTTATGATCTTGTTGAAAATCTGGTCTATGTCATCTGGTCTGGGATTTTTCTCCCTCTTCTATTCCTATAATTTGAAGATTTGGTTTTCTCATAATATGCCACATTTTCTGTGCAAACAGAAATTCTAATTTCAAAAAATTCAAATTAGTTGCCTCTTTCATCTAGATACTCAGCTTTATTTCTGAATCCTGATATTCTATCTTCTGATTTCCTTTGCCTTTTCTAACTAGGTAATTAAGTTTCAGGTTCCATCTTTACTTCCAACTGAGTCCTCATCAATGCTTCAATTTCCTTATTGAATTCTGTTTTCATTTCCTGGATTGCATCCATTTCCATTTGCCCCATGGTTTTTATGAGCATCACTCAGGCTTTTGTTCACTCTAAGTTCATTAAGCTGTTTCCTCTTCTTTAAATTCCTTTAATTCTTTGATGAATTCTATGGTTTTTCTTTTAAATACTATGTCCTATGATTCATCTGGGTAATTTTCATTGGCAGATATTTCTACAAGAATGGCAGGTTTTGTGAGGAGGTTTTTTATTATATCATCTGTATTTTTTGAGCTAAGATCTGTGTATGTGGCCTTACTCTCTTAGTTAGGTATCTTATATGGATGGAGCAGCTTGGGGCAGAAGAGAGGTTATGTGGGTCTCGTTGGACCTAGAGGTTGGATGTGGCTTAGGTGGGATGATGTTAGTTGGGCACAGGAGACTGGGCTGGAATACAGGGTATGTATTCTGGTCTAAGGTAGGAATTTGGAAGTAGATTTGGGGGTTGAGACAAGTGCACGGAGAGGAAGCATCAGGAGGATTCACCTCTCTACGCCTTGGAGAAGGGTCTGGATGGGTGGAAATGTTGAGTAAGGCAAGTTTATGTTTTTAATACAACATACTCAAGCAATTCCCGTGGATCAAAAAATAAGACAGTTTAAAGACTGTTCTACATTACATCTCAATATTCAGTTACCCAAGAACCAAATATAAGTCACCAGGAAACTGTGAACCAGGAAAACTCGAAGAAAAATTACTGTGTTCTAAATAATGACTATGAATTATATCACTGTGAAAATTGGACAAAGCTGCACACTCAGATTGTGCATGATCTTTATATTTGAAGTAGTCATGCCCTATAAAACTATCACAAACAAAATATTCAGCTATTACTCCTATGGGAAATTAAGTTAGGTTTCTTCAGAACATTTTCAACAACTGATCTATCCATAACCTCATTTCATTTGTATTTCTGTTTCAAGATGCCTTGTTAGTGCATCACTGACTCATTCACCTCCCACAGCACTAGGACTGAAGGCTGACCTTACCTGTCCCATGAAGCACATCACAACCTGCTTGTGAAACTTCACTTGGCCTTCAGCATCATGGCTGAGAGCCATTTTAAACAGGAAAGTCACCTAAAACTCCTCACAAATCTGTAAAATACATGGCACTAACTAGATCACCAAATAAGCCTTTTGTTTACAGTATAAGATTTGAAAAATGTATCATGGTGGCTGGTTTTACCTCAGCTGGGAATGCACACATTTTATGACACAAATTTTTCTGTTGATTTGTACATATGCACTTCCATGTAATATATGCATGTGTGCATACATACATATCCAACAGCTACAAAACAACTCTGCTATTGAACTGGGGGTTACAAATACATTTTAGTGTAGAGATGAATTCACAAATTCAAACTCATGAATAATAAAGATTGAATATGTGTGTGTTTCTATATAATATATGAATTGTATACAGTATAAAAAAATCATTCCAAGAAATGAAATCTGCAGGGGCAATGCTTACTTTGTATCCTATTGGCCTACCACATAAAAGAAGCTCGGAAGTGTGATTAAAGTGATTAAAATAAAGAAAAGAATAGAAATCTACATGTTCTTATCTTTAATCATGCTCTTTGAAATCTTGGCTGGAGGCTTTTTCAGTGAAATCTGGTTTCTACTGCTTCGTGTTCTACTAAAATTTAAAACATTGTTGCTGTTTCTAATGTTAAATACTGTCCTTGGCAAGAATATAGAATAACTAAAGAAATATGAAGTTGGGGTCACCAGCCATTCTAACTGATAAAAACTGATTAATATTTGGATGCAGCTCTTCCCAGCTCTTCCTGGTGCAGTTTGTATACAGTCATTAAGACTGACATTAAAATTATGCACTTTCCCTTTCTGTTTTCATTGTTTTTATGAGTGTGATCTCAACATTCCTCATTGTATTTTAGGTTCTGTTTCCTACTGTTCTCCTTCCTCTTTTGAGACTGCCAGATGCCTCGAGGCTCAGCCTGTGGCTGCCTTGGCTGAATCAATGCATATGAGGGCCTCTACTGGGGAAAGTAAGACTGCTGCTTGAATTCTTTTCTCTCCTTAAGAGATTCCCACTTAGCTAAAAAATCATTCCCAAAAACAACACGTGGAAGCTCATATTAATACAGATTGTCGATATTATAGTTGACCTTTGAGTAAGTGTGTACATTCCATAGCAATTCAGCTCAATCAAATGTCCCCAGGGAAATATGCACACAACTTCAACGCCAGAATTAAAGTTTTCAGATGGACATTTTAGTAACTCCAGAAGCCAGAAAGTTGAAGCTCCAAGTTCAATCTGTCCTGGCACTATTGTCTTTTCAGGACAATGAGAGTTAATGTGGACATTTCTGTCTTGTGAATTATGAAAGGTAATTCTAGACAGAAGAAAGGAGCAATTTCCACTCTTGTTCTCTTAGGTGTTGCATGATTATCTTACAAGCAATTACTAAGCAAACTTAATCACCTAAATATGTACATAATTCTATCGTGACAGAATTCTCAGATAGCCTCAACTGTTACTGAAAATGTTCAATTTTTCTGTTCTACTATTTTGTTGTTTTCCCTAAGAAAATAATCACATAGTTCCAAAACCAAATAAAATTGAGGCAATTGCAAATAATTAGGTGCATTGCATCCATTTAAAATATCATAATACACATACAATTTATTATGTAAAAATAATTAATTAACCAGCTCATAAAGAAATGTCATAAAAAGAAATTTTAACCATATCAGACACTGGTGAGTGCTAGAGTTTTAAAATTACTATATATTCATTAGCTAATTGTTAAAATCAAGGTAAATTTAGAATTTTAAACTCAAAATATAGCCCAAAAGTTTGTCATTAAAGTGAATTAAAATTAGCACAGTTTTTAAAAATCTTTTAACCCAAGCAAACATTATTTCTCACTCACTAAACAAACCAACAAAAATCCTATTGCTTTTACAAGTGAAAGGATTTCCTCTTGCTGTGAACAATAGTTAGAATTTGGGTAAGTAGAAAGGGCTTGAGCAAGCCAGGAGGGCTCCTCTCTGCAGCCTTCACATTTCTCAGGGCTGGCCTCACCTCGCTGTTTTCTCAGAGTTTTTCTAACCACCCACTGGGTATATTTGCTCCTTGCAGTGGGCTATCAGCGTATAATAAAGGGGTAGTTGTTAAGATACCATTTTTCAAATAATCAAAAATTTATACAGACACCCCCATGGATGCTACTCTGCCTTAAGTTGTGCTGCCTCCATGGATCTTGTGTTCTCACAGGAAATTGCAGGACTGCATACTGCCACTGCTCTGAATCACCATATTTAACATTTGCAGGTATTTACACATTTGGCACATTTTACCCACATCTCTTCATTCCACTCACACAAAAACTATACAAGATCATCATTAACGGTGTGTACCTTGAAAAGTCTGACTAAAACTTCATAAACCTTATATTTCTCGTGTATGAAATGGAAGCTGATTAGTAAGTATAAACTAAAAGCCTACAGTGAAGACTATAAGGCCGATAGAAGTTTATGCTTATGAAAAAACTGGAATGTTGTAAACCCAAAGCCAACTATCTAGAGCTATCTGTAGCTCCATTTGATTTCTACTTTTGAAAAGTAGTGACTTAATAGACCAGTAGTTTTCTCTATCCCAAGCTTAGAATGTCCCCCAAATAACATTTAAAACCTATAGTAGAGATTTCCCAACTTTGCTATAACCTGACTACCTCCAGTCCCTACCAATGTATGTGCTAAATGTTTTTATTTATTATGTATTTTTGTTTATCAAAAGTTCATTATACAACTGTGTTGGAACATGTCCATTGAAGTAACTTGAAGCCATGTTTCCAGGCCATAGTCACTCATATAAGTGGCTCAGAATAAATTCTCTACTATTCCTTTGAGTGAGAGGTGCGTTTTGCATCACCATAAGCCAATTAGGTAGCCCTGGGGCAGATGGAATCCAAATATAGGTCCATTCCTTCTATTCTCAAGTTCAAAGTCAAACCTAACTTTCTTTATACACATTCACCAAATTGACACTAAATATAATAACCTACCAGAACTATATTTGAAAACAGAAGAAATATTTTCTTGACTGGATCTTGATGGAGCTGAAAATGATAAAATGGCTCATTTCGGACATTTCTGAAGTATCACACATGTTTATTCTATGACTAGAACAAGTAAACTTGGGCCATGTAGCATTGCCATTGTGTGGACAAGAAACACAGCTCCATACTGCCACCTGCAGCAGCCTGAGAAGTTTGAAAAAAAAATTATGCAGGTGAACCTAGAATTCCTGATTTCACTGCAGTAATTCAGAGGGGTCATAGGGAAACATGACAGATAAATGATAGATAGATAGATAGATAGATAGATAGATAGATAGACAGACAGAAGGTTCCAGATGGACATTTCATCCTTGTCACCAAATGAAGCTTTCAGTGCTGGGAATGGTTACATCTAAGCAAGTTGTTGGTCCAAGGTATCCCATAGGAACCCCAAAACAGGCTCAAAGTCATTGGTTGTTCTCTACAAACTGACACTAAAACTCATTGCTGAAGACAACATATACAAAACCTATTGTAGACAAAGAAGTTGAGCTGGTGCCTCCATAGAGAATTCACCATTATGGATTAGTGTTCATGGTACTGGAAGAGACTTGGTACACTATCAAAGGGAAAAAGTAAACACCAACCCAGCTACAAAACCTTAAATCTAAAGTGATGTCCTGCCTACCAGATACACTGGTACAATGGTGGCACAAATCTTGTGGGAGTAACCTAACCAAGATCTGATTTGATTTAAGGTCCTATGCATGCTGCCCCAGTCTCTGCAAGTTCATATATGCATCCGTCCTGCTGTATTTAGAAGGCCTTGTTTCCTTGGTGTCCTCCATCCCCCCTGGGTCTTACATTCTTTCTGCCTCCGCTTCAGTAGAGTTCCCTGAGCCTTGAGGGGAAGACCTTGATGGAGACATTTTGTTTAGGGTAGAGTGTTCCAAGGTCTTTCGCTCTCTGAACATTGTCTGGCTATAGCTCTCTGCATTTGTCCCTTTCTGCTACAGAAGGAAGTTTCTCTTATGTTGGCTAAGCAAGGCACTGATCTATGAGTCCAGCTGAGTATCATTGGGAGTCATTCTATGGCTACAGTCCTTTATCAGAACAGTTAGTATTTGGTTTTCTCCTTTGTCCCTAAGCTATCTAGTCACTGGTTCTTGGCTTCCCAAGCAGTGGTGAGTTTGGCTTCTATCTTATCCCTTTAGATGCCTATTTGTTTTCTAAGAAAAGAGACAGAAAGAATGTGGCTATGGAGTGGCATGAAGGTAATGAGGAACTGGAAGGAACTGGTAGAGGGAAAACTGTAATCAGAATATATCGTATGAGGAAAAAAATCTATTTTCAATAAAAGAACACAAAATAACATGACAAAAAAATGAACTTCAGGACAAGCCTGGAGGAGCAGAGTTGGAGTTACCAAGATGAGTTTTGACAAGAATTTAAGCAGGGAATTATTAGAAAGAGGGATGAGATAACCCCAGAAAGACACAGTATAGGTGTGACCTCCGTAAAATTAAGAGAGGCAAACCTATGTGTCTTATCAGTGGCTAATTTTGGTGGCTATCAAATTACACTCCCAATGGTTGCTAACAAGCTAGTTTTTCCTTCTTTTTCTATGAAGATTACAGGGTATCTCCTGAGATTCCCCAGATAGGATTGCAATCTGATACTTAAAACCATGGCTCACAAGGAAGTTGTGACATGTCCTTTACTCTAAACAGGGTTTCTTTTGCGAGTCCTAGAAAATTATAGGTTTATAGCTGGGAAAGGAAAAAGGTCAAATATGCTTAGGACTTGAGCGTGGTTCATTGCCATTTTAACATTCTTATTTGAAATATTTCCGTATGAAAGGACATTATGTCTGTAGGCAACCTTTACAGTAAATGCTATTAATTATGCTGGATTCTTGACTCTCTGCTGGCTAGAGGTTTCAACCAAATTCTAGAGTAGGAAGCTCTTTTTCCTTCCCCTGTCCTACAATTGTTCTCTGGCTTTCTAACCTACCTCACCCTAATGATTAATAAAACCACAACAAAATATTTGAAATCAGTACCTTCCCTATGTTAGGTTATATGGGTAATTATAAATAACTATAATGAAACAAAATGGTCGTGGATAGCATAGTAGCATGCAGGCTACAGAGACTATCAAAGTAAAAGTGGGCCTAGATTTGGAAAGTTGAGTTCTGGTTATTTGGGGTTCTCTGGAGTTCTTTATATATTTGAGATATTGATTGTCTGTCAAATGGATTGCCAAGATTTTTCTTTCATTCCATAGGCTATCTCTCCATTCAATTAACTATTTCCTTTACAGGACAGAGGCTTCATAATTCTACAAGCTTGTATTTGTCAACTGTCACCACTGTTTTCTGAGTGGCGTGGAGCATCATTAGGCCATGCCTTGCTCATGCCTCAACTTTGAAATGTGTTTCAATACTCATTCTATCCTCTAAGAGCTGCAAACTCTCAAGTCTTAGAGCAAGGTCTTTGGTTTCTATGGAGTTTATTTTTGTGCAGGGTGTAAGTCAAATAGACAAGAAGACTTATGTTGCAGCTATTGTGATGGAGAAAAAGCCAAGCTTATTTCTACTGAACAAGGAGAAGAAGGGGGATTTTTTTCAATACTGGGGTAGGAGACAAAGATAGGCCAACTGCATTTGATGAATCGCTTTGCAAGAAAAACAGATTTCTTTGGATCATTGTAACAGGTTACAACATAAAGCAAGGACAGTTCTTAAGGAATCTATCCCCATGGCCTTCAGAAAGACTGGGTAGACAAGCCTACTAGAGTCTTTAGGAAATTCTACAAACATACCCCAAAGAAAGAATTTACAATGAGTATACTCTAATTAAGTGATCTGGGAAGAAAAGCATGGCCTACAGCTGGGAAGAAATGTGTTCAAAGTTTAATCAAGCTAAGAATATTTAGGCTGGCTTGGCCTGGGTAGTAACCATGAAGAAGGGTTACGTGGTATGGGCCCACCATCTTTTCTACTCATTCCAAGAGTAGGTAGGACTGCTACGTAAGTAGAAATGGACTCTAACAAGTCTTTTCAAGTAAGAATATGAACAACCTGAGGCTCTCTAGTTTGTTACTACTGTGAGATGGAGGTGCCCCCTCCAGGGATTCAGGTCCTAGGAGCTTGGTCCACACTGTGAATCCTTGCCTGGTAGTTGAAGTGGGGGTCAAGGCAGTGTATTTGATGGTTTCTGCTACTTCTTTTCTAGGAAAGAAATTGTTGTAAAAGAACAAGATTAGCCCTTCTGTCATCTTATCTTCTTAGATGATCTTTCGTTCCTTATGTGTTCCTACCATCATGATACCTTTCTCCTTCTCCAATCTCAGTAGTGTGAGTTCATGAGGCTCCAATAACTGTAAGCTACAAATGCTTCTTTTCATTACATATTAGCTCCCTATATTTTGCTTTAGCAATGGAAAGTGGATTAAAGTAGTTATACTTTTATGAAGATCCTTAAATCATTTGTTATACTCAATTATATTTAACACAAGGTGGCATTACATTTAGAATAAAAGCATACGCTTTGGTGGCTTTTTTATAACTTAATAATGACATTCATAAAAAATATTCTTTTAAAATCAAAGTGTTAATTGTAGATATGTAGAGCATGTCTTAAGGCATGGAAATAGTTAACCAAAATTTTTAGGCTTTTTTTTAATTGACCCATCTGTTAAATATCTACTATAATAGGATGTTGATTTATGGCAATATTAGTGTGTCATGTAAGCTCCATCTTATTATACTTTGGTTAAGAAAATCTTCTCATTTTCTGAATCGTGTTGACTAGAAGTCTCCTGTGGAGACAGCCTTGTCAGTTGGTTTATTAGTTAATTAAATGTCATTTTATACCTTATTTTCTAAATTTCAGGCATCCAAAAGAACTCTCCTTGCTATCGGGTGTCTGCATAATTAATCTCATCTTAGAATGTCTGTTACTCAGTGCACAATAGAGCAGGACAATTAATTTGGACCACATGCAATTATGTTGAAAGGTCGCTGCTACCCATGATAAAACTCTGTTCAAAGTGTGCGGGACGCACTACTGTGGCCATCCAGGGGACAGCTGGGGGGCAGAACATCTCCAAGTGCAATTAAACGGGCTATAAAGTAATCACTTGCAATTTTTCATTTTTAAAACAGGAGATACTTTGACCATTGTGCAAAATGAATACATCTATGACCAATCAACTTTGGGAGGTTCTCTTCAAGGGGCACCGAATTTCTGCTCTAACACAAAAAGCTTGCTATTTGGACTGAAACTTCCTGTGTGAGTCTCAAGCTACAAACAGCTTCAGTAGGACAATTGTTAGAAAACCCTCAACACAGTTAATTAGAAAAAATGCTGGTTTTATCCATTCTGGGTAGTATGAGCTATATAGCTGTAAAAGTTACAGTATATATGTGTGGGTCATAAAGAATCCCCAGTATTCAAATGTCTGTGAATTTATCATCCTTCAACAATATTATGTTTGTCTGTTAAATGCAAATTTCTAAAGTAGATTTCACCCTGGAGGAAGTTTCAAAGATACCTTTGTCACTATTAAAGGTATATGTACATTTTACAATCCTGGGCAGGTTTATAAAAATGCCCATGGTTTCCCTCATTGGGGAAAGATTTTGCAGATTAAAAGAAAAAATAAAAAGTGGTAGAAGAACCAAAAGGCAGGAAATCTGAGGCATGAGCAACAAAACACTTTCCTCTGTACTATTCCAACATACATGGACAGCAAACGAGAAGAAACATCTACATCATGAGTGTCATCCTCTCTTTACTTAAGATAATAAAAAGACAATAAATGGGTTATTTTATACAGGTATTTAGCAATCAAGTACACATTAAGTAAGTACCTAACTGTGTGATACAGTAGTGATTGTGTGGTTAAAGCATGATCATTACCTCCATGAAACCCCTTTAGAGTGGAATTATTGAGTCCACATACACACCAGATAAGGGTTTGCACTGTCAATAGAAGAATATCTATTTTAATCTTCATCCAACATTTTTGACTAGCTGTATGACCTTAGGCAAGCTCCCTGGGCTTTGTGGGACCTGGCTTTCACACTCTTAAAAGGATTATTTAAATGCTAGCAACTAGAAGTTACTCCCAATAGCTGGTAAGAAGAAAACTAGTTCAGACTAACTTTAGAAAAGGAGGCCCGTTCATATAAGCAAAGAGCAGAGACAGCAAAGGTAAAAATCATTCTTGAGAAGACTTAGAATCTTAGACTCACATTCCTGCAGTCTTAGAATTCATAAATACATCCCTTTCATGGGTGCTATATTTTTATTAGGAAAAAAAAAGTTCCCCTTCCCTTTGTTTCTGAATCTTATATTTTTTAAGACTCCTGTTTTGCCAAATCCAAGAAAAGATATTTTTTCAACCATAAGACCAAATAAAAATTTGAATATTTGTTTTAAAGGGCTCTATGCAAGAAGTCAAAGCATTGGCCTTCATCATATTCTCTGTAAATGCACCTGTTAGTAAGCCATGAGCTCCTGGGAGCTGGACACATTGTTTCTTTTATTCTCTTAGCCTATCTTATATTTACCAGGTAGCATGTAAGTTAGTACTTTGAATTGTGCTGCATCTGTGTGCATGTGGAGAATCCTGACCACACCAATCTCCACGTGATAATCTCCCAAAGTCTTCATATTTCCTAGATCACAACGTCTAATCACATCAGAACATTGAAAGCCCTTGGCAGTTTACCCCACAGTCCGCCTTCCCTCTGGTACAAGCATCATCACTCACCACTCTGTTCAGCAGCACTGTTTGACTAGCATATCTACAAAGGTTGCCCATTCCTCAGCCTCACACTTACTTTGAATGCATCTTGATCGTGCAAATCATTTTCCTATTTCTTTTTCTGGTGACCGTGTATTTTGTTTGTTTATCTGTAACCCAGGCTAGCCTAGTACTCACTAGGTAGCCCAGATTGGCCTTAAATTTATCACAATCTTCCTGCCTCAGCCTCCTAAATGCTAGGACTATAGGTGTGAATTATCATGCCCAGTAATTTTTTTCAATTTCTCCATTTCAAAGAGCCCTCTGTCCTTGGGAGACTCAGCCTAGAAGATTTTCCAAAAAGTCTTATCCAAGCTACCAATTCCGAAGTTATATGAGCAGAGATATTGAAGACCTAAAATGTCCAATGTTTAAAATAAAATGACAAATGTTTATTTATTTTCTCTTTTGCAAAACCCGGTTTAATGAGTCAGACTTCTCAGTTGCAATATAGTAGAACCATATCGAGCTGTGGATAGCATCTAAAGAAAAGACTAAGTCAGCTAGGCTGGGGAGAGCAGGAGATAGCATCTGAGCATCTGAAGGATGTGGGACCCATTGCCACTCTCCTTCTACAAGTTTCCTGTAAGATTCCCTAAAAGAAACTTTGGGGCATCCATAGTATAGCTAGATGCTTGTAAGTCAATCTATCATTTTTATTCAAATATCAGAAATAAAGTTTTGTAGATTCCTAGACTATTTAGCTGTCATCTGTGGACTAGCTTATGTCCTACTTCTGGCTTTATTCTAGGTAGACATGAAAAGAGCATCTAAGTCAGTCTTCCCTAAACATGATTGATCTTTTTCTTCTCTTAAGTATTATGTCTTGGACCAATCTCCATCCACTGTCATGCTTCTCACAAGGTCTTCATTATATATAAAGTGCACACATCTGTTTTCGTGACTTACTTTTCTTATCATTTCCAGCACTGATTCTAGTGATTAGCATAGATTTATTAAGTGAATAATAGATAACCGAATGAATGTATTAAGCTATAAGGTTTAATTAGATACAATGCCATTTGATATTTATAAGCAGTAAATAGTTTCCCAGCTAAGTGTTGACTGTTTTCCTAGAATGTTTTAGATCATTTTTCTTATCTGTTCCCTCACATGTTGATTTCTATTGATTAACATTCCCATTTTCTACTTCTCTATATTGTAATTTAAAAAAAAAAAAAAACTGTGTCTTTTAAAAACATCTAAAGATGTGATCATTGTTTATTGTATAAGTCCCTGCTGGGGTATGCCATTAATTTAGCATATTGACTAACCTCAAAGAAAGAAAAAAAAAAAAAACAAAAAAAACAATGCCTCAACACACTACTAGCATGCTGATAAATGGTAATAGTGGTGGATGAGTACAATCCCAGCACTCAGTGGGGTGGAGGGAGTCAAGGCAAGAGATGCACCAAGCTATGTGGCAAATTGGTTCCAGGAGTGGGGTATTCCTGTGACAACCTGACCATGTTTTGGGGAGAACTGTGGAAGGACCTTGGAACTTTGAGCTAGAAAAGCCATTGTGATGTTAAGAGCTTTGTGGGATGTTATGTAGGAGCTTGGAAGATAATATTGAGAACAGTGCAGAAGATGGAGGCCTGGCTTGTGAAATTTCAGAGGGAAGATTAAAACCTCTTATCAGGGCCATTGCTACTTTGATTTAAGATTCTGTATTTTTGGTTAGCTGGGGCTGAAGAAATCAGCTGTGATTAACACGATACCAGAAATACTAAAGCAAAACCATTGCATTACTGGGACTATTGATGTTGGTTAGCTGGAGCTGAGAAATTGACTGTGTTTGGGAAGAAACCGGCATTATTGGGGTGAAATCTTCTGAGAAGTGTTTTCTGAGAGCACAGAGACTGCATTCCAGAGATAGCCAGGGTTGTACCTTGTACTGTGGCTGGACTTGGTAAGAGTCACCCAGGTGGTACTGGTTTTGAAGGCATGAAGGAGTCATGAAGAGCAGCTGAGGCCTGGGCACTGTTGAGAGACCGTGGAAGGCCATTGGTGAAGGTGCAGTCTCAGTTGCAGTTGATGGCTCAGGACTGAAGGGGTCATGGAGGGGAGCTGAACTTGGTACCATGAGGAGAGCCTATGGGAGGCTGTTGGTAAAGCCTAGTTGCAGTGGAAGACAGCAGTGTTTTGAAGATGCCATTACCATGAGATGACCACCAAGAACAGCAGCAGCAGTGGACTACAGGCATCTGAAGCCTAGAAGACAAGGTGTGTGCTACAAAGGGCAGAGCTGGAGAAGTGACTCAAACCCTTGGAGGAATCCAGAAGATCGTGAGTGGATCCCAGACACTGGACGGTTGGAGTTTGATTTTGCTTTTGATTGTGACTGTGCCCTGATATATTTTCCCTCCTGAAGGAAGAAAGTATTTTAGTGGAGCCCACAGTTAAGAGACTTTGAATTTTTAAAAGACTTTGAATTTTAAGAGATTGGATGCTTATTATGTAAGAATAGGGATGAATAAGAAAGTAAGGGTTGAGGCTTAATGGTAATGTGTTTGTGTGTCAAGTTGACAAGGGGCAATTGTCCTGGCTAGTTTTGTGCGTCAACTTGACACAAGCTGGAGTTATCACAGAGAAAGGAGCTTCAGTTGAGAAAATGCCTCCATTAGATCCAGCGGTAAGGCATTTTCTCAATTAGTGATTAAGGGGGTAGGGCCCCTTGTGAGTGGTACCATCTGTGGGCTGGTAGTCTTGGGTTCTATAAGAAAGCAGGCTGAGCAAGCCAGGAGAAGCAAGCCAATAAGCAGCATCCCTCCATGGCCTCTGCATCAGCTCCTTCTCCTTGACCCGCTTGAGTTCCAGTCCTGACTTCCTTTCATGATGAACAGCAGCATGGAAGTGTAAGCTCAATAAACCCTTTCCTCCCCAACTTGCATCTTGGTCGTGATGTTTATGCAGGAATAGAAACCCTGACTAAGACAACCATGTTACAGGAGGAAGGGGGGGGAGAGGGGAAGCAAGTGAGGGAGGGAGGGAAGGAGGAAGGAGAGAAAGAATAAAAGACAAGGAGGAGAAGACACAGGGGAGAGAGAAATGGGGAAGGAACCAGAACAAGGGACAGAGGAAGTAAGTTTGACTTTTGATGCCACTTGCCCCATTTATCAACAAACATGGGGGATGAAATGATAGCATCATGGGCTTTTATCCATGTCTCATGGTCAGTCCAAGTACAGAGAAAATTTAGATTGTCCCAAATGAAAGACAGTAGAGTGGTTGTCTCTGACACATGAATCCACTGCATCAAACTTTCTTAGGGGCCATGAGTCCAACTGTTAGAGTTTATTCCTTTATCCATGTATAATTTTAACAGGAGACAAAGCCAAGTTATTTCTAACAGATAAAAAAATCCAGTCCAAAGTGGATGACAAGGCTTCTTTCAGAAATTTGTAAGCATTATTCTTGTGCACTTGTTTGGTTTTTTGTTTTGTTTTGTTTTGTTTTTCTACAAATCTTGCTCCACTTGAGGCTTTTATCCTATAAAACTTAAAACTGCCAGGTCAAATGTTGATTTAATTACATTCTAAAATATAAGAAGTGGAAATAGCCGTTTAATTGGGTAAGTGACAAGGGAGAAGGGTGGATGGTTGTTGCTTGGTTTTTAATGTTTCGATACCAGTGGCTGCGATGTAATGTCAGAGTGAGGAAGGAGCCATGGATATTGAAGAATAGACTGAATGGTATTTGAGAAAGGAATTTTAATGGGAAGAAAGTGAGATCTTTCAAGTGAATAACAAGTTTATATATACATTTCCCAGACGACTCTGAATTCTTTACTCCAACTGACATGGGCTGGATAAATATATTACAGTCCTCTTTGCCTGATATGAACAACTAGAAGACAGGAAAGGCATGAAATTCAGAAAATGTTAGAAGAACAAATACATGCTAGGGATATTTTGCAATGCCCGGGTCTCTAAAGCTGGAACATTACTGGGTACCCAACACAACTTCACATAAAACTTGAAATTATTCTTATTGCTCTTTCCTTGGTGGGTAAGTGCTCACTTAAAGAGGCTTTCTGGATGGATTACCAGGAAAGATGGCAAGTCTGTTTTCAAGCCAAAAGCAGAACCATATAAACAATTAGAAAGATACAATATAATAGTACACTCCAGGCAGTGTGAAAAGGTAGTCGCCAACATTGTGGCACATGCTTAGAGTAAGAATTTGCACCTGTGTGCCATTTGTGCCTTCCAGACAGAGTTGGCTCACAGTGAAGGCAGTTGCTTTTGCCCTTCTTAAGGTTTTCTCACTATGCAGAGCAAAGGGATGAGTTTAAAATGAGACCAATAACAGGCACACCATCAGGTCAATCGGCCAAAAACAACAGTGCCCAGTGTTTTCTGGCTTAGAACCTTCATTATATTAGATTTTTATGCCTAGTCGCAGGCACTAAATGGCTTACTTCCAAGCATTTGCAAGGTGTGCTGTCATGTCCCTGGATTATCAGAGCAAAGCTAGTGTAAAGTGCTGTCCAGAATTAATTCATTGTGTTATGAATTCATTAGGCATTTTAAATGGTTTATTTTTATTCCACGTGTATGCATGTGTGCCTTCATAAAGGTATGTGTACTACGTACATTCTGCTGCCTACAGAGTCCAGAAGAGGCCATTTGAACTATGGAACTGGAACTACGCATGGTTGTGAACCACACAATATGGACCTGGGGACTGAACACAGACTCTCTGCAGGAGGTGCTTTTAACCACTAAGCTACCTCTTGAACCCTAATTAGACATGATTTTTAATGTAAGTTGAAGAATAAAATATTAAAAGAGGGCAGAATGATGACTCAGTGGTTAATAACGCTCACTGTTCTCACTTAGGACCTGGGTTCAATTCCCAGCACCACATGGCAGCTCACAACAGTCTGTACCTCCACTGCCATGCCTCATCTGACCTCTCTATGTGGTGCCCAGACATGCAAGCAAGACATCTATACACAGAAAAATGAAAACACTAAGATGAGGTAAGGAGAGCAACCACCTCATCCTATTCCCAGCTCCCTTTTTCCTAAGGAAGCTAAGAAAGTATCAGCTTTATCTGGACTCCCAAACCAGAACTATGAAGAAGAAACTTCTGTACTAATGGGCCAGAGGCTAATATAATTAGAAGCTAGCTGACTACTGTGATAGACCACAATGTAAGTCCTGACTCTGACATGGACTTAGTAGTAGCCAGAACCCTTCGTGGAGTTCTGGGTAAGCTTGGGGCATGCTGTTTATCATTTTTCACTTCCTATATTCTTTTCCCCCCCAAATTTATTCATACATTTTCAGATATTTACTTGGCTAAAAGGATTTAACAAGGAACAGACAAAAATATTCTACCCTGATCTTGCTAGTCTGAATCAGCTGCCCATCTCATATGCCTAAGGTTCACAGATGTTTACTCTACACTTATCTCTGGATAGATGATGATCTTGATTTAGAAACTGCATGTTTAAAAAGAAAAGCAGTAAAGAGAAGACAGAAGAAAAAAAAGGAAATGAGGAAGGTGGGGAGATAGATAGATAGACAGACAGACAGACAAAAAACCACCCTGCCCTTCATCTTTGGCTCTTTGAGCTGTTTATGATTCCTGTACTATTTTTTCATGTTAGAAGGATTTTAGTCACTGGATATTCTGGCATTTGATCCTCAAATCTCCAAAATAAATGTAACAATAACACACATGCAAAAAAAAATGATTTTTACCTTTTCACTATCAAAACACAAAGTAAAGCTCTGTGACTTCCCAATGGCCATTCTAACAGAACAGAAGTTCACTGAGGTGCATAGAGCTTGAGCCTATGCAAACGTTTGAGTGGCTACCTTTAATCCAGCTGTGTGGCATTTTGGTTTGTGAAGTCTTTACAGTAAAGTGATTTTTTAAATGATAACTTTTCTCATGTGAATGATTCTGTAGTTTGTTTTTTTCTTTTGAAATTTTATTTATGAAATGCATATTACATCCCAACTGAAGTTTCCTCTCCTTTCCTTCCCATTGTCCCTCCCTCCTACCTCCCCTTTCCCCCAGATCTATCCCTGCACTTCCCCACAGAAAAGAGCAGGCCTTCCAGGGACATTGACTAAATGCAACATGACACTCTACAATAAGGTCAGGCACATACCATCACATCAAAGGCTGGACTAGTCAACCTAGTAGGAAGAAAGGGGGCCCAAAGGCAGGTGAAAGAGGCAGAAACGGTGCCTGCTCCCATTGTTAGGAATCCCACAAGATCACCAAGCTTTGCAACCATAGGTCAGACACCTGCACACTTCCTGAGCTCTGTGAGCCCACTTGTGTCCCCATCAGTTGATTCTGTGGGCCATGTTTTTGTGGTGTCTTTAATCACTCTGGCTCCTCCACAGGACCCCCTAAGCTCTGCCTAGTATTTGGCTGTGGGACTGCATCTGCTCCCATCACTTGCTGGATGAATTCTCTCTGGTCTATAATGATGATTATGCTAGGCTTCAGTCCCAGCACATTCTACAAGCATGACAAACTGTAGGTCAGAGTTTTTGTGGTGAGGTTGGGATCCAAATCCCTACACTTGAGGCCTTGCTTGGTTACAGAGGACAGTCAGTTAAGGCTCCATGTCCCCATAAATAGTCTTTGCTAGTGTCACGCTCATGGATTCCATGGAATTTCCATTGCACTAAGTTTCTGCCTCATTCCTGAGCTACTCTATTTCCCCTTTGAAGGAATATCCTTGTCTCCCTCCCGCCCCTTTGAAATTTCCTTGATACTTAGCCACTCTGGGTCTGTGGTTTATAGCATTGATTATTCTTCACTTTACAACCAACATCCACTTAGAAATTAGCAAACATGAAACATACCATGTTTCTTTCTCTGGGTCTAGGTTCCCTCACTTAGGACAATTTTTTTTCTAGTTCCATCCATTTGACAGCAAATTTCATTATGTCATTGTTTCAACAGTATAAATATAAATAAGTATAAATATACTGCTTCTTTTATTATCAGTTCCTCAGTTGAGGGACATCTAGGTTGTTTCCAGTTTCTGACTATTGTGAATAAAGCTGCTGTAAACATAGTTGAGTAAGTGTCCTTGTTGTAGGATGGAGCATTCTTTGGGTATATGCCCAGGCGTGGTATGGCTGGGTGTTGATGCAGATTGAGTCCCAATCTTTAAGAAACTGCCATATTGATTTCCAAAGTGGCTGTACAAGTATACAGTCTCACCAGCAATGAAGGCATGGTCTCCTTGCTTCACATCCTTTCCAGCATGAGATGTCACTTGTGTTTTTTATCTTGCCATTATGACATGTGTAAGATGGAATTTCAAAGTTGTTTTGTTTTGCATTTCCCTGATGGCTAAGGATGCTGAACATTTCTTTAAGTGTTTCTCAGACATTTCAGATTCCTCTGTTGAAAATTCCGTTTAGATCTATACACCCCTCCCACCTGTTTTTCAGGTTTGGTTTGGGTTGGGTTAAGTTGGGGGTTTTCTTGTTGTTGTTTGGTTTTTATGTTTTGTTTTGTTTTGTTTTGGGGTTGTTGGGGTTTTTGGCTTTTTTTGGTTATGGTTTTGTTTGGATTGTTTGTTTGTTTGTTTGTTGTTTTTCAAGACAAGGTTTCTCTGTGTAACAGAACCCTGGCTGTCCTGAACTCACTGTTTTGGACTAGGCTGACCTCACACTCACAGAGTGTGCTTGCCTCTCTCAAGTGCTGGAATTAAAGGTGTGTGTCATGATACCTAGTTATACCCCATTTTTTAATTGGACTATTTAGTTTACTGATGTCTAATTTCTTGAGTTCTTTATATATTTAGATATTAGTTCTCTGTCATATGTGAAGTTGGTGAAAATCTTTTCCTACTCTGTAGGCTACTGTTTTGTTCTATTGACAGTGTCCTTTGCCTTAGAGAAGATTTTTCAGTTTCATGAGATCTGATTTATTAATTCTCACACTTAGTGCCGGTTGTGTTATTATTCTGTTCAGAAAGTTGAAAGTTCAGAATGTACTTAGTGTCAATGCATTCAATGCCATTTACCAATTTCTCTTCTATCAAATTCAGTGTTTCTGGTATTCTGTTGAGGTCTTTGATCCACTTGGACTTGAGTTTTGTGCAGGGTAATAAATATGGATCTATTTGCATCCTTATACATACCAACATGAAGTTAGACTAGCACCATTTGACAGTTTCCTTTCCAATTTAATCTCCTTTAGTTGTCTTATTGCTTTATCTAGAACTTCAAGTACTATATTGAACAGATATGGAGAAAGTGGATAGCCTTGTATTGTTCCTGATTTTAGTAGAATTGCTTAGAATTTCTCTCAACTTAATTTTATGTTGGCTATAGGCATGCTGTGAATTACCTTTGTTGTGATTAGGCATGCCCCATGTGTCCGTGGTTTCTCTAAGATGTTTTGTGTGAAGGGGTGTTGGATTTGGTAAAAGGCTTTGTCACTGTCTAATGAGATGACCATATACATTTTTCTTTTATTTCCCTTATATGGTGGAATACTTTGGCAGATTTTTGTATACTGACCCATCCCTGCATCTCTGGAATGGAGCCTACTTGATCAAAGTGGATGATCCTTTTGATTTGTTCTTGGATTTGGTTTGCAAGTATTTTTTTATATATTTTTGCATCTATGTTCATGAGGGAAATTGGTATGTAATTCTCTTTCTTTGTTAAATCTTTGTGTGGTTTGGGTATCAGGGTGACTACGGCTTCATAAAATGAATTTGGCAATGTGCCTTCTGTTTCTATTTTGTGCAATAATTTTAGGATTATTAGTAATAGCTTTTCATTGAAAGTCTAGTAGAATTCTGTGCTAAAGTCATCTGGCCCTGGTCTTTTTTGATTGAGAGGCTTCTAATGACTGCTTCTATTTTCTTGAGGGTTATAGGTCTATTTAAATTTTTTATCTAGTTTTTACTTAACTTTAGTAAGTAGTATCTCTCAAGAAAATTGTCCATTTCTTTAATTTTTTCAATTTTGTGGAGTACACTTTTTTTCAACTATGACCAAATGATTATTTTCTGATTTAGTTAATTTGGATAGTCTCTCTCTATCTTTTAGTTAGTTTGGATAAGAGATGTTCTATCTTGTTGATTTCATTGAAGAATCAATTCTTTCATTGATTCTTCACATTGTTCTCTTGTTTCTCTATTATTGATTTCAGCTCTCACTTTATTTCCTGTTGTCTACTCCTCTTGGGTGTTTTTGCTTCTTTTCATTCTTGAGGGTGTACTGTTAAGTTACCAGTATGAGATCTCTCCATTTTCTTTTTGAAGTCACTTAGTGCTATGAACTTTCTTCTTAGCACAACTTTCATTATGTCCCATAAGTTTGGGTGTGCTGTGCATTCATTTTCATTGAATTCTGGGAAGTCTTTAATTTCCTTCTTTATTTCTGCTTTGACCCAGTAGTCATTCCATATAGAGTTAGTTGTTCAGTTTCCATGAGTGTGTAGGCTTTCTGTTGCTTCAGTTGTTGAAATCTAGCTTTAATAAGCTGTGGTCTGATAGGATGCAGGGAGTTATTTCAGTCTTCTTGTATCTGTTAAGACTTGCTTTGTGACAGAATGTGTGGTCACTTTTGGAGAATGTTTCATGAGGAGACTAGAAGATACATTCTTTTATGTTTGGGTAAACTGTTCTGTAGCTAGCTCTCTGTTAGGTCCATTTGGTTCATAACATCTGTCAGCTCCATTATTTCTCTTCTTAGCATTTGTCTGGGTGACTTGCACATTGGTGAGAGTGGGGTATTGAACTCTCCCACTATCAATGTATAAGGGTCAATTTGTGATTTAAGCTTTAGTCATGTTTCTTTTACAAATGTGGTTGCCCTTGCATTTGGGGCATTGATGTTAAGAACTGAAATGTCATCTTAGTGAATATTTTCTTTAATGAATATTAAGTGTCCTTCCCCATCTCTTTTGAATAATTTTGGTTTGAAATTTTTGTGGTTGGGTGTTAGAATAGCTACACCAGCTTGCTTCTTAGGTATCTTTTCTTGGAAAATCTTTTTCCAACCTTTTACTCTGAGGCAGTTTCTATCTTTAATGTTGAGAAGGGTTTTGCAAAAGCAGCAGAAAGATAGATCTTGTTTTCACAGTGATTCTTTTAGTCTCTTTCTTTTTATTTGGGGATTGAGTCCATTGATACTCATAGATAACAATAACCAATTGGGGTTTCTGATTTGTTTGTTTGCCATTTGTTTGGCTTCCATTTGGTTTTGGGGATTTTGTTTGTTTGCTTGCTTGCTTGCTTGCTTGCTTGGTTTTGGTTTGGTTTGGTTTTTGTATTGTTTTGAGAGTGGTTAACCTCCACAGGATGAAATTTTCCTTCTAGTACCTTCTGTAGGCTGGATTTATGGATAAATGTTATTTAAATTTGATTTCATCATAGAATATTTTGTTTTCTCCATCTATGGTAATTGAAAGTTGTGCTTGGTATAGTAGTCTAGGCTGGCATATATGGTCTCTTAGAGTTGGCGTCACATCTGTCCAGTCCCTTCTGTCTTTTAGTGTCAATTGAGAAGTCATGTATAATTCTAATAGGTCTGCCTTTATGTTACTTGGCCTTTTTCCTTTGTAGGTTTTAATATTCTTTCTTTGTTCTCTGTGTTTAGTGCTTTCATAACTATATTGCAAACAAACTTCCTTTTCTGGTCCAATTTATTTAGTATCCAGTAAGCTTCTTGTACCTTTATTGGCATATCCTTCTTTAGGTTAGGAAATTTTTCTTGTATGATTTTGTTAATAATATTTTCTGGGCCTTCAAGCTGGGAATCTTCTCTTTTTTCTATTCCTAGTATTCTTATGTTTAGTCTTTTCATAGCGTCACAGATTTTCTGGATGTTATTTGTCAGCAAATTTTTAGAATTAACATTTTCTTTGAATGATGTATCCTTATCTTCTACCATGTCTTCAGTGTCTAAGATTCTCTCTTCCATCTCTTGTATTCTGTAGGTGATGCTTGCATTTGTACTTCCTGTTCGCTTACCTAGGGTTTCCATTTTCAGAATTCCCTCACTTTGTGTTTTCTTTATTGCTTCTATTTCCATTTTTATGTCTTAAACAGTTTTATTCATTTCCTTCAACTGTATGTTTTTCCTTGCTCTTCTTAAGATTCCTTGGGGGATTTACAGATTTCATCCAATTTTTTGATTGTCTTTTTCTCAATTTCTTTCAAGGATTTATTAATTTCCTTTTTAAGGCCCTCTATCATATTCATAAAGTTGGTTTTAGGTCATTTTCTTGCTCTTCAGCTGTGTTGTAATATTCAGAGCTTTCTGTAGTTGGATGGCTGGGTTCTGGTGGTGCATACTGTACCTGACTCTTCTTGACTCTTCTCTTCCATTGACACCTAGGCATCTGGCTTTGGAGTGATTAAAGGTTTAGGTGCTGATTTCTGGGTTTGTCTTTGATAAATGGTCCTGTCAGGAGCCTAATGCCTGGGAACCAGGAAAAACGCCTGCTGTACCTCAGGATCACCAGGGTTTACAACCGTAGCTCAACCAGGTTGCTTTTCACCGTCCTACAAGATGGGTATTTTCTTTCTTGATTCTGTTTCCTTTCTTGACTTCTGGCTGTAGTAACCTGAGGTTGAGTAGAGGGTCTCTTCCTGAGTTAGGGACTGGACTTTTGATGGCCTGGGTGGCCTCTGGTCCATCATAAGGGTGTTGCCCAATATGGGAACTGGAGTTCTGTCAATGGGCATGGCCTCTGAGCTGGCTGGGGATGCCATCCTGGCTTCTGGTGGAATAGGAGGCTTCCGTGGGCTGGGATATGGTGGTGAGGAGAGGAGAGGCAGTTGGGGTTATACTGGGCAGGTGTGGGTGGGGTGGAGGGATGGTCTTTACCTGCAGTTCAGGATGCTGGCCTGGCCTCTGATGATACTGTATTATTAATACATGTGGGAGAGAAACAAATTAAGTTACATTTTATGCATTTTTGTTGTGAGAACTGGGGCAAGGTACTAGGGGGGTTACATCACACTATGCAGTGGATATCACTGATGCTTAGCAGAGTTTCCTTTCTGCTTGCTATACCTCCATCCCAGTGTTCCCATTGCTGGCTGCCTTTACTCAGAATTGCCCTTGTGCTGATGAGAGCCATGCTATCCAGATGCCTGTGAGATCATGAACTTCATCACCCTGGACTGCTCCATAAGTAATGACTCAAGTCAGGGCACAAATAGATTGCTTCCTTTCCTCAAGGTGAAACACCTCCATGATCCATTCATCAGATGAAACTCCTGCCTGATCTGACAGAGTGGGGACACTGACAGATTTTGGCCATCCAAAGCAGCAATAAAGTTGAACAAGACGGTTGAAAATAACCATTCTGATACTTTAAACTTTGACCAAAAGAGCTCATAATGTGGCATTCATGAAATATGGAATTGGCTGTTCTTCTCACCCCATAACTCCTCCCCACCTCACCCACCCCTGCATTACACACACACATACAAGCACACGCACATGCACACACACACACACACACACACACACACACACACACACATCCCTATATAAATGCACAGTCTATCTCTCTTGGAGAACTGATTTACCCATGTAAAGAAGACCATGAAAACCATAGCTTTGCCTCCACTGCTAGAGAGGGGTCACTTGATCTAAATTATTATCAACTTGAAAAGATAGCAATCATGGTGGCAAGCAAAGCGAACAGTGGGGAATAGTGATCCTACTAGCTGAGATCAGAGTCTTGTTTTAAATAAGCAGTGGACTAAGCTGGTCAATTAATTCTGAGAGACAACAATCTACTAGGTTTGATGATGTCAAAACATATACCAGAAAGAATGCAGGCTTTGTGCATAAATGGCACAGACAGAGAGGAGCAAATTCAACCCTCCCAACCCATGACTGGCTAGTAGAACTACATATACAAAGAAGCAGCAGGTAATTATACCAGAAAGTAAAAGTCATATCACACTTAAGTTTGGCCTTGTCCTGGTTAACCTTAATTGTCACATTGATTCAACCTACAATCATCTAAGTGGAGAATCTTAAATTGAGGAACTTTGATCAGATTGACCTGTGGTCACATCGGTAAAGGACTGAATTGTCTACTATTTGATATAGAAAAGATCAGCCCACTGTGGGCATCACCATCCTTCAGCATGTGATTCGAGCTGTATAAGAAAGCTACCTAAGCATCAGCTTATGAGCTTGCCAGCAAGAAGCTGTCCTCTATTGTCTCTGTTTCAATGTCCTGCCTTCACTTCCCTCAACAATGGCCTGTGACTGGAAAGTAAAAAATGAAACCAACACTTTCCTCTCTTGAGTTGTTTTGATCAGGGTGTTTTATCACAGCAAGGAAAAGGAAAGTGGAACAACCCTGAAGCAAATTACATCCCTCAACTGACCCAAAAATCCACCATTGGTTAATACAACTTCTGCTGGTTTGGGGTATCTAAAAACACCTCTAACCAGCCTGTGACTGGTCACTAACCTACGCAAAACACAGAAATCCAAGGCTAAAACATGAACTAAAAAAGAACTAAGAAGAAATCTCAGTGGCCACATATTTCAGGAACCATGGGCTTCACAGATCTAGTTCTGGCAAGTTATCAAAACAAACAGCAACCACTCTCAATAGAAAAACATTCAAAATCCAGTTACTGCCATAAAACATTCAGTATTCATCAAAAGATCATGAAACATGCAAAGAAATGAGAAATAATGGCCTATATTTAGAAGCAAATCAATAGAAACAACGTGTGTTCTCAGATGCTGAGGTTAGCAATGACTTCAAAGAAGCTGTTACATATGCTCAAAGAACTAAATGAAGCTATGTTAAGTAAGGAAAATGTTACCGTCACTTGATGAATGAAAAGTTTAAAACTCTTTTTAAAAAAAAAGTATAAAATTTTGCAGCTGAAAATTCAATAACTGAACATTTTAAATAGGGATGCTCGCCAGTAGATTTTAGATGAAAGGAGAAGCAGAGAACTTGGTGATAGGCCAATAGAACAACTCAAAGGACAAAGAAGAAAAAAGGGGGAAACAATGAACAACCTCAAAGGCTCATAGGAAATAACCAGCACTCTAGCACTCATGTAATGGGAACTCTGGAAGAAGCAGATAAAGAAGGGGACAGGTGCTAGGCAGTGGTGGCGCACGCCTTTAATCCCAGCACTTGGGAGGCAGAGGCAGGCAGATTTCTGAGTTCGAGGCCAGCCTGGTCTACAGAGTGAGTTCCAGGATAGCCAGGGCTACAGAGAGAAACCCTGTCTCAAAAAAACAAAAAAACAACCAAAAAAAAAAAAAAAGAAGAAGAAGAAGAAGGAAGAGGACAGGCAAAGATCTGAAAAACATAGTATGTAAAAACATTCCCCACGAGCTGAATAATACTAACGTACAGAGCACAACAAAAAGTTAACTTTTGGCAAAAAGATAACCAGCATAATCTTACCTAACTCAATCAAGAAAATGAGAGAGTAGTCTCATAGTAACAATATAAATATAACAGAAGAAATATACATAAGTTAGTAGAAATGTTATATGCATCAGTTAAAGAAATGTTAGCATAACTTTATGTCCACAACCTAAACTACTGAGATGGAATGAACAAATACGTATAAATAGTAAAATTTCTAAATCTGTCTCAGGAAAAAAGAAAATTTAGAAGAATAAAGCACATAATTTGAATTATTCATTTAAAATATTTTCCACAAAGAAAAGCACAAATTCAATCAAATGTTTAAAGGAATAATACTAACCCTTTTCATAATCTTTTATAAAGAATTGGATACTTTCAATCCAGAGGCACTGAAAGTATCTTTGACTAAAGGCAAACAGAGACAACTAGAGAAAATCGAGGAGAGATAGCTTACTTGCTAAAATGCACTTACTTTGCATAAGTCCCCCAAAGGACTTTAAAATGTTAGTCTCTGGGAGGTGCACTTGTAATCCTAGCACTGGAAAAGGGAGACCAAAGAATCCACTGAACTTACCAGCCAACCTGTCTTGCCTAACCTGTGAACTCCAGGCAAATGGAAAATCCAGGCCTCAAAAGAGGTGGGTGGTAGGATGACATCTGATTCTGTCCTATGACTTCTACACACAGACACACGCATACAAACACACACAAGCACACACACATGCATGTACACAAACCCACAAAGAAACAAACATCAACATTCCTTATGATCATAACCCCCAATATCCTTAATTACAAGCTAAGTTCAACAACATACAAACACAATCATCCATTGTGTGATATGAGCCTTGTCCCAGAAATGCAAGGTGTTCAACTTGACATCTAAATCTCAATTAATATAAGATGTCACGTTAGTCGAAGGACAAACAGAAAATATCTGATCATGACAACAGACACAGAAATAGCATTTGGCCTGTTTTCTGGAGACTGTTGCTGATGGTTTTCTGTAATGACACCGGAGAACATGAGATTAAAGAAGGAGGGTATCATTGAGGTAAACTAGTCAACTGGATCTAAAAGACGAAAAGTGGCCAATATTCTTTTATAAGGTGACAACGTAGATTTGTGACAGTCAAGGGAGGTGAGATCTACACCAGCATGGGAGACTGAGGGCAGCCTCAGTCATAGCGAATGCTCCTTGACATTCAGTCACAAAAGATCTTCTCCCGTTAACAGGCTTTCATGCTGTCCTAGACACAGATCCATCCCAGTACACCCCTACATGTGACTCAGTAAACTAGCCCTTCAGCTGTGCAGACACTCAAGAGTCCCTTTCAGAGTGCAAACAGACAAAAACTATAAAAGATCTCAGTAAAAAAAGATGCATTTTTAACATTTCAACACATTTGAAGTCTGTAAGTCCTTACATCGGACACTATGACATCATAAATTACACGTTCGATGTGATGCAATTAGTGAAATTTTACATTTCTGTCACCAATGATTTAACTTTCTGCATGCTGTAGAAACTTCCAGTCAGGAAGCCTCAGATTCTGGATCTATATAACGATTGAAGGAACTGCGCCTGTCTGAATGAACTATGAGGAACATGATGAAGAAGATAGATGGAAAGTGCATAATACATATTTGGTCATAGTAAGAATGAAATCAGTTTTAGTTGCTATTCGATGCCATCTTAGTCTTTTTTTTTTTTTTTTTTTGATACTTTATTAACATTTCAAATGTTTCCCCCTTTCCAGATCTCCCCTTTGGAACCTCCCTATCCCTTCCCCTGACCCCCTGCCTCTATGAGGGTATTCCCCCACCCACTCTCATCTTCCATCTTTGGCATTCTCCTATACTGGGGCACCTAACACCTTCAGGCCCAAGGGCATCTCCTCCCCCTGATGGCTAACAAGACCCTCCTCTGCCACATATGTGGCCTGGACCATGAGTCCCTCCATGTGTATTCTTTGGTTGGTGATCCAGTCTCCGGGAGCATCTGGAGGTCAGGCCACTTGACAATGTTGCTCCCTCCACAGGGCTGCAAACTCCCTCAGCTCCTTCAGTCCCTCCTCCAACTCCTCTATCTAGGACCTCACGCTCAGCCCAATGGTTGCTTTGAAGTGACTGTTGGGTATTCAGAACTTTTGGGCTAATAACCACATATCAGTGAGTACACACCTTGTTCATTCTTTTTTGACTACATTACCTCTGTCAGGATGATATTTTCAAGTTCCATCCATTTGCCTGCAAATTTCATGAAGTCATTGCTTTTAATAGCTGAGTAGTATTCCTTTGTGTAAATGTACCACATTTTTCTATATCCATTCCTCTGTGGAGGAATATCTGGGTTGTTTCCAGTTTCTGGCTATTGTAAATATGGATGCTATGAACATAGTAGAGCATGTGTCTTTATTACATGTTGGAGAATCTTCTGAGTATATGCCCAGGAGTGGAATAGCTGGGTCCTCAGGTAGTACTATGTTCATTTTTCTGAGGGTCCACCAAACAGATTTCCAAAGAGGTTGTATCAGCGTGCAATGCCACCAGGAATGGAGGAGTGTTTCTCTTTCTCCACATCCTTGCCAGCATCTGCTGTCACCTGAGTTTTTGATCTTAGCCATTCTGAATGGTATGAGGTGGAATCTCAGGGTTGTTTTGATTTGTATTTCCCTGATGACTAAGGATGTTGAACATTTCTTTAGGTGCTTCTCAGCCCTACGAGATTCCTCAATTGAGAATTCTCTGTTTAGCTCTATTCCCCATTTTTTGATAGGGTTATTTGGATCTCTGGAGTCTAACTTCTTGAGTTCTTTGTATATATTGGATATTAGCCCTCTATTGGATGTAGGATTGGTAAAGATCTTTTCCCAATCTGTTGGTTGTCATTTTGTCCTATTTACAGTGCCCTTTGCCTTAAAGAAGCTTTGTAATTTCATGAGATCCCATTTGTTGATTCTTGATCTTAGAGCACAAGCCATTGGTGATCTGTTCAGGAACATTTCTCCTGAGCCCATGTTTTCAAGACTTTTCCCCACATTCTCTTCTATTAGATTCAGTGTATCTGGTTTTATGTGGAGGCCCTTGATCCACTTGGACTTGAGCTTTGTACAGGGAGATAAGAATAGATCAATTCTCAATCTTCTACATGTAGACCGCCAGTTGAACCAGCACCATTTGTTGAAAATGCTGTCTTTTTTCCACTGGATGGTTTTAGTTCCTTTGTCAAAGATCAAGTGACCATAAGCGTGTGGGTTCATTTCTAGGTCTTCAATTCTATTCCATTGATCTACCTGCCTGTCGCTGTATCAATACCATGCAGTTTTTATCACTACTGCTCTGTAGTACAGCTTGAGGTCAGGGAGGCTGATTCCCCCAGAAGTCCTTTTATTGTTGAAGATAGTTTGTGCTATCTTGGGGTTTTTGTTATTCCATATGAATTTGAGAATTGTTCTTTCTAAGTCTAGGAAGAATTGAATGGGAATTTTGATGGGGATTGCATTGAATCTGTAGATTGCTCTCAGCAGGATGGCCATTTTAACTATATTAATCCTGCCAATCCATGAACGTGGGAGATCTTTCCATCTTCTGAGGTCGTCTTCAATTTCTTTCTTCAGAGACTTGAAGTTCTTGTCATACAGATCTTTCACTTGTTTGGGTAGAGTCACACCAAGATATTTTATATTGTTTGTGACAATTGTGAAGGGTGTTATTTCCCTAATTTTTTTCTCAGCCTGTTTATCCTTCGAGTATAGGAAGGCTACTGATTTGCTTGAGTTAATTTTGTATCCAGCCACTTTGCTGAATACTAGCAGATCTCTAGTGGAGTTTTTCGGGTCACTTAAGTATACCATCATATCAACTGCAAATAGTGATATTTTGATTTTTTCCTTTCCAATTTGTATCCCTTTGACCTCCTTTTGTTGTCTGATTGCTTTAGCTAGAACTTCCAGTACTGTATTGAATAGATAGGGAGAGAGAGGGCAGCCTTGTCTAGTCCCTGATTTTAGTGGGATTGCTTCAAGTTTCTCTCCATTTAGTTTGATGTTGGCTACTGGTTTGCTCTATATTGCTTTTTCTATGTTTAGGTATGCTCCTTGAATTCCTGATCTTTCCAAGACTTTAATCATGAAGGGATGTTGAACTTTGTCAAATGCTTTTTCAGCATCTAACTAAATGACCATGTGGTTTTTTTCTTTGAGTTTGTTTATGTAGTGGATTACATTGATGGATTGCCGGGTATTGAACCATCCTTTCATCCCTGGGATGAAGCCTACTTGATCATGGTGAATGATCATTGTGATGTGTTCTTGGATTCAGTTAGCAAGAATTTTATTGAGTATTTTTGCATCGATATTCATAAGGGAAATTGGTCTGAAGTTTTCTTTTATTGTTGGCTCTTTGTGGGGCTTTGGTATCAGTGTAACTGTGGCCTCATAGAATGAATTGGGTAGTGTTCCTTCCGTTTCTATTTTGTGGAATAGCTTGAAGAGTATTGGTATTAGGACTTCTTTGAAGGTCTGATAGAATTCTGCACTGAACCCATCTGCTCCTGGGCTATTTTTGGTTGAGAGACTGTCAATGACTGCTTCTATATCTTTGGGGGTTATGGGACGACTGTTTAGATCGTTTATCTGATCCTGATTTAACTTTGGTAATTGATATCTGTCTAGAAACTTGTCCATTTCCTCCAGATTTTCCAATTTTGTTGCATATAGGCATTTGTATTAGGATCTGATGATGTTTTTAATTTCCTCAGAGTCTGTTGTTATATCTCCATTTTCATCTCTAATTTTATTAATTTGCACACTGTCTGTGTGCCCTCTGGTTAGTCTGGCTAAAGGTTTATCTATCTTGTTGATTTTCTCAAAGAACCAGCTCCTGGTTTTGTTGATTCTTTGTATAGTTCTTTTAGTTTCTACTGGGTTGATTTCAGCCCTTAATTTGATTATTTCCTGCCTTCTACTCCTCTTGGGTGTATTAGCTTGTATTTGCTCTAGAACTTTCAGGTGTGCTATTAAGCTGCTAATATATGCTCTCTCCAGTTTCTTTTTGGAGGCATTCAGAGCTATGAGTTTTCCTCTTAACACTGCTTTCCTTGTGTCCCATAGGTTTGGGTATGTTGTACTTTCATTTTCATTAAATTCTAGGAAGTCTTTACTTTCTTTCTTTATTTCTTCCTTGACCAAGTTATCATTGAGTAGAGTATTGTTCAGCTTCCATATGTACATGGGCTTTCTGTTATTGTTGTTACCATTGAAGACCACCCTTAATTTTTAGTGATATAATAGGAGGCATGGAATTACTTCAATCTTCTTATATCTGTTGAGGTTTGTTTTGTGACCAATTATATGATCAATTTTGGAGAAGGTACCATGAGGTGCTGAAAAGAAGGTATATTCTTTTGATTTAGAATGAAATGTTCTATAAATATATGTTAAATCCATTTGGTTCATAACAACTGTTAGTTTCACTGTGTCTATTTAGTTTGTGTTTCCAAGATCTGTCCATTGATGATAGTGTGGTGTTGAAGTCTCCCACTATTATTGTGTGAGGTGCAATGTGTGCTTTGAACTTTAGTAGAGTTTCTTATATGAATGTGGGAGCTCTTGCATTCAGGGCATAGATGTTCAGATTTCAGAGTTCTTCTTGGTAGATTTTTCCTTTGATGAGTATGAAGTGTCCTTCCTTATCTTTTTTGATGACATATGGTTGAAAGTTGATTTTATCTGATATTAGAATGGCTACTCCAGCCTGTTTCTTGGGACCATTTGCCTGGAAAATTGTTTTCCAGCCCTTTACTGTGAGGTAATGTTTGTCTTTAACATGGAGGTGCATTTCATGGATGCAGCAAAATGCTGGGTCCTGTATATGGATCCAGTCTGTCAGTCTATGTCTTTTTATTGAGGAATTGAGTTCATTGATGTTAAGAGATATTAAGGAATAGTGATTGTTGCTTCCTGTTACTTTCGATGTTATTTTTATGTTTGTGTGGCTATCTTCTTTTGAGTTTGTTGAAAGGTTAATTTCTTGCTTTTTCTTGGGTGTAGTTTCCCTCCTGAGTTGGTATTTTCCATCTATTATTCTTTCTAGGGTTGGGTTTGTGGAAACATACTGTGCAATATTGATTTTGTCATAGAATATTTTGGTTTCACCATCTATGATAACTGAAAGTTTTGCTGGATATAACAGCCTGAGCTGGCATTTGTGTTCTCTTAGAGTCTGTATGAGATCTGCCCAGGATCTTCTAGCTTTCATAGTCTCTGGTGAGAAGTCTGGTGTAATTCTGATAGGTCTGCCTTTATATGTTACTTGCCCTTTTTCCCTTACTGTTTTTAATACTCTTTCCTTATTTTGTGTATTTGGTGTTTTGACTATAATGTGACAGGAAGAATTTCTTTTCTGGTCCAGTCTATTTGGAGTTCTGTAGGCTTCTTGTATATTTATGTTCAACTCTTTCTTTAGGTTAGGGAAGTTTTCTTCTATAATTTTGTTGAAGATATTTACTGGTCCTTTAGGTAGGGAATTTTCACTCTCTTCTATACCTATTATCCTCATATTCTGTCTTCTCATTGTATCCTGGATATCCTGGATCTTTTGGGTTAGGAGCTTTTTGCATTTTGCATTTTCTTTGACTGTTGTGTTAATGTTTTCCATGGTATCTTCCACACCTGAGATTCTCTCTTCTATCTCTTGTATTCTGTTGGTGATGCTTGCATCTATGATTCCTGATCTCTTTCCTAGGTTTTCTAACTCCAGAGTTGTCTCCCTTTATGACTTCTTTATTGTTTCTATTTCTATTTTTAGCTCCTGGATGATTTTGTTCATTTCCTTCGTCTGTTTGATTGTGTTTTCCTGTAGTTCTTTAAGAGATTTTTGTGTTTTCTCTTTAAGGGCTTCCAGTTGTTTACATGTATTCACTTGTATTTCTTTAAGGGAGTTATTTATTTCCTTCTTAAAATCTTCTATCATCCTCTTGATATGTGATTTTAAGTCTGAGTCTTCCTTTTCTGGTGTGTTGGGGTATCCAGGGCTTGCTGTGGTAGGAGAGCTGGGTTCTGATGATCCCAAGTAGCCTTGGTTTCTCTTCCTTGTGTTCTTGCCCTTGCCTTTCACCATCTGGTTATCTCTGGTGTTAGTTGGTCTTACTCTCTCTGTCTGTGGCTTGTCTTTCCTGCAAGCCTAGCTGTCAATACTCCTTGAAGACCAGTTCTCTCCCCACTCACAGGCTTTTCCACACTCCTGGGTGGCTAGCTTTCTCCCAGCGCTATTTGGCTATGGATCCCTGGTGGCCCAGGCAGAGGTATCGTATCCCACCACAGATGGAAACCGGAAGGCTCCTCCCCCTCCCCCATCTTAGTCTTTTAATTTTAAAAGTTTCACATGAACTTCCACAGGCTTCTTGTTCGGTTTTGAAGCTTCCTTTTCAAATCCATCTCTTACTTTAGGTCTCCATTCAATATGAACCCCATTCTAAACTGAATAAATCAACTTACATGGATGACACATACCGTAGCCATATAGAAAATACTATGGCATCAATAAAGTTAAGCGGTTTCTTACACTGTATTTTATATTCAGCAAAATGTAATTAAAGTGATTTAAAGATAGAGTGGATTTTTGACAGTTGTCTCCTAAGGTGCTTGATGTGTTATTAAAACATGCTTCATTTTATTGGCTTCAAATTCAAGAGGAATGCTCTTTGCAATTCAAAAGAGACAAAAATCTCAGAATAAAAAATTCATTTTCAATCCCTGCAGAGTTCATTATGAACAACACAGGACTAGAAATTAAAACATTTAAGCGCATTTAATAAGGTTCTATAATGAAACGACATTTATGTTCAGCAAGATTCTCTGCCTTCCCTCTTCTCTTTTATGTCTCTAAGTTCCATGGTTAGGGAAAACGTGAAGGGCTGATGTGAATTAATTGGTTAATTACGATTAGATTCACCAGCAAAGTAAAGAATTGAAGCAATTAACTAGATTATTAAAGTTTAGAAGACCCCTTTCCTCTGCATCTTGATATTCCTGTTAAAGCAGTTTATAATTGTTGTGTTAATTGAGATGTTTATGATCATGAGCTTGTGCATTCTTGGAAAATAAAACTGGAATATTTCAGCAAGCATCAGCTAGTCAGAACAGAAAATTAAGGCTAATGAATTAGAAAGTTACTTAAACATTTTTTCCTCACACCATATACTGTACTTCAAATAAGTTGTATAGTGGGCATAGACATGTTCATATTAATAATGTATCTTTGTCTAGTCATGCATGGAATCAGCTTAAACAGTGCAGTATTTGTTTCAACTTTGTGTAATTTTTTTTAATTTAAAGAATACATTAGGAACTTGTTATGGCTATATATATATTAGTATATATATATATATATATATATATATATATATATATATATATTTGTAAAACAATCCTCAATTTTAATCATAGCTCATTCCCAGAATCTTTTTGTAAATGAAAGGTGACTCCCTTTATCAACTTTTCACATGAAATATTTCAAAGTCATATTTCACATCATGCAGACAGAGAAGTTGAACTGTAAGTCTACTTCAGTAAAGAGAATGGATGCTCATTTTTGTCTCTGTACTATTTCAAACAGCATCTATAGCATACTAGATTTAAACAGCAGAGACAAACTGATATCAATAATCAAATCAACTATGAGTATCAAACTGAGATCCCGGTGAAAAGTTTTTCTTCCTGTACAACTCACTTGATAATTTCAAAGCATAACTTAATTAAAACCAAACTTAGTTTAAGATAAAAAG
This sequence comes from Rhynchomys soricoides, assembly GCA_019843965.1. Classification (NCBI taxonomy): domain Eukaryota; kingdom Metazoa; phylum Chordata; class Mammalia; order Rodentia; family Muridae; genus Rhynchomys; species Rhynchomys soricoides. Next base: position 9,981,687 of record JADRCH010000063.1, on the reverse strand, counting down.
ATACACTATTCTTACAACTAGTGTTTATAGTGTTCTGGTTCCCTCATATATCTAGATTGTATCTTTTACACAGAGACACTTTTTATATTATAGGAGAGAATTGTTGATTGCTGTAAAATCCTCTAGGCTAGATTTCAGGGAAACATTTGAATACTAGTCTTATCAGGAATCCATCTTGCCCATTGATTCTGCTTTGCTTGGTATAATCTTAGACATGTTCTTCTTTTATAATGTTCTCTAGAATATCTGGACTTTATACAGTGTGTTTACAGCAATTTGAGTAAAAACGGGTACCTGTTTTAAACAATTGTGAGGGGGAGTTAATACAAAATCTCACCAAACTTATATAGGTCCAAAAATCCACTCCCCAGTCACTAAGCTTTGTCTGAAAGATGTAACGTTTGACTGGCCTAGGCCGTGTGGCATATTGACAACCCAGGTATGACAATGAGCTCATTCAAAACTTGTTGTGCTAGTCAGATGTTATGAGATTATCCTGCCATACATAGGCCTCAAAAATTGGGGTTTACAACAACAAAACTTTAATTTTTCATTCACATGTGATATTTGCTGTGGCTCTGTTTCTGCCCATGTTCAGGATGTGGTCCAAAAACTCAACTACTATTTGGAATGCACCATCTCTGAGGCAGAGGATGAAGAGAGCAAGAAATGACCTTTGCTTTAAATGACTCTAAAGTTCTTAATACTGGTCTGTGTTACTTCTGCTCACATTTTCTAGGGCAAAGCAAGATGTATACCAAAAGCCTAACCATGAATCCAGGAATTTGTTGTCCCTACAGAAAGAAACTACTTTTATTGGAAATGTGTGGGGCTGGGTCAAATTTAGGGCAATTCAATTCACCCTGTTTATACTTAAGTAGACAAAAGTTGAGTCTCTGTGATTTCTAAATGAATTACAACATATTACCAACATAGTCATTGACTCCCATACCTTAACACTGGATCTGGACTTTGAACACTGAGTGTTTCTCTATACTGAAACACTAATGTTATATATGTGAACAATAAGAATATTGAACTGCCTTTCAAGCTAAGTAACATGATATGTAGCAACATTAAAGCAAGGGAGAGGAAGACGTACTCTTCTTGGAGTCCCTTATAATCAAAATGGAAAATTGTATCAGATTGTCTCATTGGACAGAAAAATGAAAAAAAGGATGAAATGGGAAGAGAGTAGATTCTCACAGTTTGATCTAGCAGTGAGAAAAATTAGAAATTCTCAAGAGAACAAAAAGAGAGTCACATTTGGGACCAAACATTCTGTTAAGTTTTGAAAGATCACTTAGCATTTCTTTCAAATAAGCAAAAATCATTCTTGGAAGTGGCCTTTCACACTACACACTTTCATGCTATACACATTTACAGTACTTTAGAAGCAGAGGCAGGAGTTCAAGGCCAGCCAAATAAGTCCAGAGCTAGATGACCCCTGTATCAAAAAAAGAGAAAGGGGGAGGAGGACATTCCCCCAGGTCATTTATACATTGTTTCTAGATGCAGAGTGTATTGTTCTTCATACTCCCTGTATTTGATCTCTGTGTGATTGCTCTCACCTATTAATATCTAAGATCTAATTGCTCTTTATACCTACAGACATATGTAGCCATATAGTTCTATGTGCATAATTGCTTTATGTTATATGTATATAGTGAATCCACTTATCTAACTGTCTCAGTAGTGTTCACTGCAACATGTCCTTATTTAAAAATCTACTGACTACACATTGGGGAATCTCCAGACTTTCTCAGATTCTCTGTTTCCCCTAATTCTTATCTTTTCATCATTGCCACACTGTCTTATTTCCTCCAGCTAGAAATACTTTTATCAAAAATGGCTCCCTCGGATGAACTGAAGCATTACACCAATTAGCTATTCCATGGTGGGAAACAGCTCAAATTAAAGAACTGAGCAGCATCAAGCCCACCATCCATGGAGTGCCAAACACGACACTTCTGCCCAGTAATAAAGCTTTTAGAAATGCAGGCACTCTATGTGTGACAGCTCTGCATTTAGAAGTCATAACATGTGACTGCCAGCTCCAGGGTCACCATGGTAATTTGGCTGTCAGAGAACCATGATGAAGAAAGAAAGCATTGTTACCAAGAAAAATATTTCTTTCTTTCTTTCTTTTTTTGGGTTTTTTTTTTTTTTTTTTTTTTTTTGTTCTTGCAGCTGGTTGTTGTATACCAGAAAATAAATAAGGGCGCCAACAAGAAAAGGAAAGTTAAATATGAATAAATAACAGCTGTTCTTTCTCAGTGGGATTGATAATCACAGGGCCACACTGTTTGTTCTGCTACCTACTTTATCTAGAGTTTATAGCCAATTCTTTTTAAGGCTTTGAGGATTTTTTTCTCTTTTTAATTTGTTTTTTCAATTGGCCTGATTCCTCCCTGTGTGTCTAAAGTGGGTATTTTATTAGGTTATGATTGCCCAACAAGCTGAGAACAATAATAATTTAAAAACACCTCACCAATTTACGTAGTTTCTCCAGAGACTCTCAAACTTCAAACCTTTTTAGAAGATGCATTCACCTGAGGATTCTGAGTGCACAGGTTTGGAGACATTAATGACAAGCTGGCTTGGTGTTATCATCACCACCATGTCTATGTAGCTAGTTTGGTGACACTTTTTTTTACAGTTAGTAATGGTTTCCACAGAAATATGGTGGTGTGGAATCAGGCTTGGAAAATAGAGTCCAGCCATCCTTGAATAGTTAGCACCCTATTTTTCAGGGGTCAGTGGCTCATTAGTGTGTAGGAAGTCTAACACATCACAAAAAGAAGCATCACTAGCCCTCCTCCTTTACCTAATGGCATCAGAATCCTAGTTACCTCCTACCTTAATCAATACAGCTAGCTGATTACTCTCCATCCCCCCTTCTCCTTGTTAAAGTTGGTTTTCTATCTGAGATACCAGAGCAACCATGCAAAAATTGTGTAATAAATTACACAATTAATTTTTCTTGAAAAATCATCATGGCAGTGTCTGAATTGTTTAGCATCAGAACAGCTCACAAAGCTTCTGTACTCTTTTAGTGCTATCATGTGACACATCTTGATTCATATATTGTCCTCAGCACCAAAGAGACACAGCTACTATTTCTGCTGGAACTTGAGGAATGACTGTCTTCAAATGACCCTCTGTTCCAGTTGCTTCTTTGTTGCAATAATAGAAAAGGATGTAAAGTGTTTGTATGACTTACAATAAAAGTCCATTACTGAGGGAAGCCAGAGCAAGAATTCAAGGCAGGATCCTGGAGGCATGACCTGAAGCAGGGGTCATGGTTACTTTCTGGCTTGCTTTCCTTGGTTTATTCAGATACATTTCTTATATAGCCCAGGCCCACCTGACTAGGCATGGAATAGCCCACAGTAGACTAACCCATCTCATATCACATCAGTGACCAAGAAAATGCCCCCACAGACATGCCCACAGACCAGTCTGACAGAGGACCCTCCTCACCTTGGGTTTCCTCTATCTCAGGTGACACTACTTTCTATCAAGTTGACAGAAATTTAACCAGCACACCCTCTGTATGTGGCTAGTCTTCATCTTTAAAGATCTATGAGGAACTTCCCAGTCCTTCAGCAGTACTCAGAATACATATGCATATATAATGTCAAGTATACCTACCTTCCTTGGTCCTGTGTATTAAAACACTTATTGAGTACCTACAATTTTTAAAGCACTATACACACTGTACTATTTCCAACAAGCAAAATGTTTTGTGAAAGAAGGGTTGTAAAATCCAGACCTTATCACACTGCATTCAGACTCCTAGCTTTAACAACCTCCCTTACCCATGTGCATTCCTCTTGTACCATAGCTAATCCCACCTGCACCATCATTTCAGAACTAGCTTCAAGCATAGAAGAGAAGATCTTCAGGGCAAGTCCTCTGCAATAATCATCTTTCTATGAATTGTCTCTTTAATCGGGATTCTGTAAATGGATTCCCATTTTAACTGAGTGGGTGAATTAAAAATTAAACTAATATATAGCATATATGTTGATAAAGGGAGGTATACATATCTAGATAGTTCAAGGGTTTTCATTTTCTCCAGAAATTATTATTTAGAAGAAACTGAAAGAGGCATATCATTTCTGCAAACATTCAATAGAAAACAAGTAAAACTAAGGTAGCCCTAGGATAAGATGAAGGAGCAGAGTGTTGGGCGCTGCAATCCTTTTGTAATGTGTACTAATTCTTACTTCCCTCTGAGGTAAATCCGCATGTCCTCTGCACCTCTCTTCACCACTCAAAGTGTTTCTGCCATCGCCACTTTAAAACAATCTTTAGCTTTCCCATTTTCTTCCGCCATTTGACAGGTAACACTCCGTCTCCAAGCAGGTGCTTCAAAGAATAGCTCCCTTGTTCATTCAGAGAGACATGCTAAATCTTTGATAAGGCCTTGAAAAAGGACAGAGTCTTTTAATGTGTGATCAAACTTTAGTACTTGACCTATTTAATTGGGTGGCCAAAGGGAATTGAGAGCCTGTCAAAGCCAGGGGTTTGGATGCACCATGATAGGACCCTTATTTCTCAAAATGTTTTACTTGATGGAAACAGAGCCATGTGTGCAGAACTTTGAATATAATAGGTTTTCAATAAATGTTTTAATACTCAGGAAATGTTTGATTGGATTGGTAAGATAGGGATAATTTGTTTCTAAAACCTACCACCAATTGGAATCAAAAGTAAGTATTAATAGTTAGAAAAAATATTGTGTGGCTCTGGATGACATCACTTGGAACTGGATTCATTCCCTTTTCTCAGCGGACAAGGAGACATCATTGTGTCTGTGAAGTCAGTCATCCTGGTGTTTCTAACCATACAAAGTGAATTCTGGATATCTTAGTAGATCTTTCTCCTGGGCCTCTTCGTCCACTACAAGTACCCTAGTGATACTCTGAAGGGAGGAGAGAAGAGAGAGGAAGGGTTGAGGGGCAGAAGAAAAGAGAGCAGGGAGGGGAAAGAAAAAAGAAGAAGGAAGACTAAGGGATGGAGAAGCTGAAGATGCTTTACTTGCATACGAGGTCTTGACGTTCCACCAGATTACACAGCTCTCTGCCCAACCAGGCTTTCCCTATAAACACAACTTGTCCCTGTGTAGCACTCATTCAGAACACTGTGTCTGCATTGTTACTGTCCAGCCTTGGGCAAGTGTCTTATCTTTGATGAGTCTTATTCTTCTTCTCTGTAACTTGGGGTTAAATAAACTATTTGGAGGATGATTTGTGAAGACTGACTAATATGTATAAATGCCATGTTTAGATTCTATGGGGGGGGGGGGAATGGATCATTAGAATGAATATACACTGAAATAATCCATATGTAAAGGTTCTGTATACAGCATTGACTTGTAAAATGCTGGAGGTTGACAAGCTCCAAAATCTGCATTTGCCAAACCTGAGAGCCAGGTGAGCCAAAAAAATTACACTTTCAGTTCAAGTCCAAATGCCTCATTAGAGACCAAGAGACCTTGTGATACACTTCAAGCATGAAGACAAGGAAGCAAACAACCTGCCAGCCCTGGCCATATCCTCCATAACTCAGGTGTTTTGTGATAGGCTCTATATGTGAAGCCCTTTATACAAAATGCCCGGATATTTCCTGCCTGTTCAGTTTAGCTCAAATTGTTGAAGGAAGCATCTTTGAATTCTTTGTAAGTGTAAAAGGCACAGATCCACATAAATTCCCAATAAACAATGAATCCTATTTTATATTAGTGTGTCACAAATATTGTATGGGATTAACTTGTACAAAAAATACAGTGTCTGTTTATCTTAAATTCAAACCCAACTGGGCATCCCATATTTTTATCTGCTAAACCTTTTAGCAGTAGCTTAAATAACTGTAGAAGGAAAGTGTCGCTGGATAACTGTGATGACTTGCTCCCTCCTGTGTGTGCTGTCTGCAGGTCACTTGCAGCAGTAAGGGCATAAGCAGTACCACAAGGTAGAATAAAGTTGTTGATGAAGACTGGCAGCTCTGACATTTTTCTCAGTCTTTGAGGATGCCCAGCTGGTGTAGGAAAAAGCTTGGAGATTCTCTGCATCCTTTTCATTCTGCCTGCAAGGTAGAGAAAAGGCCCATTCTGTTATCTTCTCAACAGATGGCCTACACATTGCATCAAATGCCCAAGCTCTCTCTGACAAGCAGGTCATTCATGCCAGAAAGAATTGAGTTTGATTTCTGTGGCCGGAATTAAAAATAATGGACGAGTTACTTAATCACAGTATTTTATATTGCTCAAGTAAGTCACAAGCAGTGATACAGAGATACTGTGTAGGTTTAATCTCTGTCTCTAACACTCTAATTCTCTGAATCTTTAGACATGAAGTCGATATTTACTGTATTTTGTTTATACATCTTAATAATAATAATTTACAGTAATGGAGTGATGTATGTCAAGTGACACTATTGTACCTAATAGGTAAAAAGAAGCTTTCTCTACTGTTCCACTATTAATTGAGGCTAATACACATCAACCAATGTCAGTTTAGGACCCTTTTAATGACTTCTGGGCTTATCTTTGTGCTGTCTCTTTGTCTTGGTTAGGGTTTCCATTGCTATGACCAAAACAACTCTTATAAGGATAACATTTAATTGGGGCTGGCTTATAGGTTCAGAGGCTCAGTCCATTATTATCAAAGTAGAAGCGTGGCAGCGTCCAAGCAGACATGGTACAGGAGGAGCTTAAAGTTCTATATCTTTATCTGAAGGCAGCTAGGAGAAAACTGACTCTTCCACACTGGGCAGAATTTCAAAGTCCACACCCACAGTGACACATTTCTTCCAACAAAGCCACACCTACTCCAACAAGGTCACACCTCCTAATAGTGCCATTCCCTGGGCCAAGCATATTCGAACCATCACACTCCTCCACCACATTACATCCTAATAGACTTCTGGCTGGTTTCTGTTTGCACAGGGTGGCTGGTTTACATGTACCTCTACAAAAAGGTTTCCTCAGTACCTCTGAAATGTTAAACAGTGGCATGAGCATACTGTCAGACGGCTTTCTTCCTGGCTGGAAGCTCCTTGGTGATAGTGTTTCCTCATCTCCCTAATCTTAGTGCCTAGGAAATTTTGTGGAATAAAGCAGTATTAAAAACAAGTATTGATAAAAGTTTCACTGACACTAATTGCCTCATATATGAAAGTAATTAGAATTAATAGAATCTGGAGAGATGGCTCAGTGGTTAAGAGTACTGGCTGCTCTTCCAAGAGGTTCTGAGTTCAATTCCCAGCAACCACATAGTGGCTTACAATCATCTATAATGGGATCTGAAACCTTCTTTTGGTGTGCAGGCATTCATGCAAATAGAGTACTCATATACATAAATAAACAAATCTTCAAAAATTAATAATGGAAGTAATAAATTGCAAGGCTAGAGATATAACTCAGTAGAGTATTTGTCTAGCATTCATAAAGCCCAGGATTTCATCTCTAATACTATATAAACCATGTATGGTAACAATGTTTGTAATCCCAGCACCGGGGAGATGAAAGCAAGATGATAACAGGTTTGGGATTATCACAGCTACATAATGAGTTCAAGACCAGCCTAGACACAAGACCTTGTCTCAAACAAAAGTTTAAAGTTACAATGATACTAAAAAGAATACTGAGAATATAATCTACAATAACGAATGGAGTTTTTGTAGGTGTGACAGTTTGCACTGTTTATTGTGTAATCCCCACAAACCAGTCCAAGAGATTTTAAACATTAATAATATCCCAATTTCTAGGTTAGTAAAATATGGTGTTGAAAGGTAAATGGCTTTGCAAGTTCTCACACTAAGAATGATGAAAATCTAATAATAGAATTGACTGAAAATCACTATACAGAGTGATAGTTTTCCATTTGGGGGCTCTTACCTCTAATAAGCAAAGCAAAGATCAAAATGGAAATGTCTAAAAAGTTATTATAAAAAGAAATCCATACAAGCAGCACAGAAATGGATTCTTGCCAGGAGAGGAACACACCAGAAGTATTGATACTGACTGAAGTCACTCATGCTTGGGTGTGAGTGACCTAATGGGTCACCTCCCTGTTGGTATTAACATGTCAGGAGCTGGGGTAAAGTGGTTTGCTCAATCATGGTATCTTCTTTTTCCCTTGAGAATACCTGCTTCACTTTCAGTTCATATATAGGTGACTTTGGGTGTTTCTATCAATTTTCAAAAGAAGCATTTCCTCAAGAGTAACCTATTAAACCTGTAATGTTAACATGTATGTTAACCTATTAAACATGTAATTCTCTATTCTCTCACTGCCCTGCTTCATTCTCTTTGTAAAGTCTAAAGTCCAAGAAGAATTCTAAATTTTAAAAAGAAACCGGGTCTATCTTGTTATCTTGCTAGCATTATCTCATAAGGTATGAGATAAGAATGCTCATAAGAATTCTCATAAGAATGCTGTACCTACAAGTAAACTACTCTTCCTCTTAACTGTCTATATTTTTAAAAAATATAAGTCCTGTCTTTCCCACAATTTTCCAAATTATTGGTGAATTAACCTCAGAGTAACTTTGATGGGAAGATACACACCCTCCGAAATGCACATAGGAACCCAGGCACACATACTACTATGACCTTTTACTAACAGTGGGTATGTCATTCAAGGTGTCTAGTGCTACAAATGCATCTGTATTTGGAAGGTAGAATGTCCCCCGCTCCCTGGCATGGATTCTAAGCCTGAATCCTTTAAGAGGAACAAAAGCAAAGCTTCCATATACAATAGATCTTTTTTCTTGAAACCAACTGCTGAGATCCCTGGCTCCATGGGGAGATAAATCTATTTAAAAATCGAGATGGAGGAAGTGATTTTTCTTTCAGCATAAGCAGATTATTTCCTAGTCTCTTTGTTCTTTACTTGGGGTTTCTGTCACTAGATTTAGCTTATATGTAAACACAATGTATTCATTATTGTTAACTCCTGTTATTAAAGTGAATAAACTGTTAAGAATTTGAACTTTCATCATTTTGAAGTTTTCTCTTCTCCATTGAATTATTTTCCCTTGGGACAGGCCCCAACTTAGTCTGATCTGTGATAACATGCTCTATACTAAACACTAAAATAGGAAAAGTGAGACTGCTTCATTCTCAAGTTTGGTCCTGTTGACATCTGGTCTGAGTAATTCTGTTGTAGGGATGTCTTTTGCATATAGGAAGGTGAATGGGACTTCTGGCCCCTATTCACCAGATACTATTTCTCCCAAGTGTGACATAAATACTGTGATCAGATAATACTACGTATCTTGTATCTTCTGGGAATGGAAGCGAAGGTAAAGAATGACTCATTTGAGTTTTACTGACACGCAGAAAAAGACATTAAAAATAACCAATATTTAAGGGATAACTGAATGTGTCAAGCAGTTAACTTACATTTTCTAATTCTACTCCTGCCAACAATATTCTAAAGCAGCAATCAACCATGCTCCATAAAAGGAAAAAATGATATTAAGAGTGATGAAATAATACAGCTATGGGACCACCATTCAAACCAGCTGAGAACTATTTACAATACCTCTGATGTGGAGCCACCTAGATATCCATCAACAGATGAATGGACAGAGAAAACATGGTTTCTACATAAAGTAGTTTCTTCAGCCATAAAGGTCAAAGAAAGCATTTCATTGGCAGGAAAATGAGTAGATTACAGAGATCACCACACTTTAAATTAGGCTGAGACAGATAAATATTTCACCTTTTAGCTAAAAAGAAGAAAGTGAGAGAAGAGAGTGGAGAATAAGGTGAGTAAAAGAAGAGCAAACAGGATACAAGGGGAAGCAAGGATGATTAGCATCCTGTCTCCTGCTATATGTAGAATCTAGTACGTAATGTAGCATGGAGAGAGAATGGCCACGTTGGGAGAGTGGGTATCACAGGAGAGAGAAGATGGCAAAAGAAGATAATGCTGCAAATGAGCAAGGTGTAATGACATCCACGTATTAAACTAGCATTAAAAAAAAAAAACATTATTTTGTATGCTAGCTCAAAGCACATAAAAATATAAATAGTAATTATCATCAAAGGAGAAAAAAAGGATATATAATTCCAAACCTGTCCTTTAATCTCTGCCACTAAAGTAGTCACTGTTCTGCCCTCTTGTTCTGCAGTCCACCATCCAGATGGAAAAGGTCCTGGAGTCACCTGGATGGTGGGCTACAAAGCAAGGGTCTAGACTCCATAAATGACAGGAAACAGGATGATCATAGTCACCTGACAACCAATATATTTTGCTATAAGTCCAGACTTTATTATTTTAATCAAGCTGGTGTCTTAAAAATGTTAAACTACTAAAGCTATGACAGTAAATTTTTAAAGTATAATAAAACATTTTTTTATAAAATGCTAAATGTATAAATAAAATATATGCAATAAAATTAGGCATTTTGATAAAATTTAAAGCTATGCCTGTAAGAACACCGACTTTAAATCTATACATTAGTTAGTTCTAAATTAAATTTGAGTAATTTGGAGTAGGTTGAGAGAATTTTCTGATATTAGTTTCTCTGAGTTCTTGCCAGTAAAGAACCCATATTTAACAAAGAACACAGTGAAGTAACAGTGAGAAAAACTGGTACTGGAAAGTTCTCTACAGCACTACATGGACGAGTGTGGATCTGAGGTAGAGGCTCCCTGCTCAAACAATCACAAACTGTAGACATTCTCAGTCTAAGCCATTGACAAAACATGCTCGGCAAAGTTGTAGGCTGACTCAAAAGGTTTCAATGTGCCGTCGTGCTATATACATGTCTAGATTCTGCATATGAGAGAAATCGTGTGCTGCTGTTTTTCCTGGTCTTGTGCTCCCCTCCTCCTAGCACTAAACTTCTCCACAAATAATGACCTTTGTGTAAGAAAACAAACTCAAGTGAGAACTTCATGTGACTACTGAAAACAGTAATAGTCATCACAGTTTTCGAGGGACTGTGTGGCTAATCCGGAGGTATACTTACTGTGTGTCCCATATTTATGTCACCATAGATTGGTCTTGTCTGTATCCTGAAAGAGTTACTGTTGAGGAATACTGAGGGAAATATTACCCTGTAGTTTCTCTTATAAACAACCTGCTTAGTTCTGACTGCCACCCCCTACCTCTCTCTGCCCTTTATTTTTCCAGCCAGTTTTCAATGACAGCTGTCTACACTTACTTGTTTACAGTAAATATTTTCTTTAAGGAATCATGAGTCACTTATGTCTACCTATTTATAGATAATGTACCTATTATCATTAGAATCTATGTAAACCAGTACATGGTACAGTTTGCCCTCATAAGAAGACAGGGTCCATATGAACAGACTTCACATTTGGTTTCCCCAACAGAAAAGTCTATTCACAAGATGTGTTGGTTGTCAGCATCAGTGAAATCTCATGTTTGGTTAGAAACATTAAGGCACAGAATATATCTTGCCTAGTGAAAACACATGCAGATTAAGTTTTAACTGCCAACTTGTTTAAGACCCATTGCCTCTTACCTTCCATCTTTCTCAAATGGAACGATGAGGCTCTCAGAAGGAATGAACATAGAATTTAGAGCCCAACACATACATTTCTACTGGAAAGGGGTGCTAAGCAGACAACAACACTTTAGCTGCTCACACATTTATTAGGTAGTAGGATAAAGAACTACACAAGACCAACAAATTTAATCTCAGTGGACAAAGAGTGACATATTTAGTCAGGAAACCATGCTGCAATGGACCCTGGGCCATTTATCCGGGTCCAAGGTTTCCTAGCCTCTGCTTGAAGCAACATACAGAGGATGATAAAATGACTCATTTCCAGGAAAACACTCTTTTGATAATGATAATAAGTTTAGTTTGATCAGTAGGGTGGGGGGATGTTGTTATTGTTGTTGTTTTATTTTTTACATCATCTTTTCAACTATGACTGGATGGGTTCTTACCCAATTTGGAAGGGATTACCTGCTTAAAATATAAAATACATGGTGTGGTAGTAAATCTTGGTTGTGAGCTTGATTGAATCTGGACTTAGTGAAGAGACAAGATTCTGGCTAGGTCTGTAACCTAGCCAGGAAGAATTAGCTGAAGGGAGAAAGACCCTCCCTGAAAGTAGGTGGACCTTCTTGCTGCAACTCAAGTATTAAAAAGGTTCAAAAGAGAAGGCTTCACTTTTTTGGCTTTCCACCTTTGTTTCTTGCTAGTGAGTGTCATCTACCCTATTGTTGCCAATGATCCTGCCATCTGTCAGTGTCATTGAAATGCAGCTTTATTGGCTTTCTAGATCTTCAGTGTCTGTTTAGAACTGCTAGGCTATCCGGCTTCATTGTCTGAGCATCTGCTCTTGAAGGTGAAGACCGTCATTGTTGGACACCTCATGTCATATAAGCCAATACCATAAATTCCCCTTTAATCTTATGCATATATTCATTTGTACAATAAACTCCCCTTTAATATTATACATATATTCATTCTGCCAATTCTGTTCCTCTGGAAAACCCAGACTAATATACATGGCATGACACACAGTGTTTACTTAATGAAATTGCATCATTTACTTGGGCAAATGCATTACTTGAATGATTACTTGGTCCAGTAACTACTGGAACTGCCAATGTTATTAATACAGGAAGAAATAATGAGCACAAAGCAAGTCTATCTTTTATTCAGACATGGTAATATGTTCACTGCAAACATTTCTCTTTGTTCCCAATGGCCATGATGACTTCATGTACTGACCCAACTGGACAGATAGTGAAACTGAGAGGCAGGGCACTTAAGGGCTGCCTAATGATAAATCACCAGTAAGTGGCTGAGGTAAGACTTGAGCCTACACATCATAACTTCGTAACACTCTTGGTGGGGGCTTAATTAAAAGCTCTGGTCTAATAAGTTGTTCATGAACTTAAAGACACAATAGGATATAGTACAATGGCTTCACCACTCTGGTAAGAAAATTTGTGCAAAGCAAAGGCATACATTAATACCAGAGGGGGGGGGAGAGAAGGGTGATATGAGCAGCAAAACTAAAATTGGTTTTTATAATAAATAAAGGTATGAATTACGGTGAGCAGTCTAGAAACAGTGATCCTCAGAGTTAGGCCTCATCTGTAACTTACAGGCTGTGATGTCCCACGCAACCCATGTCATAGTCGGGCTGCCTACTGGTGATAATGCTAGTAATGAGTGGCCAAACATGTTCCAATTGAGGTCTACAAACTTCTTGGGGTTCATATTCCTAGACACAGACTGCAAATTATATTATCCCTAAACATATGTAATTTAGGAATGATCTGCACTAAAAATATAAAACTCAATGTATAAAAAAATAAATCTAAGTTTAAAACACTGAGTGTTTACCTGTACCCAGGGATGCTTCCTTAACATTCCATCCAAGCCAGTGGTTCTCAACCTTCCTAACACTGTGACCCTTTAAGACAGTTCCTCATCTGTGGTGACCCCAACCATAAAACTATTCCATTGCTACTACATAACCATAATTTTGCTACTGTTATGAATTAAAATGTAAGTATCTGAACATTTGATATATAGGATATCTGATATGTGACCCCTCTGAAAGGATCATTTGATTCCAAAAATGTCACAGTCCAAAGGTTGGGAACCACTAGTCTAGATTCATAAGTAGTCCATTTGTTAATATAGCATCAATCTTTCCTGTTGAGTGCACTACCTGCTGAGACCCTGGCCTAGGCGATCTCTTCAACTGAAACACGTTCTCTTTTGTTTCCCGCTTCCCTATGTCTGTCTCATATTCAAGCTCTGAGATGTGCCTTAACCAGAGAATATAGAAAGGCAATCTAAAAGGAAACCCGTTCTTGATGTGTGCCAAATAGCTTCTTATAGCGTTATAATTGTGCTTAGTCATCATTATTTTAATGATCTGCTTCCCCTAAGTAGAAGGTGAGAGTCTCCAAAGTGAAGCTACAAATCATTGATATTTGTTTCACATAATCTATTGCTATCTCACTGTCTATATATAAGGAATTCTGGCTGAATAAATAAAGGACTTGTTGAAACATGTTTTTGTCACAGTCTAAGGTTGCAATGATTTTAGTTGATAGTGTCCTTTAGTCACATAATCTGTTCTTTGGTTTTTGTCTCAGACAGCATTAACTAGGTATGTCCTCTGTGGTATAAAAAGTCACCTTTAAAACTGAGAATATAGGAAGAACAAGGAAGGGGTGGTAATCATTTATACACTTATGTGGATTAATTTAATAAAAATCTCTGATCTCAATAAAGAAATAAATTGGATTGGGACTAGGAGAGAATTATCTGTGGCCATTAAATTTTCAGAAGTTTAGTTAGGTCACAGCAGGGTGCTGTAGTCACGATCCAGGGGTCAGTAAAAAATTCTGAATTTCTGAGAATTGGCCTACAAGATCATTGTTTTTTAAATACCCTTAAGCAAAAGAACTGAACTTACTGAATTCTATAGCTAATTAAAAGCTTTCTATTTTAAAATATTTTCTGAGTTATAAAAAACAATACATTACTTAGTTTTGCCTGATCTTCAGCAGGAAAAAAGGTCTCTCTCTCTTTCTCTCTCTCTCTCTCTCTCTCTCTCTCTCTCTCTCTGCAGTTTTGCTCTATTTGCATACAGTTAATAAAGTATTTTTCTACTACAAAGACAATTTTAAAACATCAATTTAAATTGAACCACCAGTATTTTTGCTTCCACCAGTATTTTTGCTTCCACCAGTATTTTTGCTTTTGCTTGCTGGAGAGGGGCATGGAAGGACAGATTCCTCCTGCCTGCCCCCTAAATGTTTCTTACTATAACCTAAAAGCACCTTTAGCTCAGTTTAGCTTGGTAGCCAGATACAGCCATTCAGTCAGCTTAATAAATAGTTATTTATTAAGACTTGCTATATATTGGACTAGATGGTAAGCTAAGAGCAACCTGCCAGTGACTCAGAGAAGGAGAAGAAACAGAAGAAGAAAACTAGACTCTGTCCCAAACACAGGCGAGAAGGAGGGCTTTGGAAACCCAAGAAAGTGGTGAAGAAGAGCTAAACACCTCAGGTGCAAAGGTGTGTGCAAAGGTAAACAAGCCAAGCTGAACAAAGCCCCAGGAGCTGAAAGGAGGAACAAAACTCATCCCAAAGCTGAACCAGGTATCCCCGAGAAAGGAGCTCCTATCCTCAAGAGAAGCCCACAGTCTTCAGAAGCCACAAACTCAGTACTGGTGACACTGATTCCTCCAACAGATGATAGGAATCCCATTTGTCACTGGAAATGACTCAGACAGTGGCCAGGTGCCATCTTAAGAGAGAAGCTATTACATAAAACTGAATTCCTTGGGATACTGGGAACAGAGAACAGTCACAGGCAGGGATACTGAACTGGTCCTCAAACAAGAGATGGCCCTAGGGAGCTAGCAGCTGTGGAGAGCAGGGAGGTTGGAAATTGACAGGCTCAAAAGGGTGGGAGGCTCGGCCACTGAATACCCCCACCCCCCTCAGTGGTCAGGAACCAACGGAATCCACTGCGAACAGCCCTGGCATTTGATGACTTGTGCCTGAGGTGACTAAGTGGAGCTGCCTGATTCAGCATTGAGGAGATCCGGAATTCAAGCTCCAGGGGAATGAAATTCCCAATTTCCTTTGTGCCTCCCACTGGGTGATCGATACTTAGGGATTTGGAAAGTTCTAAGGTGGTCCTCTGCCTGTGCAGATCTCTGTACACTCCCAGTACACTCAGAAAATGTATCCCTGTTAAAATACTACCCAGCCCAGGTTGTGTGGTACAGGAAAGTGGAGATGGAGGAACCAACCCACAGCACTGCAAAAAGTAAATGTGGCCAGAAGAGGACCCTGGTATACAAGGAAGAGATACTCCAATGTGAAGCCAGCTGTGGTGAACATCTGTCCTGTACAGGTTCAGCACAAGCACAGATCACTGGAATACAAAGAAAGAAAAGCTAGAGCTTCTCCCTGAGCCATTGAAAAGCTTTTAGAAAAGACAGCAATTGTTTTGAAGCAGAATAGACAGCAGAGCTGGCTAAGGTACCATACTGTTTGGCCTGCATGAAGGCAGAAACAGCATTTCAGAATGACAACTAAGGCACAGTTGAGAAGGACAACACCTTTGTGAGTTATGCCATCCTAGAGGTCCTGGGCTAGAAGTCCTGGGTTCTATAAGAATGAAGGCTAAGAAAGCCATGAAGAATAAATCAGTAAGCAGCAACCCTCCAGGGCCTCTGCATCAGATCCTGCCTCCAAGCTCCCACCCTAGTTGAGTTCTTGCCTTGACTTACAGACAATAAAGTAGAAATATGAGCCAAATAAATCCTTTCTACCTCAACTTGCTTTTTGAGGTAGAAACTTGTTCCATCAGGGAAATAGTAATTGTGACTAAGACAATGGGCTTCAGAAGAAAACATAGTTTGTTGACAAAGGTATCAGACTTCCAGGTTCTAATCCTGAGTTCTCAGTAGCCCATATATTAAATACCTTTTTCCACTGGAAAACATTGACAAGAATAACTAAGAATGAGGACATTTCACCCTTCATTTATAAAACAACCACTTTTTTTGTCCATGAGAATAAAAAAGCATATCCCATATTCTAAAGTGGGTTTAATGCCCAAATATTAGAAATCATAAAGAACCCAAAAGTTATCTACATTTATTATCACAATACAAAATGGAAGCAAATTAAAAATAGCCCAAATAGGCTCTTGTCTTAATGTACTACAATAAGACATAAGCTGTTTCTGGAAGGAGGCGAAAGGGAGAAGGCTGGGAGAAAGAACTCTATGAGGTGGTATAGGGAAGGGGACCACATTTGGAATGCAAATAAATAATATAATTAATTTAAAATATTTTAAAAATTATTGCTTCTCAAGATGCATTCCTTCATTCATATGAATCTTTCTGATGAAACAAATCTAGGGTCAGCATTTTACTTAAACCCTTTGATTCATCCATTGGAAAAACTGTCCAAATAAATTTCATCAAACTATACTCTTTGCCACAGATGTTGTATCTTACCACGACATATATGAAACTATTGCTATAAGCATGCATCTTGAGACTCCATGTGCTCTAATTTTGTATTTCCTTCAATTACGTGAAATGTTTTGATGCCTAATAATATCAATAAATTGTAGGTCAAAATTGTTGGGAAAAAGCTAGTAAGGACCTTGTTAAATTGGTAATTTAGGTAGTCTGTGGATGTCACTTCGTTACTCCATGACCTGATGTACCTGCAAGTACTGTACAATGGAAGGTCTCCTAAGCAACTTGACTAATGCTTTATGTTTGGAAGCAGAGCATCAATAAAGGTCAGTGGAACAGTATGATTCATTCAAATACTATGTGAGCTACTTTTCTTTCCAGAATAAATGGCAAGCATTTTGTATTTGTCTTTAGGTTCCTGATAGACACCTCATTTGACGTGTTTCATTATTTGGTGTTGCTCTGTTGCTCTTTAGAGATGAGAGGAAGCAATCTATATGCCCTTCATGGCCATGTCTAGTTCGTCAAAGAAGGTAGGGACCTACAGCAAAAATCAATTGGTTAATAATATAGTTAATTGACTAAGTGCTTGTACTGATGGGCCAAAGGTACAGACAGTCACCACCCAAGTAAGGGTGATTAATTAAAGTGGCACTGGCTAAGCTTAATGAAATTCTGCCATGTAGATAAAAATTAATGCTGGAAAGACATCTGCATTTATTATTATATTGCAGAAAGGAAGCAAATTAAAAGTAGCCCAATTAGGCTTTAGTCTTAATGTACTTCACATAAGTCACTTGTGGCTAGCACAGCAGTTACAGGAAACTCTAAAAATCATTGGTTCTCAAATATGAGGCCCCATTAGTGGTGTATTTCACATCCTAATATGGCATACAAATATAAGTGGGGCAATTAGCTGAGACTGTTCCACTTTTTAAAATTGTATTTTTATTATAGATGGTGATGATGAAGTCGGGCAAGAATGTGTGTAGGAAAGAGTTGGCAAAGTCGCCTTTTTTCAATAAAATGAAAATACAGCTTCAAATCACATCTAATCCAGCATACATCTTCTATTGCCTCTGTGATAGTAACGTGGCTAAGTTACAGAGACAACTCTTTACTGAAAAGGTTCACCCTTACTCATATACCAGATGCTCCAAAACAACACCATGCTTGAGTAGAGGTCTTAAGGAGTAGCCATGCTGAAGCAGATGTTATGTAGAGTTTATACAAACTCTAGTCAAAAATCCTCAAGACTAACCCTATTTTCCTGGAGTAGAAACACATATATCTAAATGAGAGAAATGTATCTATCTATAAAGGAACAACATGCATCCTAGCATCCTAGAGTCCCTCATGCAGTCAACACTTCTCAGTATTTTTCTAATGGTTGTTACTGACCAGCAACCAGATGAAATACACCTACCTGCAAGAAGCTTCATATTGTAATCAAAAAGTGTTCAATGAGATAAAACAGGGCTATGGGTAATGACAAAGTAGAGAAGTTTAAAAATAAGCTAACAAAATCTCAGAATCTAGCTATCTAGCTCAGGTTAGTCTCAAACTCACAATCCTCTGGCTTCATTCTCATGAGTTTTGAGATGATAGCCATGTACTACTATGTGCAACAAAATGTTCTTTTAAGATGTACAACAACAACAGCAGAAAAGATGTACAACAAAACTTGTTAGACTGTGTTTGGTTGATATCTGTGGGAAGCCTGCTCTTTTTTGAAGGGAAACAGAGGGAGAGTGGTTTTGGAGAAAAAGGAAGGTGGGGGGAAGGAACTAGAGGGAGGAGAAACTGCAGTCAGGATGTAGTGTGTGTGAGAAGAATAAATTTTTTTTAAAGTTGTACAGAAAATGTAAGTTTACTTCATTGCAGATCATTCTAAGACAATAACAGGTTAATTTAAGTTGTCAGAAGAATATTTTTTCTTTTTTTTTTTCTTTTTTTTTTCATACTTTATTTACATTTCAAATGTTTCCCCCTTTCCAGATCTTCCCTTTGGAACCTCCCCATTCCCTCCTCCCTCCCCCTGCCACTATGGGGGTATTCCCTCACCCACCCATCCACCCATCAACTCTAGTCTTCCCTCCTTGGCATTCTCCTACACTGGGGGATCTAACACCCTCAGGCCCAAGGGCCTCTGCTCCCCCTGATGTCTCCCCTCCTCTGACATATATGTGGCCAGCACCATGGGTCCCTCCATGTGTATTCTTTGGTTGGTGATTTTAATGTAAGAGGAGAGGTCTTACCATTCCAGATGAAGGGTGATGATCAAGCACTGGGCACAAGTTTCTATAATTCCCTCTGAATCCAGAGAGTAGATCATGTAAGGCACATGGATGCATGACTCATTGACTCCTTTGAAGTTAAGAAGTTGACACTCAGAGAAAATTAACAGGTAGATGGGCACAAAAATCTTACTGAATTGAAAGAAGATTCAGTCTCTCTTTAAAAAAAAGTCTTTTCCATATGTAATGGAATAATAACTAATCTATGATATCTATCACTTGACATCAGTACTTAAATAAACAATAACGCAAATTACACATGAAGAAAGGTTAAGAGGAATGACATATTTTGCTGTAGTTCTGAGATTCTTCCATTTTTATTCCTACTTCTAGTCTCCTTCCATTATTCTGATAACTACAATAGGTCAATCTTCAACTGATCACAAATTCTTTTTTGAATGGACATTATATCTTTTCATTGTCCAAGTCCCATAGAACTTACAGCTGTCCTGTATGACCAGCTTAATGAATATTTCTCGAGAACAAAGTTTAAAATTGTAGAAAAGAAGGCCATCCTATCTCCATTGTCACGGGATGTTAAAATTGAGCATTTCCTAATAGAATAACCCAATTTTTATACTTACTGATGGTAGCTAACTTAAAGTTAATTGATTTTTACAAGGTCACAGAAGCAGGGAGTGGCAGAGCTAATTGTGTCAACAAATGCCAAGCAGGATCTGGTATGAAGCAAGGACTAAGATTACAATGAAGCTCTTCCATGATTGAATTCTGTACTTTCCCCCAAACTGAGAAATGAATTTAAAATTGCCCTTATTAGAGTGTAACCTACATAGAAGCACCCACTCTTCAAATTGAGCATTATTTATCACCTGAATGTTTGATGTCCATTTGCAAAATAATTTAGTGAATCATCAATTTTCAGACAATATAAACATCTTTTGCCAATTCTGAGGTGCTTAAGAATCTTTCCAGATTATCTTGGGGAATGTCAGTGACTGCTGAATTACTCCAGGACTTCAGAATTCTGATCAGACAAATTCTTTCTCACCAGGGTGGCACACGTTTAAAGAAGTGCTCCCAGCTGGGTTCTTTATGATTGCTTTCTATGTAAGCAAGAGTTGAGTTCTTTTTCAGATAACACATGTTTGGGGTGAGTTCTTTGTATTCTCTCCCCTCATTTGGGTCACAGGCAGACATAGCCTGAATCTCTAATTGCCCAGGCTACCACAGAGCCCACAGTTACCCAATAAAACTCAGCTGCACGAACATGTTTGGTTTTCATGTTCACAGTCACGTGCTGCATTTTCTAAAATAAGGATTCTCCACACCATTATCAGTGAGAACTACCAAAGAGCTCATTGGTATCAGGTTCAGAGTGCTTCTTTTTAAGACTTTTACAAAGGTATGCATGGGAATGCTTTTTCTCAAAATCCTGTCCTGACAAGCTAAGTACTCACAGTTCTTTGTTGGAAGAAAAATCTTTCATCATTTGTTTCTTCCTCCTTCTCTTTAGGAAGGTTTCCCTCCTCGGAGATAGGCTCCTTTGGCTTGCAATATGCCTATTGTATAGCAGACAGGAATTCACACTCTCTCCCCCACTGTTATCCCTTATTTTGAGCAGAAGAAAACTGTTAGCTTCCTGAAATGCTTGAGTGTGAAGAAAAGCCACATGCTGCTTGTTTCTGAAACATGCATTCATAATTTACAAACAATTGTTGAGTACCTAACATACGTGACAGGGCTATATAACAAGGTGTAGAGATAAACTGTCCCTTACAGTTGGGGTACATGTATGCTGAAAATTACATTTATAGCCAAAACATCGTTCACAAACTCAGCATTAAAAGAACAGATTTGTCATGTTCTTGCCTCCAATATGATATGTTGGCAAGGTGATGGGTATGTTAATTAGTTTGAGTGAATCTTTTCACAACATACACACAGACTAAGACATCACATTGTGCTCCGTAAATATACACAATTGTTACTTGTAAATTAAAGAAGAGATGAGTTGGAATTGGTAAGATTAAGTAACTCCCTGAAAGTCACATAGACAGAAGTGAAGACACTGGTTCTTGCTCAAAATTCTCACAGTCTTTAGACAATAACAGCTTGTTCAAACTTGAGACCTACCAGAAAGGATACTTGGACAGACATTGGCCCACAACCTCAAGGGTGAACATCATGCATTATGTTCCACCAGAGAAAAAGCAAACAAAACTAAGATTTAATAAGCTAAAATGTAAAAATATTTAAATAAAAAAATGAGCATTTTCAACTAACAGTTTTATTTTTCAAATATATTCTATATTTATACATGATGAATGGGAGATGTTTTTGAGACTCTGTAGCCCAAAGTGACCTTAAACTCACAGAACACCTCCTTCTTTGGCCTTACTAGTCTTCCTGAAGTTACTGGGTAAAGAATTAATCTGCCCTTGTGCCTCACAATATGTTGCATTTTTTAATTACTCATATGATTTAAAACTTGTTGTTTTGTAGGAATGATAAAGCTCCCTTCAAATGTTAGACTGAGAAAAATTTGAGATGGAATGACCAAGAAGGAAAATCTCTACTGGAGACTGTGTCCAAGCAGCTTCCAGGTCTCCATCTTCTGATGTGCAAAATGAAAAAGCGGGCTTTCTCAATGGTTTACCAATTTGGAACTTCAACACTTTCCTTTTCACAGAGGCACCCCAGGGGCCAGAAGGAAATCAGTGTATCCCCAACCTACTTATCCTCATCTATGCTGTAACACCACTACACACACAAGAGTTCTTTGTGTCAGCTGTGCACATGGCCCTGCTTAAAACTAGCTCTGAAGAAAATATTCCGATTTCTAATAGTAAATGTTAAAGATCAAATTTGATAGTCATCTGGCTATAAATTTCTGAGTCTAAAGCTTCTTGAAACTCTGTGATATAAGTAGCAATGTGTTTAGGGCAGAGATCACGAATCTATCATTCTCCAGAGCACAGAGACTAATAAACTTGTTTTTAAAATAAATAAATGAAATAAAGTATGTGTGAGATTACAGAAGTCATGCTACTCTGTGACAACTTCAACATGTCTTCCCTTCCTAAGGTAACTTGGACTCTGTGTTCACCATTAGGATCATACCAGCCAAGGCCACTGCTTGAGAGGATTACAAGTTTGGGAATAGCTTAAGCTATATAGTGGGTTATGGGAATTGCCTAAGCTATATAGTGAGTTATGAGCTTAAAAGCCCAAAATAAACCATACTGAAGCAAATCTTTATCTCCCATCACTAAAATGAAGAAACCTGTGACTTCTGTAAGATCTGCCCTGACTTGGTTCAATCTGATGAGGCACTTGGAAGAACCAAGCAGAGGCTATCTTGAACTGAAGATACAGTAACCACAAAGGGAAGTGCTGTGTCCATATTGGCCATCTAGTTTCAAATACACATCAGTTTTTAGTTTAAAAAAAACTCCAAAAAGTGTCATCATTGTATTCAAACAGAGCCCAAGAGAGCTTGAAGTATACCTGTAAATGTACCTTGTAGCTTGCGAATACTAACATTTAGAGAGGCTGACAAAACATATCAAACATAAACTTATTGCCCCTCATTTGCCCTTAATCTCCCCATGGGAGCCTTTTAGGATAACTCTCCATTACAGTGAAGTTGACCAGCCCTTAGATGCATCTCTTCATCTGAGATCCTGGGTGGATTGTTTTCTAAGTAATATATTCACTGTATTTTCCTAAGAATGAAGTGTGCATGTGCACACACACACACACACACACACACACACACACTCACACACACTGGCTAATGTAGATATGGTAAAACTTAATCCCTGCTGTGCATTGTTCAGTGCATCAAAAGGAGCCTGCCAGCCACTTCTCTGTGAATGCACTAGTCTCACAGCAAGGTCAAGAAGAGCCTTCTTGCTCTGGCTTCCAGCATTAGCTGTCTTATGTTTGACACCTCGTGCTGAGATGCCTTACTTAGCTTGAAGCTCTGCACTAACTTAGCTCAGTCTGATGAGGCACTTGGAAGAACCAAGTGGAAGCTGTCTTGAAACTGCAAAAAAGAGCTATGGGGTCAGTGTAGTCACTTTGTAAAATATCAACCTGGTTAATGAAGGGGCCAGGAAAGTCCAACTCACCAGTGTACAGCTGTCATTTGATCCTGTAGGGGGAAAGAATTAATGCTTTTATTTTAAAGTGAATGTGTTTAGTAATACTGAAGCCAATATTTTGTCTATTTCACTTCATTTCACCTTCAAATGGTAGAAATTTGCTCTGAGCACAAAAAGGAGGATGGGATTCTCCAAAGTGTGTGTGTGTGTGTGTACGCGCATGTGCGTGTGTGTTTCTGTGTGTGTGTGTGTGTGTGTGTGTGTGTGTGTGTGTGTTATTGCGGTAGTTAGGGAAACTGAACACAGCTGGGGATACAGAAGAATGCAAAATATGTCTGAGGAGGGTGCACATGAGCAGGGTCCAAAAATGTGTCAAGGACTATGGATTTATCCTAGAGCTTAATGTTTAAAACACAAAGAAATCAACATTTCAGTTGGACACCACATGCAAAGTATTTTATAAAGTTCTTGGGGCATTGTTAGTGCTTAATGAGTGATTATAATTTGATATCAATAGACACTGAGCCACCAACCAGGTAGCACACACTAGCTGGTCTGAAGCCCCCAACCCATATACAGCAGAGGATTGCCAAGTCTGGCCTCAGTGAAAGAAGATGTGCCAGACTCTCAAGTGACTTAGGGCCCCAGGGAGTGGGAAGGCCTGGTGGCAGGGATGAGGGAGGACATCCTCTTGGAGAAAGTGGGGAGGAGGAATGGGAAGAGGACCTGTGGAGGGTGGACGGGGAGGGGCCCAGATGTTAATAGTAGAAGTATTGAAGAACAGGGGCTCTTTTAGAAAATGATTGAAAGCCCTGTATCCTAAGGAGTGATAGTATTGAAGCAGAAGGAAGAGGGACATAAGAGAATCAATCAATCAACTGGTCTGAAAGGTCAGGACTCACACACAAATGCATTCACATATACCCACATACACACACATAGAAACATATACATTCTCATGTATATATACACAGACACATATATACATGTTCACACATACATGATCTCTCATGCACCATATACATACATACACATACACACACACACACACACACACACATTCACCCATTATTAAAAGGAACATACATACATATATACATACTACATACAAACCATGGTCTCTCTCTCTCCTCTCTCTCCTCTGTTGCAGAGAGAGAGAGAGGAGAGAGAGAGAGAGAGAATCAGAGAAATAAACTGAATAAAAGCAAATAAGTTCACTTGAAGTTCTAGAAGGGAAACATGCAATGAAATGAAGATTCTGACTAAAGAATTAATGGGGGCAACATTATTTAAACATGTTCCAAGAGCTCACTAATGAAATAAGACAAGAAAAACAAAAGACACAAGACTGGAAATGAGAAACAAAACTGCCACTTTTCACAGGTGGCAGGACTCCAACTGACAGGCAAACTCTTCAAGCACCGGGGAAAAGTAGTTAAACAGCTAGATACGAAATCAGTACAGAAAAACCATACAGCAACAAAATGCAAACATGAATCTCTGTAACAGTGTTACTCACAGAAGCACTCAAAAGCCAAATGCCTAAAGATGTCGTTAATGAAAGAATGAACACAATCACCACCCTGAAAATAATAGGATGTAATGAAAACTAAAGAAATATGAAGAGGCCTGGAGAGATGGCTCAGCAGCTATGAGCATGTGATGCTCTTGCAGAGGTCCTGAGTTCAGCTCCACACACCCACATGTGGTTCCAGCTGGAGGGGATCTGACACCTGCAGGTTCTGTGGGAACTTACACTACACATGCACAGACATGTCCATAATTTAAAATTAAACTGATGTTTTAAAACAGCTTTTAAAATAGAAGCAAGAAGAATTACAGAGGACCAGTTTGTGATTAGAAAATGTTCAGATGTCATTTGTCCCCCACAGAGCCACATATTGCAGCAAATCTCCATCAAAAATCCTTCAAACGTATCTGTGTGTGCACATAAACTGACTAGTTAAAACTTATGGGGAAAAGTGCAAAAGAACAAAACCATCATCACCACCTTGAGGAAGTGCAGATGTGAAAATTAATTTTATAGGAATTAAAACAGTTCAGTATTAGTCAAAAGTCAGAGACACTGACAGCAGAAGAGAGACGTGCTTCCTGAGCAAGCTAGCTTTTGTAGTACACTAGAGAAAGGTTAATCTGTTCAGTAACTGATACTGGCTCATTAGATATCCCCAGAAGCAAAAGCATTGACCTCAGCTTGAACCTCAAGTCTTGCACAAAAATTCATGCCAGAGGGATTTTTTACTTCAATGTACAAAATATGTGTGCACATACACATACATATACACATGATATAAAACTTCGAGTCGAAAGCATATAAGGAATAACTTACTACTTTGGGACAGAAAGAAACTCAGATCTCCCAACTACAAAGGAAAATGGTCATAAATTATACAACGTGGAAATTAAGAACTTGGATTCATCATGAAGCATATGAAAAGAAAAACTGAAAATGGAAGAAAGTATTTGTAATACATATGTAATGGCACAACCTGTGTCACCAGAAAAGATAACAGTCCTTAGTACCTGGGAATACGACTTAATTTGGAGTGTGAACTTCTGAAGTTGTAACCCAGTTAAAGTTCTTCAGATGAGAGCATCCTGGACTTAGAGTAAACTTTATAGTCAATGGCTTGTCATCTGTATAAGAGAATGGAAGATACTTACTTCAGACAAAGAAACATGTGGAGAGGGAAGGCTCATGTGTGGCTGCAAACCAAGAAAAAGCCCCCAGCCTCCAAACTCTAAGGCAGAAGAGGCAACCTCCCCATGGAGCCCAAGAGGGCTCAAGTCCCCACAGCTTCAGGCTGTAGCTTTTGCAGAAAGTTGTTAGAAACAACTCTGAAAAACTCACACGACATACAGGCAAAGTACTTAAACAGTGGTCAAATATATGTTTGCTAAGCATTTTTTACTGGTTATTTCAATCCATGCTCATGGTAATCCTGTGGTGAGCTGCAGTGTTCATCTTAAAGATGAGACTACAGGGAGTGGAGAGAGATTAAAATAATTTCTTCTAGTCTGGAATTCAGGCCAAAGTCTTTTTTTCTTCAAAGTTCCTGGACTATGCACTAGATATTGCTTAGAGAGTATAGGAGACTGTATACATGAAGAAAACAAACAAAACAGATTAGAAAGAGATAAAATCCATGCTATATCATAATAGATAGGAAGAGTTAGCTTCTGAGTTCTCTCAATTGAAGAAAAGCTCTGGGCACCTCTAAGAACAGCATTAACTAGCCAAAGTACTACACAATGTTCCAGTCCTCCAGTTCCCAGCTCCATCTATTGCTTTGTCCTACACAACCCCCCAACCTAGGTCTTCCCAACATTCAGATTAAACCTAGTCAACTGAGATCATCATAAAATGCCATGCATTTTGGCAAGACAGACAGCCTATGTAGTGACCAAAAACTGCTGTGCTGATGCTCTCAGCCACTGTAAACATCAAATCCAATAATGGAAGTGACTGACTGCTTATTAGCAAACAGTTGTTATTGGGAATGGTCCAATGATTTAATCTGAGAAAAGGGCCTCTTTTTCTTAAACCCAGCTTTCTCTATCTGGTGCATTTTCTCATATAGAGTTTTAGCTCTGGGTCTCAGAACACTTTTAAAACATTGCATTTCCACTCAGAAGCATGTGCACTGCATTTCTGTTGACTATTTAAATCTCCTCTAACTTTGCCATAAATTGAAGTGATCCAACAGTTCCAAATGGAAGGATAAAGTCTAGCCCAGTGGGGGGAGCATTAAACCTCCTTGCAAGTCAGCAAAAGCAGAAGTGACAGCCTGGTAGCGGTTTAAAATTACTCTGAGACCACAACTGCCAATTAAAATAGACTTTCATGGTAACAGATGAACATCTGGTATCGTCTATTTGAAAGAAAAATTAAAAAGAGTTTACATTTCATTTGTTGTAATGAAAAACTTAGATATAGGGCTACAATGTTTTAGTTCAGGCTTTGCTTAAATTGTATTTTCTTTCACTGTGCCTTCCAACCGTATGATGTTTTCTCTTTTGTCATTTTTTAATACCTACAAAATGTTCATAATAAAACAAATCTGGCAGAAGTCAGAACCTATGATTCATTCAGAGTCTCTCTAAAAGCTGTGCATTATCCTGCTCCTGTCTCAGGAGAAATAAATTGAAGGAGATTATCCTAAAGATGGTATTTCAATGAAATGCATTTGATCTGATTCTGCAAAAGCATTCCTGGAGGAGATCCTTTCTAGATCATAGAAAGGAAAGAATAAAGAAGGGAAGGGGAGAGGAGTGAAGGGAAGAAGGGAAAGGAAATTGGAGAAAAGAAAGGAGGGGAAGGGAAGAAGGAAGGAAGAAATGAAGAAAGAAAACTATTGATAGATAGATGGATGGATGGATAGATAGATACATAGATAGATAGATAGATACATACATACATACATACATGGATGGATAGATACATAGATAGATACATACATACATAGATACATAGATGGATGGATGGATAGATACATAGATAGATACATAGATAGATGGATGGATGGATAGACAGACAGACAGACAGGTAGATAGATAGATAGATAGGTAGATAGGTAGATAGATAGATAGATGGGATACTGGTACTGATTCATAACTGAACATGATTTTCTTATTCTATACTCCTTTCCCTCTCTATCTGTGATTCCTTAAGGGACTGTGCACACCAAGCATTCTCTTATCACTTAAGGAGACAAAGATGAATAGTAATCTGCTCCTAGGACTATGTCTTCATCTTTTGAGAAACTTATTCTTTCCCATCTCCTTGCATGCAGTGTACCTACCTCCCTTAGTGACTGTGCATGTCTCCCCTGTGATAACCATGGTACTCACCACTAGTTAATAGTCATCACTGACTAATAACTAATCAAAAAGCGCTGATGCTGATTGTTCACTGCCATGTCCTTTTTCATGTTTCCCTAAATGGACATTGATAGCTTTCTTTTTGTTTTCTGTGATGCAGATTAGTACCTTACATAGAAAGGGCAATACATAAAATACTATCATGAGATTCAAATACAAGATCCTCAAGAAGCCAATGTCAATCATTTTTACCAACGAGTCACTGGACAGACACTCTCTAATTTTTCATGAAAATCACAATTTCTATCCATGCTTAAATCCATGCTGTTTTTCATATCTTTATTATTATATAAACTAGAGCAATTCAATAGCGGCAAACGCATTTCTCGTACTTCCTATCATATGCACTGGTACCATATATACCTCTAGGGAAGCAAGACTTTGCCATTCTTGCAGGACCCATTCCTCAATGACATTTTGTGCTTTGAGTGGTTAAAAGTGGTGGCTGCTCTTATTCCTTCCCCAGACACACAACTGCCTGCATTTTGACTCAGTAGCTTCAGCCTGTCTTTATTTTGCTTCTACAGTATGATTGGGAGGCAAGGTCAGTGAACCCAAGGAAGGAAACCAGTGAAGGGGAAAGAAAACAGCTGTGTGCTGTGACTGTGCTGTGAGTCTGCTCTGTGAGATAGCAGTGCCTTCCCTACCTTAGCACAGAGAGATAATGGAGGGTGGTCCTGGGAAGGTTTTCTAGGATGTTTCTTGTTCCTCAAACAAAATAGCTATGATGTTTGCCTGCCTTGGCAAAAGCATATGTTTTGTGAATGCCGTGGCTCTTGTTATCCTCATATCAAATCACATAGTCCCATGTATGCCTGTTAACTAGTGAAGCACAGGGACCTAGCACAGACCTTCTCTAAGCAAGACTTGTTCTCCATCACTCCCTACTGAAGAAACAAGATGTCTAAATTTCCTTCATTCATCTGTCCATCTATTTACATAAGAAGATGGACAATCAGAGACCTTTTAGAAGTTGCCTGGTATCCCACATCTAACACCAACTACAGCTAAGATCCACGATTTGTGATTTAGCCATTCATGGTATTTTTTGCTTTGTGATCTTAATCACTAAGATATTCATACAGCATAAAGTTGCATATCCAAACACAGAAAGACCTGATGTTTAGGAGACTTGGTTGACTGACACAACACACACAGGCAAAAGTGAACTCACTCTGTCACACCCGTTGACTTATGATGAAGGTTTTTAGGTTCATGTGGAATTATCAGAGAGAACAATTAGTTTTATCCAAATCTAAATGAGGTTCAAATACTAAGATTTCTTCAAGCCCCTCCAGCAAATCATTGGAAATGAAACCTGGAGTCTGTTCTCAACACCATTCCTCATCCCGCTGAACTATCCTGCTTCTCTTGATTGAAAAAGAATTTCCGTGTCTAGCACCGTGTCTAGGTTATGCAGTAATAATACAATTCTCGCCTTTGCTTGTGGTGATAAGATCTCCAGGATATTTTTAATCCCTGAGATGTTTATAACTACACATATACACATATACAAAACTCCGGGCTACAGGGGAAAAAAATGCATCCTCAGTTCATATTTGACAGGCCTCCTTCAATGGAAATGAAGCTGGCTTCTATGATTTAAACAAAGCACACATACATCCACACTTACTTCTGAGTATTCAGCAGTGAAAATTCTCCATTTAACTTTTACCTCTTGCCCCCTCTACATGGCCCTGACTCTTTATTCTCCCTGGCCGAAGTGCTCGGGTTACAAAGCCAAGCTAATGCTGTTAGTGCTGGAATGACTCTTCTTACACCTGTGTATTCCACAGCTCTCAGAAAGTCAGAAGGAATTACTGCGCATTGAGTTCACCTTGCCAGAAAGATGACAAACAGAGGGAGGGAGGGGCAGGGAGCACAGGCGCCCAGCTGACCCGTTCTTTAACCTTTTCCTCTGGACGCCATTCTTCCCTCTGTGGGTGTCGCACAGGCCAGAGGCACAGCTAACTCTGCCCTTGAGATACAAAGAGAGTAGAGTTGACGTCAGCTGTTTCTTCCAGAGCAAACATTCCACCAACTCCACAGGCAGACAGCTTGCAAAATTGTCTTTGTAGGACTGCTGAGGTCTCCTTTCCCGTCAAGTTCACTTTGTATTCATTCAGCAAAGATGCACCTACTGCCGAGTGCACCAGGGGACATTGTGTCAGAGTCGTGGCAAGCCCACTTCATGGATGATTAGCATTCTCTGACCCAATCACCATTTTCAATCACATGCAGCGGTAGACATCTGGCTGCAGCAATTACTCCTATCCTTCAAAACCTTCCCTGTTCAACACCATTGGATTAACTTTGTTAAAGAGCTCTGCTTCCGATGATGTCTTGCTTAGAGCAGACCAATGATGTAAAGTCTGTGTAAAAATACGTATTGCATGCTCTCCCAAAACATGAAGTCTATATATCTGCTCTAGTTCCTTTCCTGTCGTAATAAAATCACTCTGACCAAAAACGACTTGAAGAGGAAAGCTTATAGGCTACAGTCTATCACCAAAAGAATTCAATGCAGGAACCTGGAGACGGGAACTGAAACAGAGTCCATGGAGGAAAGCTGATTATTGGCTTGCTCCCAGACTCACAATAAGACCTATCATGTATAACCTAGGCCTACCTGACAAAGGGATGCACTACCCACAGTATACTGATTCATTCTATATCAATTCATAACCAAAAACAACGTCACCACGGACATGCCCACAGGCCAATCCATTGGAGGCATTTCCTCAATTGAGGTTCCTTTTTCCTAGGTTTGTCAAATTGACATCCAAAATTAGTCATCATTACACTCCATGCACATCCCCCATTAAAAAGCAGAAAATGGAGGATCATAGGATCAGAGGTGAGGAGGATACAACATCTGTCCCAACACCAGGAGTAACTGGAACAAGCAGGACCCAGGCATGCAGGAACTCTGCCCAACCAGTGGCACAGGTTCTTTCCAGTCTGGGCCAGTGCCCTGAGCAGACCTTGGGTGTGAACTCCACAGCTAGTCCCACAACACCAAGATGAAACTCCACTCCCAGGCACTCTTACACGCCCAGGATCACAGGATCACAGGAGCTTGGTCGCACCAGGATCTCAGGGTCACAGAGGCCGATTGACTCCCAGGAGCTCTGA
>JADRCH010000063.1:9896107-9950298 GCA_019843965.1 Rhynchomys soricoides | reverse complement strand
AGAGGCCGATTGACTCCCAGGAGCTCTGACCCACCCAGGATCTCAGGATCACAGGATCACAGAATCACAGGATCCCAGAGACAGCTGGACTCTAAGGAGTTCTGACACAACCAGGATCACAGGAAGGACAGGCTCCAGTCAGATATAGCAAGGACAGGTAGCACTAGAGATAGCCAGATGGCGGGAGCCAGTGTAAGAACATAAGCAACAGAAACCAAGGTTACCTGGCATCATCAGAACCCAATTCTCCCACCACAGCAAGTCCCGGATACACCATCACATTGGAAAAGCAAGATTCAGATCTAAAATCCCTTCTCTTGATGATGATAGAAGACTTTAAGAAGGACATAAATAACTCCCTTAAAGAAATACGGGAGAAAACAGGTAAAGAGGTAGAAGCCCTTAAAGAATTACAGGAAAACGCAAAACAGGCAAAGGAAATGAACAAAACCATCCAGGATCTAAAAATGGAAACAGAAACAATAAAGAAATCACAAAGGGAGACAACCTTTCTAACCCTGGAGTTAGAAAACCTAGGAAAGAGATCAGGAGTCATAGATGCATCACCAACAGAATACAAAAGATAGAAGAGAGAATCTCAGGTGCAGAAGATACCTTAGAAAACATTGACACAACAGTCAAAGAAAATGCAAAAAGCAAAAAGCTCCTAACCCAAAATATCCAGGAAACCCAGGACACGTTGAGAAGACCAAACTTAAGGATCATAAGTATAAAAGAGAGTGAAGATTCCCAACATAAAGGGCCAGTAAATATCTTCAACAAAATTATAGAAGAAAACCTCCCTAACTTAAAGAAAGAGATGCCATGAACATACAAGAAGCCTACAGAACTCCAAATAGACAGGACCAGAAAAGAAATTCCTCCCATCACATAATAATCAAAACACCAAAGGCACTAAACAAAGAATATTAAAAGCAGTAAGAGAAAAAGGTCAAGTAACATATAAAGGCAGACTTATCAGAATTACACCAGACTTCTCACCAGAGACTATAAAAGCTAGAAGATCCTGGGCGGGTGCCGTACAGACCCGAAGAGAACACAAATGCCAGCCCAGGCTACTATATCCAGCAAAACTCCCAATTACCATAGTCTGAGAAAACAAGATATTCCATGACAACACCAAATTTACACAATATCTTTCCACAAATCCAGCCCTACAAAGGATAATAGATGGAAAACATCAACACAAGGAAGAAAACTACACCCTAGAAAAGCAAGAAAGTAATCTTTCAACAAACCCAAAAGAAGATAGCCACACAAACATAATTCCACCTCTAACAACAAAAATAACAAGAAGTAATAATCACTTTTCCTTAATATCTCTTAACATCAATGGACTCAATTCCCCAATAAAAAGACATAGACTAACAGACTGGATTCGTAAACACGACCCAGCATTTTTGCTGCATACAGAAAACTCACCTCAGTGACAAAAACAAATGCTACCTCAGAGAAAAAGGTTGGAAAACAATTTTCCAAGCAAATGGTCCCAAGAAACAAGCTGGAGTAGCCATTCTAATACTGAATAAAATCAACTTTCAACCAAAAGTTATCAAAAAAGATAAGGAAAGACACTTCATACTGGTCGAAAGAAAAATCTACCAAGATGAACTCTCAATTCTGAACATCTATGCTCTAAAAATCGCAGGCAGTATAATAATAATATATGTTTAAAATACACAAATATGGCACAGTTCAGGTAAGTAACACATTCAGAATGATAGATAGGACTCAAGGGATTGTTTTCTAAAGCATTCTTTAACAGTAATTATGACTATAATTTTATAGAATTTTACCAAAGTCCAGTGGTAAAATTTTATTTGTTGCTAATGCTTTGAATTCTTTTATTTTCTACATCTGTGGTTTAACTATTAAAAAATTTAAATGTCCTTAAAAAAAATCCCACACTTCATTCTTTACAGAAATAGCCACTATAGAAATATTTAAGGGGTAACTTCTGCAAGTGTTAGAGGTATCTGATGAGTCTCAGTGTAATGGCCTTGGGAAATGCAAGGAAGTATTGCTCTTTGCTCAGAGTGAAGTTAACATATCTTCAAGGGGGAAAATTGGAGGTATTTGAATTTTATGTTCACATTAGGGAGGTGAGTCCTGTATATTTTAGAAGACTAGTATTTATTTTCTCTGAATTTAGTCAGGAATTGTCAATTTATTTCTAGTTGAATGTTTTCTACTAAAAACAAGTAACATTAAACTTGTGATTTATGAGACTAGGTTATCTATGCTATTTTGACTGAAGTCAATTTTCCTTTGTCATTTCAAAGGAGAAAAAAATGAATGGCCTATAAAACTATAAGAGCTGATCTGTCAGAAATAATTTCCAATTGCATAATGTTTTTACAAAATGATTTAATTTATTTTAATTATATTTATAATGTGAAGGTATAAGATGATGATAATATTGGCTTCTAAAATTTTAGCCTAGAAAATAGCATTTTAATTATTATAGAAATATCTACAAGTAATTTCATAATTTATTGTCTGTATTTAATTTTGACATGTTTCTCATAATTCATCATTGTATATAATACTGTGATAGCTATCCCACAGTACATGCAAATTTTTGTCAATATGTATTTCTAGAAATAAGTTTACTAGATAAAATTTTATACACCATTTAAAAAAAGAAGCAGAAAATGAGATAAATAACTACTTATCTGATTCTTAGCTGTGCCAGAATTCCTAAACTTAGCTCCTTTGATTTTTATTGAACATCTACCATGTCTGAAGCATTAGGCTAGACTGGTACAGTCTTCAAAAGATAGCCTACAAGAGTGACCCCACCTGAGAATTCAACCTAATACCCATACAATTTTGAAACTTGCATTGCAGAGACTCTGGGCTTTGTGGTTTATGAAACAGTTTGGGTCTTTCTATTATTATTATTATCATTATCATTATCATTATCATTAAATCTTTTTTTACAGTCCAGTCATTATCTCCTTCCAAATCTACCCTCCAACATAACTTCATTCCTCCTCCTTAGTCCCCAAGAGGATGTCACCACCCACACCCACCCCACCAGACCTCTCTACTCCCTGGGGCCTCAAGTTTCTTGAGGGTTGGTGTATCTTCTCTCACTGAGGCCAGACCAAGCAGTCCTCGGCCATCCTTATGAGTATGGGAAGCATACATACATAGATTACATGTAGTTAAGATCAAAATTAATGATCTCTAGACACTAAGATGTGATTGAACCCTGAGTTTCATGACATGATTATATTATTTTATTTTCCAGTGAATTTCCTCAGAAAAGGTTTATTCTCTCCTCATTTGGGGGGCTATAGTCAAAAGCCAGAAATGACAGGATTGGTTCTTTCTGAGGACTGCAAGAAAATGATCTATCCCAGGTTTCTCTTCTCCCCCTGTCCTTTCCAGTGATCTTTCCCTTTTGACGAAAATGCCAGTCATAGTAAAGCAGTGTTCACCCTAATAACTTCATTTTAACTTGATTACTATGATCATGAATCTTCATTATCAGCTCGATTAGAGTTGGAATGATCTGGAGACATATATCCCTTTGGATATGTCTGTGACGCTGTTTCCAAAAGAAGGAAGACCAACCTGGAATACAGTAGCCCAGGATCCTGAACAACAACAAAAGAAAGGAAGAAAGGAAGGAAGGAAGGAAGGAAGGAAGGAAGGAAGGAAATGGAAGAATCCAGCTGAATAATCTCTGTTTCCTCACTGTGGATGAAATTTGACCAGGTAGATCATGCTCCTGCTATAGTGTCTCTACCACCATACAAACTTTACCTTAAACCATAAGCCAAAATAAACTCTTCCCTCCTTAAGTTCCTCTCTGCTGTTTGGTGACAGCAATGAGAAATCAATATCTCATCTTCAAATAGGTTACATGCTGAGATATTGAAACACAACTTTGTCATATGACCTCAGGCCAGTGGGTTGGCTGAGAAAAACTGACCACGGCTCAGCATTCTTCCCATTATCATACATCCTTCATCCAGTTTCAGAAGCACAAGCTCTTCAGCCTACCACTTCTTCTGGCCTCCACCTCTTCCATTCCTCAACACCACACTTACTACATACACAGCATGGTTGAGCTAGCACCCTGGCTGTTGCATTTCAACTCTTGATTCCAATCTTCTCAGACTATCAAAGAGGTCAAGTGGTCTCTCTAAAATTACAAATGTGTCACCCCACTCATTTAATCAAATCTGCCTTATGCTTTTCTGTTACCTTGGAAATTAAATCCAAACTCTTTGTTTTGATTTACCAAAACCACACATTTTGTTTCCCTTTTTGGTTTCATCTAAGACATTTTGGTCCTATGGAATGTTAAATACAAAACAACCAAAATGACCCCTTCATCCATCACAGTAATGCTTTGGGAGGTTAGCTTGTGGAGCATATACTAAAGGAGAGAATTTATTGAGGTTAGAGAACCTGCAAAGGTCCACACATCTAGCAAGTTTGTAATTGAGAGTCACACTAAGTTTCTAAATAATGACTCGTTCATATCATATATCAGACACTAGACCGAGTCCTTTGTAGGTTTCAATTGCTGTGATAAAATACCATGACCAAAAGTAACTTGGGTTCATTTCATCTTACATTTCCATATCAAAATCCGTCAACAAAGGAATAAGAGTAGGAATTAAGGACAGGAACTGAAGCAGAAGCCATGGCAAAATGATGCTTACTGACTTGCTCCTCATTGCTTGTTCAGCTTGCTTTCTTGGACCACCCAGGACCACCTGATTAGAGTTGGCACCACCTACAACAGGCTGGAGCCTCGCACATCAATCATTAATGGAGAAAATGTTCAGCAGACATGTAGGCCAATCTTTTGGAGGCATATTTTCAATAAGGGTACCTCTTCCCAAATTATTCTAGTTTGTGTTTACATAAAACTAACCACCACAGTTACTCAATGCTGCTATCCCCAATGTGATGTGAGTATTGCCGTATTTCTTATTTTAGGGATAAAGAAACAGAGGCTTGATCCTAACAGCTTGTGCTCACACAGCCAGGACCTCACACGGCTGTGATATAGTTCCTCGTCTACACAGCTATTAGTAGGGATCCTCTGAGAACCCCTGAAATCCTCCACATCTCACTTCCTTTTAAATTTTTAATTGTTAAATTTTTAATTGTTTTAAAATTGTAATTCACCAACCAAAGAATACACATGGAAGGACCCATGGCTCCAGCTTCATATGTAGCAGAGGATGGCCTTATCTGGCATCAGTGGGAGGGGAAGCCCTTGGTCCCGTGAAGGTTCCATGCCTCAGTATAGGGGAATGCTAGGGCAATGAGTCAGGAGTGGTTGGTGGGTGAGGGAGCCCCCTCATAGAAGCAAGGGGAGTTGGAATAAGGGGTTTGCTGAGGGAAAACAGGGAAGGGACACTTGCCTTGAGAGGGTTTTTAAAGATTAAAGGTATGCTATCTACATGAAGTTTTAAAATAAAAGTATCAGTTAGTCATTCTAGTGAGAAGAGTCTGGGCCATGGTTTAAGCATGAGATAAAATAAGAGCTATAAATCTCCAAGCCTGACAGTAGCTTAAGTGAATGGAGTAGGAATGAGATCACCAAAAAGATAAACACGGATCCATGCAAATGATTTTTTTTTCCTCTGAAAGGCTCTGGGGATAAGGACTGTAAAGTCAAAGACATGGCTGGCCTAACATTCAATTCCTTAAACATACTCAGCCTAAAGCAATTGGAGTTGACAGGAGATCAAAATGCCACGGTATCTATTTGCACATCTTCTGGGTCCAGTCCCTCTGTACCAAATACCCGACCTTCCAGATGCAAACTTAACACTGGAAGGGTGGTGTGATCTCCAGGGGGACTGTTTTAACATCTGATTCTGATGTGGTGTACAGTCCATGTCCACTGTATTTCACAGTTTCCTTTGGAGATCATTCACAGAATGACTCCCAGGGTTCCTGATCCAGCCAGGGGAGACAAAAGTGACAATTTGACTTGCAGAAAATTTAATTTTTCTATCTAAGCTGGCAAGTGCCATAACCACTTGGGAGCCTTCCATCCCTAGCTGCATTCCACAAACTAGACATGAAAACAGGAAGAAAATAAAACTATCAGTAATCTCTCTATAACCCTGCAGAGATACTGCAGCAGTTACTAGTAGCAAGAAAAAAATGAGTGCATGCCTGTGTTTTACAGCTGCCAGAAAACCCACTTTTTATTAGTTTTATTTTATATGTGAGAGTATATAAGTACATCACATGTGGGCAATGCCCACAAAGGTCAGAAGAGGGTGCCAGATGCCCTGAAATTGGAGTTACAGATGGTTGTGAGCCAACCTGTATTTGCTGAGAATTGAACCCAGGTCCTTTAGAAGAACAAATGTTCTTAGCCACCAAGCCATCTCTCCAGCCCCAAAACACCCACTTTCTTATTCCTACTGAAATTCCTC
This sequence comes from Rhynchomys soricoides, assembly GCA_019843965.1. Lineage (NCBI taxonomy): Eukaryota > Metazoa > Chordata > Mammalia > Rodentia > Muridae > Rhynchomys > Rhynchomys soricoides. Next base: position 9,943,855 of record JADRCH010000063.1, on the reverse strand, counting down.
CCCACAACTTATTCAAGTAGAAATTATATTAGATCTCAGATTATTTTTATATCTGTATTATTTTGTTATCGTCCATATTTCAAGCAGAATTAATACCTACTCAATCTCTCAAGCTTGATCTCTTCCTCTCGGTGTGTGTGTGTGTGTGTGTGTGTGTGTGTGTACATGTGTGTGTGTGCGCATGCGCATGCGCATATGCATGCTCCCAATCGTACATAAGTAGGATTGAGTACTTACATATAACCACAACAACATTAAGTTTGTAAAAGAAAAACTATGACCTCCTTCCTGCTTACATTGGTATTCAAAATCCCTGGCATGGTTTCTGGCATATCATGTTTCCTAAATGAATTAACTTATTTAATGAGTGAAAATCAATCTAAAAAATAAAAACAGAATTACCTTAAAACAAGTGAGGGCTGACAAGATAGCTAAGCAGACCAAAGGGCTCACTCACAGGACTAATGGCTCACAGGACTTGATGCCCAGAGTTCACAGGGTGGAAAGAGAGAAGTGGTTCCTGAAAGACCTCCACCCTTCACACCATGGTACACGTATGCCTGCACTCATACACACACATAATAGAATAAATAAAACAAAAATTTTGAAACAGGTGAAAAGTGCAAATAGCACCTTCTAAGATGAAACATAAAAGTTTGGGCATTTGTCCCATCAAGATATAATGCAAAACTGCAGGATGAATGGAGAGCTTCCGGGTGCTTCATTAGACCCTTCCTTTCTTCTTCTAATGGAGCATCTCAGAGCATTTCACTCTTGTTACACTTCATCAGACATATGAGTTTGTAGAAAACTATTCAGCATTCATTCATAAACTGGAATTTCTTAATGGGACAGGCTCCATAGGCTTCTTCTCAACTAGGTGGGAAAGAATTGACCAAAGACAAAGAGTACCTTGTGACATGTAGAGAATGTAAAAGGCTTCCATCTGATTTAGCTGTCTCCTGAGAGGCTCTGCCAGAGCCTGACAAATACAGAGGCAGATGCTCATAGACAACCATTGGATTGAGTGCAGGGTCCCCCATGAAGGACTTGGAGAAGGGACTGAAGGAACTGAGGAGGTTTGCAGCTCCATGGAGGGAGCAACAGTGTCAACAGGCCAGACCCCAGGAGCTCCTAGGGACTGGACCACCAACCAAGAGTACACATGGAGGGACCCACGGTTCCGGCCGCATATGCAGCCTTGTTGGACATCAGTGGAAGGAGAGGCCCTTGGGCCTGAGGGTGTTCAATGCCCCAGTGTAGGGGAATGCCAGGGAGGGAAGACCGGAGTGGGTGGGTGGGTGGAGGAGCACCCTCATAGAAGCAGGGGAGGGAGGATGGGATAAGGGATTCCCGAAGGGGAAACCTGGAAAGGGGAGAACATTTGAAATGTAAATAAAGAAAATATCCAATAAAAAAAAATAAGAATGCAAAAGGCAATGGCAGAAAGCTTGTCTGTGTTATTTACCAACCCCTGCTGGCACCTTCATGCCTGGAAAATCAGCATTAAGGGAGTGAAACAAAAGCTGCTTCTTGCTGCCCATAGCTCAAAGGTCAGAACAGAAAAAAAATGCTAATATTGCACAGAAGATTGCCTCTGAAAGGTTCTCTCTCCTTGGGTCCGTATTTAACATGCAGATGTAGTAGTGTTTATTTATTTCTTCTTAAGTCCTATGGCTTTCAAGTGAATGTATGTATCTCTTTCACATTAACATGATGAGAACTTCAATCTTGGATCCCACGGTTGAAAAGACACATCACACAAAGAGGATATGACCACAGGAAGGTCACAGAAGAAAGACTGGTAGGGAGAGTAAAAATATTCAATACTTCTGTGGCTGAAAAACTGAGTAGCCCTGATTCCAGACATGGAAATACGTTATGAGCTGTGGGGTTCGGGGAAAAAAAGTCCAAAGAGGACTTTTGCTCAACTGTGAGATATGCTAAATTCAAAAGAGCTCTTTATTGAGCTGTAATCTATTAGAAACAGCTCATTTAGGGCTGCCTTAAAATAACTAGGGGCTGGCAAGATAACTCATCAGACCAAAGGGATGGCCTGAATCTGATCCCTAGAATCTATATGATGGAAGGAGAGAACTCAGGGTTCACTGCAAGTTATTCTCTGAATTCAACACAGGCTGGCAAGTCCCTACTTTGTCTTGTAGAACAGTCCTATAAGAAAGCCAGCCAATACTCCCCTTTCAAAGAATGGATGGCATCTTAAAACATTCTCCAAGGTCCATCTTGTCTCTTTTAAACTGATCTCAATTTCTGAGGGACCCTTAAAAATTTGTAGACCTACTTACTTAATGAATCCCAGAGATACAAGATTTATCTCTGATATAAAGATTTGATCCTTCTTGAGTTATATTAAAGCATATAGCAGAAACAGTATTGTTAGAAGTAGTGATGGGTTTGTAGCATTCGTCTGCCTCCCATTTTTTCTTTAAGTTCTGCTCTTTAATCCATCCCTCACCTTCAGCCATGGCCTCCTCTAACTAACTGTTCCTCGGTAAGTCTAACTAAGCTGTTACCCAGGTCCCATTGAGGTCATCTTTCCTTCTTCTGGAAACCCAAAAGTCAATCTTTCTTTCTTTCTTTCTTTTTTAATTTTAATGCTCTCATTATCTACTGGGAGAGCACTAGAATATCAAGTGATATAATAGCTGGACTAGACCAAGGCCTGTGTGAGAATATGATAAGGCTATTGAGCCACTGACTAGCAGAGATGGGCGCTTGCCCCTTCAGACACCCAGAAGTGGTGTCTGCAGTCAGTGATACTATACTCCATTAACATGTCTTACAATACATTGTCCTGCACAAACTCAAAATGAGAGTCGATGTTCTGATGTTCTGTGAATGGAAAATCAAGAAAAAGTCATTTCCTAGGTTCTAAGTAAATACATACCTGAGCCACTGCTCATGGAAGTCCTGAGTTGCCTCTGTTCCTACTGAGCCTGGGAGGGTTATTTCTTTTTATTCTGGTCATCTTTTTCAAATGTCACTAACTGCTGACATCTGCATTGACCCTCGAGCACTCCACATGGGTTCTGAAGAAAAGCCAGAGAGACAGAAAGAGTGAAGGGAGACATGAACTCATACTGAGCTCCACAACTTGAATACTATGAAAGACTTTAAAAATCCAATAACTGAAAAACTGTCTGACTAAATACCAGTGTCCACAAGTGAAATATCAGAAATTCAATAAAAGGTGCAGACTTCTATTTTTCCACCTGGGAAGTATCCAGGACATATTTTAAGCAGTTTACAGAACAGCATGTACAGTCCTGATGAGCTAGGTGTGGTGTACAGAGTCATTGATGTATATAAAAAGACATGGAGCATGCCTGCACAAGATGCTATCGAAAGCCTTTGTTATTTCCAGCTTTAGTGGGAGTTACCTCTCCTCTTTGCAACATTGTATTTTATTTTTATTTGTTTTTATGTATTTTATATATTGTTTATATTTATTTTATTAAATTTATTCATTTTTAAAAAGCTATTCGAAAAGTAGCCTTAGTGTTTGAGAACCAGGTTGCAGTATCTAACTATTAAACCTAAGTCCTTTCTTAACTTAAACCACCATGAGTAAGTTGCCAATCCTTCTGGCCCTTGGATTCCTCAGCCGAGAAGTAGAGAGAATTCACAACAGCTGATGCAAACTACAGGTCTCACAGTTAAGAAGTACATCCAAAATGCTCACCACAGACACCTACACACAAACACTTAAAGAGTTCAATAACAAATACAATTATCACTTAACAGAACCAACTGATAATAATGTTCTACAAAATCATAATTTAAATTATGTGACTTCTTCAAATCTAAGCTCCAATGTCCATCTGTAGCTCTCCCTGGCCAATTTAAAAATGCAAACCCTTTTGTCACCTACTACTTCCTACCTCCTGCAATAGGCACTCTCCCTCCCTTCCTGTTTTCTTCTCCCAAAATGCTTCCCCACTCTCACCTCCTTAGCATCGTGCCACAGCACATACCAGGTAACTTCTTTATTCTATTTACGGTTTGACTTTGTCCATCAAAGTATCGGGACCTCAAGGAATGGGAAGCTGTTGTTTACTGCTGAACACTCTGAACCTGAAACCGTACTGGCACACAGTAGAGACTCAGCGAATGCCTCCTGAATGAGTAAATGTTAATACGGAGCATAGCATGTAAAACCTGGTGGATGGCACATGCTAAACATGTTTCCTCGGTTTGTTCTTTTAGAAGAAAGTACCTTAATCAAAAATCACTACATACATAGTGAAACCCTATAGGATGACTGTGTAGAGATGAATCCAGTAGAGGCATGGGTGAGATAAGGGTCTCTCTTACCTCTTCCAGGACAATAATGAATAATTGCAATGCCAGACTGGCTTCTTTTTTGTTGTTTTTAATTGTTTTATTTATTTACATTTCAAATGTTCCCCCCTTTCATGTCCCCCCCTAAGAGTTCTTTACCCATCTTCTCTTCCCCTTTGCCTCTGAAAGGGTGCTCTCCCACCCACCCATCCAACCCCCCTCACCTACCTCCCTCATTGACCCACCCACCATCCACGCATTCCCCCTTCCCTTCAAGTCTCTCTTCAGGATTAAGAGCAACCTCTCCCACTGAGGCCAGTCAAGACAGTCTCTACTACATATTGCCAGGGGCCACAGACCAGTCCATGTATGCTCTTAGGTTGGTGACTTAGTCTCCGGGAGTTCTCAGGGGTCCCAGATAGTTGATACTGTTGGTCTTCCTGTGGGGTTGCCATCCCCTTCATTGCCTTCAGTCCTTCCCTAACTCTTCCATAGGGGTCCAGGACCTCAAGGGCAGGCACCAAATCCTGACACTATTACTGATGCCATGTTGTGCTTGCAGACAGGAGCTTAGCATGGCTGTCCTCTGAGAGGCTCTACCAGCAGCTGACTGGGACAGATGCAGGTACTTACAGTCAACCACTGGATTCAGACTGGCTTCTTCTGGAATTTTTTTTTTTTTCTGGATGAACCAAGTGAAAGACATAAAGGAGAAGGTTCACCAAAAAAGGAAGCAAGACCACAAAAGTCAAAAGTGAGAAATGGAGCAGAGCTATAGTGCTCAGCACCAAACCTCATCCATCATTGTCAGTTAGTAACAATACCCTCCATCAGCTGGCTAGTTTTGTTGGTTGATTAGTTTCCTGTAATTGGATTAAATCAGTTTCTGGTCTTAACAATCCAAAGAGCTAAACTAACACTGGAAACTGGTTAGCTAGAATGACAGCCCAACATTCAATTAAAAATTAATGCTTGAAAACTAATTATAACAAAATTGTACACTGATTTAAATTGCTATTATTATTATTTCCTCTTTGCTTTATTTATTTTTATTCTTTTAAGTCAAACCAGCCTACGAAATACATGATATTTTTAATTACATGTAAATCAATTTTACATGTGTTTTCATATATTAAAAATGTTTCAGAATTTGTACATTGTATTATGCTTATGTGTGTTACTTTAAGGATCCATAGGAAAAGCCTGACTGGCTTAGAGGGGTAAAAGTAGCTGACTAAGGGCCTGAGATGTGGACAGACCCAGTGTAGACACAGAGCTCATGAAGATAAAGTGTGGATCACTAAGGGAAGCTGGGGCTTCTGAGCCAAGATGGTAAAGGGAGCCAGAGAAGCATCACTCCCTTTATCTAAATTGCTCACCTGTAACTGCTTCCTGATGGGGCAAGACAGAAGAATGGGATGAGTGGGTCCCAGCTACATCTCCCTCTCTTCCTACCTTGGAGAAAGCAGGTTTGTGGTTTTGTTGCTGTTTTGTTTGTTTTGTTTTCACAACATAAATATTTGCAGAACAAATATTTGAGGAACTTTCCACTTTGCAGTACTTGATACCTGTATCATTGTTCATTCATCAAGAAAACAGAAATGTCTTGCCATCTCTGTCTATGGAATAATAAGTAAGATGACGTCATTTGGAAGTTTCAAGAGTTATTCTGAATTATCACCCATAATGTCCTTGCAAATTAACATTATATTTTAAAACAATTGTGAATTCTAATAACACTTTCTCATGAGGAAATTAATTGCTTTTGAGAAGGAAAAGATGTAGTCTTTTTCAGTTATACCTTCAGGGATAATGCTCAGATTTTGATGCTTTTTTTTTTTAACCTGGGAAAACGATGAAGGTCAAAATGTTAATTTCACTATCATTAATATTGTGATTCTAATTATTGCCATTATACATTTTTACAGCGTGTTTCATCTCAGAGACGTGCGGTAACTAACTACTTTGTCTGTGAGCTGATTAACTCTGCCCTGAGTCGGAGGAAAATTTCTAAGTGAAAAATAAAGTCAATAGTCATAATGGGGTTCACATATCTCCCCAAGAAATGGAATAAAACAGACGTGGTTGGTTTCACCTTCTTTCGAATTTGATACAATCTGAGCAGAACAGAAAGTGACTAAAAAGTCCTGAAATTATCTCCCCAGAATGTGAAAAGTGACAGTATCTGATCCAGCAGTTCCAGCGAGTGCATTCAATTTTGAAAGGCCAGTTAGATAAGAGAATATTGGCACAACTCTCCAGATATCCGTTCCCCAATTAACAATGTCATTTTCTGTTTTTCTAAGTGGAGCCTGAGAAGCTTGTCTTGGCATTGCACGTCTCTGCTTAGAGCTTATTCTTTGCACAGATGGCAACTGCACTGATGCTATAACCTTGGAAATCTATGTGGACAGGAGAAAGAGGGCGGGGGTGGGAAAGAGTCATGTACATGGCATACAGCTATTCCTCAGGGCCTGCCACATTCAGACATTTGCTCTCATGAGCCCTATTTTAGTGCAAGGACAAAATCCCCCATCAAGATATTCTAATAAAAGTCAACTGTGTGGATTTTTCTGTGGTTTCTTTGACTCTATATAGTACAATAAATACAGAAGCAAACAATGATAATGAAAATCAAAAGTAAACTTTCTGCTGGGGAATTTGAGACTGGGGGCAGACCTCAACCATCTAGCTGCTTCTTTCACTTTAGTAGAACACATATGTGACAAATGTTGTGCACAGGATGCTTACGTGGAAGGATAGATGGGTACGTACACCACTAATAATAGCATATCCAGCATACTCTTTATCTCAATAAGCATTTTTGCAGACAACTGTGAATGAGTTCGTAAACTAGACTATAGTAAGGAATTCCTTCAGGGGAAAGAAAAATAGGAAGATGGGAAATTTGTCAGTCTAGAGTGGTTATTATGGCTTGCAAATGCCTAACCTCAAATGTCAATATCTGTCCTCTGTATAAGAGGACATTTAACGGTTCAGGTTGTAGGCTGCTCAGGAGCCTCCAAGCCGTTTGAATTCTAGTTGATAATCTATCTTCCACTCCCCTCTTCTCCTGATAGCTATTGCAGGAGCAATTTACTTTGTGCTTAGACTGATTTAGGAATACAGGGACAGGGGCCATTTTCTGTGACACATTTTTATCCTGGTCTATAGAAAGGCCTTAACAAAGACATTCAGAGTTTATAGGATCACAGGCTTTGATGTCAATTTGCATGTGACCATCAGACACCAGCCAATGAGGCTACTTTTGGGTCTTCCCAGAAGGCAGGATGGATGCTAAGTCATCAATAACTGGCAGCAGTGACAGGACAACACAACCATCTGATGAGAGCTCGATAGAAACTGTCACTAGAAAGGGCTTATCGCCACTGAACAGCTGTGATGCTCCCTTGTAAAATATGCTTCTGCGGTAAAAAGTAGTAGTGTCTCCTTGTTTAATTGATGGGAGTCTGTGCATCCTAATTTTATCTGGACAAACCTTTTTGAAAAGGAAATTGGCACTCTCTGAATATATTTGACAATAGGGAAAGGTGGCTAATGTGTCCCATAACAGAGAGATTCAGTTTTTAAAAGATAGTCATAAGTTAGTCAGCAGACATTTGACTATTTGTGCAAAAGTATTCAGAAGGGTAGTCCTGGTAGCTCAGAAGGGGCAGCAACATATGGGAAGTGATCTGTTCGTGCAGCCTGATATGTCATGTAACTGATACAGTGGAACTCTGCTCAGCCCACCCCCCCCCAAAAAAAACCACCTTTATTTTTAGAAATCAACACTAAAAAAGATACATACTACATGATTTTATTTATGTTGAAGTCTCTGTCTGAAGAGACAAAATTAATGTCCAAAAAAAGGCATGAAAATGGATCCTACCTGGGGCAAAGCTGTTTCAGTGCCTTATTCTGAACATAATGAAAATAGAAGCCACTGATGTATATCGAAAAGAATATAAGAACAATTACCAGAAAAACAGATGTGAATTCCCACACACAAACAAGCTGCCTTTTCCTGGCTCACAGGTATTCAGTCAGCACATGATTAGGGAGCCTTTTCTTATTTCTAAGTGATGTGACAGACACAAAAGAAATCAAATGTTAAGTTGACAACAACCACGGGATCTCATATAGAAAGGGAAAACCAAACTCACTGAGTTGATAATGCACAGAATGAAACACCTTAATTGAAGACAGATTGTTCCCACTTTTAAGCCCTTACCCTTAGCCTATCCAGGAAGACTTTACTGGGTACCAGCTTCACACCTCCACTAATCTGTCTATAGAGGACAAGAGGGGCTGGAGGTTCGTCTTTAAATGCAGCCATGTGAATGGAGCAGCCAGGTTCTGCCATATTGTCATTGCACACTTCACATTGCTCCCCACTTCCATTTCTTTTAGGAAATATAAAAAGAATTCCTTCTCTTTATATTTAGGCACTGACTCCAAATAATAGCTATTTAAGCCTCTATTTGTTTCTTACAATATTGTAAATTCCTGAGGATGGGGCATTAACGCATTCATCTTGTATAACACCCAGTAGACCTAGTTGTGTATTCCTTAAGTACTGTGCCTGTTGGCAGAACTGGGCCTTTTCATCACACACTGCTATGTTTTATTCCAGCACCTATGGAGTAGCTAATGTAAAGTTCTTTAGCTCTGTGCATCTTCTGCTGTGAAGAGGTAATGGCCCCAGAAGAGTCTTAGATCTAATATATGATATAAAAGATGTTGATCGTGAATTAAACCAGTGTTCAAACTTTATGTTCTTCTGTGGCCTAGGGATCACCCTATCTAGCTTACCATCAGCCCTACCTCATCTAGAAACCAGATCAAGTCTTAGGCCTTTTTAGAAAGGGAAATCGTGGAAAGGGTGAAATTTTATCTGATTCAGTGCATTGCCTTTGGCCTTCTAGAAGCAGCCATCACCTGAGTAAACAGCAAAAACATCACTAAAAGCTAAATTCTAAAGTCTCCTGTGAAGTTACCAAATACAGCAAACTGGATTCTCCTCAGAAAATAAATCTCATATAGGATTACACCATGGCAACATAGTCTCTGTAAAAACTGGCAAGGTGAGCTGGTTGGACAGAAAATACTCAGTACTTTCCAGGGACTGTTTTCCCCCTTTTCTGGTATGTTGTAGACTGAGGTCTGACTGCAAATAACAGGAGTGAAATGTGTGCCAACAGCAGCATTCACTTGACATGATGAGACAAAAATGCCTCCAAGATATTATAGCCCAAAGACAGACTGCTTGGAGTCCCTCTTCTTACTCCCCATCACTCCTCCTTCTGCCTTCAAACAACCAGCAAAGAGAGGTAGGTGTTGTACAGGTAGCCTATACTGGAACCTGAGAATAATAGAGTTTAACATTTCTCTGGGTATGGCTCTCTGTTCTTTGTAAATTATTCAGTATATAACACACCAATGGGAGCATCTTTGAGGCCCACCACAATAACAATGGAAAGAAAACAAACTTTTAAAACCAGATATGTTCAAACTCTTCTGCCATGAGCATATATTCAGCTTAAGATTTGTCCAGGACTGAAGATGCAGGCTTTCCTCATTTCAAATTCAGTCACAAAAGACAAACGGCCTTCATTATGAACATTTAATTGGGCCACGAGATTTTGTGTCACTGTGTATTGTGAAATACTCTGCTTCTTCCAACTGGAAACATTATTCTCAGTTAAGTTCATGAAAACTCTACAACTCCATTCTTTTCTACCATTTGGAGAGAAAGAAAAAAATCTGGATTTTGGCAAATTGAGTGGGTAAGTAAAATTTATTTTTTTCCCATATAATTGTTTTATTTTTCCTTTAAAAAAAAAAAAAGTGTGACACGGCAAATGAAGCAGGACTAGAATAAATGGCTGTCAACTCAACAAGCCTTAAGTAAATTTTATGCCTGGGGCTGCCATTGGTATTCAATATCGCTAGATATTTTACCTTGAATAATCACTGATGGACATTGATTTTGTCTTTGCTCTTCACAGCACAGCAAAATTAATGTGAAAGTCAGCCTCAAATGAGTCCCTGTGGTGTCCTCCCATCTCTGCTGAGAAACACATTTCAAATACAGAAGAAATGGCAGCCAGCTGAGTCCCAGTGTATCTTGTATTGTAACAATTAATGGATATGAATAGCCCTCGCAGGACAGCTCAGATTGCCTTTATATCAACTTTGGAGGTGAGAGTCTGAGGCAGTTCACTGAGGTTAATATGTAGTAGTTTTATGACTTGATTAATCCTTACCAATTAAAGTGATGATGTTTCTCTTTTTTCCACATTATATGTTCATAATTACTCTTCTGGGCATGTGGATGAAACTAGGAAATATCAACAAGGGGGAAATAATTGTATAGCAGTTTAAAGATAGGGAAAAATATTTTCCTGAATGCACTTTTTTAAAAAAATCAGATTAGAGAGATGGCTCAGTAGCTAAGAGGACTTGTTGCTCTTTCAGAGAACCCAGGTTTGATTCTCCAAACCCACATAATTCTGTCACTCATAATTCCAGTTGCAGGGGATGTGACCTCCTCTTCTGACCTACATAGGCAACAGACACAAACATACTACACATACAAACATACAAGAAAAATACTCATATACATAAAATAAAATGAAGTTTTTAAAAAATAAAATCACTTTTCAAAAAAAAAAAAGACAAGATAAAATTTACTATGGTGTTTAGTGTGAACAGTAGCCACAAGCATCACGAGTGGACTATGTCTTTAGCCTTGCATCAAGGGAGCATGTTGGGATGAAATGCCCATATAATCCTAGTACTAGAAGGACAGATATAGAAGGATCTCCAAATTGAAGCTAGTCTGAGATACATCTTCCCTCTCCCCAAGAAAGACTCATTGCTGACCTGCTGTATAGATAGTGCCTAAAACTCTATATCATCGTTTCTTTGTTCAGCCTAATTCAGTCCATGTCATAGAAGACTGGTGAAATTTGGACTAAAAATAATGCATCTTCTAGATAGCATCTTCTGGAAGATGCTATCTTCCATCTTTACCCTTTCCGAACCTTCCAGCATCTAACTCAGTTATGCCAGCAGAAGGTTAAGGAGGCACTGAGTAAATCTGAAGATTAAACAATGATATACATAGTGACATACACCTGCAATCCCAGATCCTGGGAGGTGGAGGCAGGAGGATCAGAAATGGAAGGCCAATCTCTGCTACATAGTGAATCCAAAGTCATCTTGGTCTATATGAAACATTGTCTCAAAAACAAAAAAATTATGAAACACATAAAAGGTTTATCTTGAGGTGGCAATTACATTGACACCTTATTCTGAAGCCCTTGATTTTCATTTTTGAGTCCTGTACTTATCAATAGCATTCAAGGGAAAACACATGCCATTCTCTACTAAACAATTTTTCTATCTCCCAGACACAGTTGGACAGTCACTATCACTAAATATAACCTTCAAATAACAAGATCAGGACTTGGTGGAGAATACTTAGTATTCTCAGAACATGGGTGGAATAGCTCTGAGTACAGAACTACAACGTTCACCAGAGTTCCCTACAAGGATTGGTCCTAGGATCACAACACTGATGGTCCGCTTAAATGTATCTATTTTCTTCCTACCTTTCTCTGTCTCCTTTACAATTCTTTCTGGTGCCTCATAGAATCAACTTCTGAGCATGCTACTAGATGTATTCTGTCAAACATTATAATTTATTATATAACAATAATTATTAATATCCATTAATAAGTAGTAAAAGAGCAGCAAGTAAGGAGATAATAAAGATTCTTTTGAGAAATAGACTTTTCGTCAGAGCTCGGAATCTAGGAAATCATACAGTAAGTACGGGGTTAGCGTCTCAGAATGCTCATTTTATCTAGGCTTGTCTGTGTTTTAAAAAGCAAGGTAACCACAAAGCTACATTCTTGGTCCCTGTATCTGAGCTCAACACCATTGCGTCTCAATGTGTTTCCTGGTGTGTGTGTTAGCTGTAGGTGTTTGTATTAGTGGCAACTGCTCTAGGGACTAAATCTGTTTGCACAAAAGAAAGAATGTTCTACACAGTTAATCAGACTGCTTTCCCAGACAGGAAAACTACCAATCCAATCATTTATTTCCAATACTATTCCAAGCTGATAATATCCCTTGAGCTGTCTACCCAACACAGACTGAAAAGGAGATTTGGCAATTGTTTGGTATAATTTAATCAGGATGGATATCAAGGCAAATAAAATAAGGCATAAAGTTACACAGGGACTAGATTTTAGTTGTGTTGATGTTTGCCCTAATCTCTCAAGTCTTTACCTCCCTTAATGGAGCCAGTTGTAACACCATTGTATTTTCTTGTTACCATTTTCACAATCAATAGAGTTCTGATCAATTGGATTGATTTTCTCATTCCCAGTCCATCTCAGCATTTTGAAATGTATTCTGTCAAATATTAAGCCTAGAATGCTAGATGCTCAAAGAGAAGGCTTCCATTAATATGCAAGAAAAAGGGAAGGAGCAAAAGATAATAAAAAATTCTTGAAGAACGCACTGCTAATTAAATTTACTACTGGTCATGTAACCTTGAAGAAACTTCATGATCCCTCTGAGCCAGTGGTTGTTTTTTTTTTTTTTTTTTTCATCTGTATAATAGAAATAATAATTCCCAATTTTCAGGGGTTTTTTGAAAATCAGAAAGAAAATAATTAATGCTGCTGGCATATTGCAAGTGGTTAAAGTTATAATTTTTGTTTTGTTATTGCTCAATCTTTCCAGGCTAATTTCAAGTCCAGTTTATTAATTGCCTCTGAAATTGATTATACTTCTTTGGAAGGCTTTGCTCTTATGTTCCTCTCAATTCACATAGGACCAGTTTTTAGTCTAGGCTTTCATATGCTCACAATCTAAATCAAGTCAACAAATAAAAATTTGAATGGACAGTTCCTGAAGTAGAATCAGAGGTGCCTATTTCCATTAGTGAAATGGTTTTTACAGAAAAAATATAACTTCTTACACCTAACACTGTAATAGAATGTAATATGTCTCAAGTTTGGAATAAAAGCAAATTTTAAAATATTGTAGTTTTGGGAATTATTCATTCTACTAAATTTCCAGCCATAAAAAATATCTTTGTTTAGTTTCATTTCTCTTGCTATAATGAAAGATCCTGGATGAAAAAAAAACACTTAGGGGAGAAATGGTTTGTTTTACCTCACAAGTTTGGATTACAATTCATCCTTACAAAGTTGTCAAGGCAGAAACCTGAAGTTCCTAGTCATGTCCATAGTCAAGAGCAGAGGCAGAATAAATGTCCACACTTAGTACACATGCCTAGTGCCCAGCTGCTTTCTCTTCTGTTGCACAGTCCAGGGTCCTGGAATGGTGCTGCCCACTTTCAGGCTATGTCTTCCCAGGACAACTAAGGCAATCAGACAATCCCTCAAAGACAAGCCCAAGACCAATTTCATCCAGATAATCCTATATTTAGACTCCTTTTCCAGCTGATTCTAATTTATGCCAAATTAATGATTAAAGCTAACCACCACACTATTTTACTATTCAAAATATTAAATGAGATCATGTAATTAATCACTCAGCACACAAATCACAGATAACACAAAAAGACCAAAAGAAGTACCACAACACAATGAGAACATGAATAGAGAGACCAAATCTTTTGGGTTGAGACTACATCTTAGAGAACTTGACCTAAGTTTGAACTCAAGTAAACTAACAGGCCTGTACCTAGTACCAGTTTTCAGGTTACCCCCCAACACTACCTCCAGGTTATAAGCCCAGCACTAGCAGTTCACTTCCTAACAACCACCAATCAGGAGGAAAACAGAAGTTAAATTTATGGTTTGGCTCTCAGCACCAAGAAATCATGTTAAAGGCTACAGTAGCCCCCAATTAGGTGTTTACCAGGCTACAAAAACTCACCCCTTGCTTGCCTTTCCCTATAAAACCCTGTCTTGATGAGAATTCAGGGTTTCCCCACCAGAACCGTCCTGTGGGTGAATGGTGAGTTAAGCCCAAGCTCAATGTGATTGCATCAGATCAGCTCCCGATTGGTCTTTTGGGATTTACGAATGTTTCCTAGTACTACAGAATTTGTATTACTTTTCTCACTGCAATATGGTACAAGTGGACAAACATATAGTATTTTAGTCTCAATGTTCTACACCAGGGGTGTTGAAGATGTAACATTTCCTTGTGTATTCAAAGCACAAAGACCTCATTCATAGTGAAGTAGAATTTTAAACACCATCTTTCCCTTCTTGCCCATAAACTGAATTTGCTTTCTATCTTGAAACTAAGCGGTAGGGAAATATTGCCAATCACTCATTCTCAGTGATTTAAATAAAGTTGTTTGATTCTAGGGGGACTAAAGCAAGCTGAGCTTAGGACTTGTTTTCTTCCCTGGACTCAGGATAAGATGCATTCCATGGAACATAGATCAGCTTGTAAACAGGATGGGGGTAAGGACTCGCAATACGTTATCTAGAAAGCATTCCTAAGCTTTTCATTTGGAATAAGTGTTTCCAAAGGTCATGATACAAGGAAAGGAAACCCAGCCTACCTTATTTGAAGTCCATAAGATCGTGACATTTTAACCACAATCACAGAGTATGAATCTCTCCCTCTCTCTCTCTCCCCTCTCTCTCTCACACACACACACACATACACATATACTCCATACACAAATACATATACACACATACACACATACACTTAAACATACATACACACCCACATATACACACATACACACACACATACATACACATATACATATACACACATACACATACATACATACATACATACATATATACATACACACAAGATTGCAGTTGGTATTTTACTTAATGTGCCTTTCACTTCACTTTAATTTTAAAACTTTCCACCAAGCAACTGATTGGAAAGTCGGAGTTCTGCCACAAGAACCTTTTATTTTCAATTAGTGATGCCAATTAGATAAATGAATATGAGAATTTCAATCCTCTCCACCCTCAAATTAACAAGTATGCTAACTACATTTGAGTGATCAATCATTTAATAATTCACAAGAAAATAAATGTGACATAAAAGATAATTGCAATTTTGTTCTGTTTGCTTTCCTTCAATTATAACTGGAGAAGAAAGTTGGCCCTGTGGGTTGTTTGTCGGGACAGAAATAAATGTGTGGCGAGCTCATTTTGTAAGCACAGCTCAGTGTGAACCCCAACACTGAAAATGAATCCAGCAATCATGATCCTGTACTCTAAATGTTTCATCCTGGAATCTGAAGCCTAGAGCCAGGCTGAGAGTCACGACTCCTTTCCTATTTCAATAATAACCCAGTGCCTGGCATCAACCAGTAGGTACCAAAGCCAAGTTCTCTGCAGCAAAAATGAGTATTAGACTTTGTGGCATGAATAATAATTAAATTTGGCTGGTCAGTTACACGAGATATGACAGTCAGTTAGAGAACTTTCCATTAGAGAGCTGAAGCATTTGGACCTACATGAAATATGAATACAATCTCAGAATCATTTCTTCAGAGCCATGAATTCATGGACTTGCCTGGAGGTTCAGAGTGCCTGCAAATAAGCTGGGGTTTGTCATCTTAAATAATTCTCCAAACAATTAAGCTTTACCTAGAAAGAAAGTTCAGCAAATATGCTTTGTCTATGTCCTGGTCCTGAAATTCTCTTCAGGTTTAACTCTGCTATCACCATTTTAAGGATGGAGGTAGAAGTTCAAATGGTATCAAATTCACATTTTCTATCAGTAACCACCACATGAACAATCCTAAAGGTTTCTCAACAGTGTGATACCCATTCCTTCTCCCTTTATTTTAGGTAGTTTTGTGACCCCCTTAACAAACATAATGAGGCCAACATGATGCCATCTGACTCTGAAGGCTGGGTCACAAAAAGACCATGCAGTTTCTTCTTTGTGATGCTCAGTCTAATAAGATCCAGGTACCAGTGAGAAATCGAGTTACTCAGAGCTCACAAACAGGTGCTCTAGTGATTAACTTTGATGAATTTCCAGCTGAGAGCCATGCGCTGTCATGTACATGAGGGTGAACATCTAGACCAGCTGACCCTTTAAATGGTTTCTGTTCTGGACAACAAAAATCTAACTGGAATTACCTGAGATCCTCCCAGTAAGGACTTTCTAGCTTAGCCTTTAAAATCTTAACGCCAAGCTCTGAGAAAAAAAACTAACAAAATAAAAATGTTAACACCACAAACTCAAGTGAAAATAAAATAATATTTTAAGACACTAAAAATTGAGGCAATAATAAATCAGACATGCAGTTAGCAAGTAATCAATCTAGGGTTTGGAGCTATGTGTTTAACAGTGATATGCTAGTGCCACTTTCATTGCTATGACAAACAACTGAGGTAATCAACTTATAATTTAAAAAGGTCTGCTTGGGCTCATAGTTTGGGAGGATTTAGACTGACTATGATCAAATGACACTATTACTTTGGGTCTGTAGCAAGGGAGCACATCATGGTAGGTAATGTATTGGTAGAACAAAACCACTGATGTCATAGCCATAGAGCAAAGAGAGACAAAATATGGACAGCATTCCATTATCTTCTTTGAAACCAAGTCCCCAATGACCTAAAGACCTCCCAATAAGTCTCATCTCTTACTGGTTTCAGCATTTCCCAATAGATCATGGGCTATGGACCAAGTCTTTAATGCATGGTTCTTTAAGGAATGATTTCCCAATTACTGTACTAGAGAGTGTGTCTCACTTCTACCATTGTTTAAGATGTGGAATTTCAGTAGAGAAAGCACACAGCTTTCAAGTCACTGTGGACAGATTGATCCGATCAAGACTAAAGTAAAGTAAAATTATGAGGCAGGTGCTGTATTAGTCTTTTCTATAATTACACACCCGAGGCAGCTCCCTTTATGAGGTAAGTCAGGTTTCATTTATGATTCTGATTTTGAAGAACCCAAATAGAATGGCACCAGCATCCAAGCAAGGTCCCTTGACCAAACTATGACATGACAGAGAAACAAAACTGAAACTGGCCACATTCTAAATGGATAGGACTCATCCTTAGCCAAGAAGTTAAGGGGATTCAGGGACCATGCTTGCTGTTTTGCACATAATTATCTTCTCAGTAGGGAATGAACCAGAATCCTAAAAGAGTTAATTAATCCCTTCTGAGTATTATACCTCCAACTATCTAGCCCCCTTCTATAACCACATTTTTAGGGCTACTTTATTGGGTTCTTATATCTACCATCCTTTAACCCTTTATTCTTCCTTAATCCTTTCCAACCCCTCTACACTAGGTAGGAGAGAAAGAAAGTTAAAGGAGAAAGTGTGCATAGATCACTACTTTAGCTACTTCCTGCTGATTAGGGGCTTCGAGATCCTAGGACCAAGTCCAATCTTCATCGTCAGGGTATCCTGAGCCAGCAATCCAGCAATCAATAGCAAAAACATCACAAAAACAGAGACCCGCAGCAGCAAGGGCACAGCGTGGGCAGCCACGCAGGCAACAGTGCAGCAAGGGCAGCAGCCACCACCACAGGCTCTCTTGGGGCTCTCACATTTATACCCTCTCAAGAGTTCCCAGAATTCCAAACATAAACTATTTGCAGCTGGCAAAAATTATTCCCATCCTAGAGCAGTAGACATTGATAGCAGCTGTGACGGTCTGAAGCAGCCCGATATCCCAAACATGGGATTAAAACAAAAATATAATCACATGCCATAACTGGGCTTTTAAAGAAACCAAAATTTCACTATACTCTTCCATTACACTATACTTCTAAAATCTCCTTCTAGATTTTTAAAGTATTATGATATTGGGACCAGATTTTCCAGTATCAACTTTTGGGGGACACACCCAAAGCATAAGCCAACCACAGTGAATGCTAAGGCATAACAAAGTAAACCATTAAGCTAAACTAAGACCATGAAAGAGGTCATCAGAACACTAAGATCTATCTCAGTGATGAATAAGGACAAAAGGGTGTATCAAAATAAAGGATTCCTCTTTACTCCATACACCTCAGCTTATAGCTCAGAAATCAAGTCTGGTATATGACTGAAGAATAGATGGCTATTTAAATCTTAGCTTCTACACAGCCATCAGTGTAGACAAGAGAGGTGATGGGTATAGAAAATGAACAAAGGCAAGCACTTTTCATGAGAGTAAAGCACTAGAATTGAATCTGTCCTTATCAACAGCCTTCATAATATATGCTGAGTATCCATAGAGCACAAAACAAAGCCTTTGCTGAGGGATGGACTGGCACTAAATCCCTACCTCTAGAGCTTTGGCAGGTTCTCTAAGGTTGAGGCAAGCGTATGTGAAATGCAAGGAAGTATGGCAGAGTTATTACTCTACACCTGCCTTTCTACAAAAGATGTTTCTTTCTAGCATCGTGAAAACAAAGAGTGAACAATCTAGATGTAGAGTGACCAGTCGAATGTTTCAAAAAACCCAAGCAGATGCTATTTTTATAGCAAAGTGGTCAAATTAATTTTCTTAATTTGTGGGAGAGGTAAGGCACTTTGTTGATCGCACAGCCACATTTGTTTGAAGAGCTTCTCCATTTAGAACCAGACTGTTCACTCGTTGTGTGATAAAGATGAGGCTCAACGAAAAGTCCCAACAAGAATGGAAGTCTAGATTCAAGACAATTCTTGAAATGGAGAAAAATAAGAATCGATAACTAACCCTATCCATCAAACAAAAAACTAACAGTAACATATTTGTTAAGAAACACAACCAGCAATACTAATAGAGAGGGGTCTGGAGAGAGGGCCAAGCAGTTAAGAGAACTCGCTGTTCTTGCGGAGGACTGGGTTCAGTTCCCATCACACACATGGTGGCTCGCCACCATCATTACAGTTCCAAGGAATACTAATGGCTTCCTCTGGCTTCTGCAGGCAATAGGCATGCATGCATCACATCATATGTGAAGACAAACATTCACCAATATAAAATAAAAATAAATAAAAATGTAAAGGAAAACATAATACAGAGAGAAAGCTTGTACCTGAACTTGTAGAAAGGCTTTTCTTGATTAAACAAAGCTTGAGCATGAAAATATAAAAATGAGTGAGGAAAAGTAGAAAATACTTTTATCAGGAAAATACAGAAATCCATGGAAGAGAGAGTAAAGATACAACTACTCTATGATCTTATCTTGTTACCTTTTAGACAAGGTTGTTTTTACTTAAATTTTAAAATAAAAGATAGTCTATGTCAGGCATTTACTCTGTTCCAGGCATTTTACTAGATACTTATTGTCTCAGTCAGGGCTAATAATGCTGTGATGAAGCCCCACCACCAAAAGCAACTTGGGAAGGGAAGGGATTCTTTGGCTTATACTTCCGCACTGTAGTCTAAAAGTCAGGACAGGAATTCAAACAGGGCTGGAGGGGTACTGCTTATTGGCTTACTCCTCATAGCTTGGTCAATCTGCTTTCTTATAGAATCCCAGACTATCAGCCCAGGGGTGACACCCAAAATTGACTAGGCCCTCCCATGTCAATCACTAATTAAGAAAATACCCTAAAGGCTTACTTATTGCATTATGAAGGCATTTTCTCAATTGAGGCTTCCTCCTCTTAGATGACTCTAGCTTTTATCAAATTGACATAGAATAGATTTTGTGAGTGGTCCTGGAGTAAGTGGGGATGGGAACAGGAGAGACAGCCTCACATAAGGTAAACATAATGTATCTTGGAGATTTTTTTTTTTCCCAAAAAACAACACAGAACTTGTAAACTAAAAAGAATGAGCCTTGAAAAGGCAGTTCCCTCCTGGAGCCTCTTCCAGATGCAAAATGTGGTTGGAGTCCTTACAGTACTGTCCCCTCCACTCTCACAGCTGACTTCGTGCTTTCTGGAGAGGCTTTCTATGCTTTTAAAAATAACATTGCTGTAATTTTATTTTAACTATCTTTTAGGGGCGTTGACAAAAGACCTAGATGTTTACAGTTTTTAACTTAAAAAAAAAAAATTACTCTCCAGCTGTGTTTTTTTTTTTTTCTTTCTGTGGATTATTTATTCCAGTTTACTTTTTCGTGTCCAAATGGTGATGGGCCACATTGGTTAAGCAAAAACAAAAAAAAACCACTCTTTTTTCCCCTTGCTTTCTTTTTCAACAAATCTCTTTACGCTCCATTGCTTGTTTATGTTCCCCTACAATCCATACACTGAAGTCCTAAGTCCTAAAGTTGTGGTATCAGGATGGGGGGCCTTCAGCAAAGAATGGAACACAGAACAGAACCTCATGATAGGTTTGCTTGCCATGAAAGAGACTCTGGGCTCTGTCCTATCTTCCTTCCCGCTGTGTAAAGAGGCAGAGATCTGGGGTCAGGAGCAGCCAGGCACTCAGTCTGCCAACAACTTGACCTTGGAGTTCCCAGTGACCAGGACTAGGTGAACTAAATTTCTGTTTTTCTGAAGCCACAAAACCTTAGGATTATCATTAAACAGCCAGAATGAACTAAGACACTTGTTGTGACTTATGTAAACTGTCAGGGTATATTCATGGCTCTAAAACAAAACCACCTAAGTTCAATTCTCAGCTCTGCCATACATAATAGTACCATGGGCACATTACTGAGCCCATGTGCTTCAGCTTCCCTATTTGAAAAAAAAAAAAGATAATTATAACATCTCCTTCATAGGTACCTGAAGAATGCAATAGACTAACATTTATAAAGTGCTTTGAGAGACTCCTAGTACATACTATTTCCTTCATGTGTGCTGGCTATTGTAAGTCTTAGGATGGAAGATCCAAAAGAACAGGAAGTCTTGTCTGTATCGTTCACTTCTGTAGCTTGGCACTGGCTCCATAGACTAGCATAATAATTAAGAGCTATAATGCACAAAAGTAAAGTGTACTAATGCCCAAAATAGGAAGACTATTGGAGGTCACCTGGACCAACAATTCTCTTGTGAATCCAGGCCGGAAGCATTATCATCATCTAAGGACATGTCATAAATACAAATTCTAAAGGACTGGAGTGTGTAGCTCAGGATTTGAGTCCTTCTCTAACATGTGCAAAGCCCTGGCTTGAATCTACAACACTGAAAAAAAATTAATGCTGAAGAACTCAATCAGAAAGTCTAGTCTACTGAGACAACCAATTGCTGTCTTTTAAAATAACTCCAGAAAGTGCCTCTGGTAACTAAATAGTGCCTACTGCATAATAAATACATAGTTTCAATCACTTATTTTCATAGTAACAAGATAAATGGCTGAAATTCTATTATTCCATAAAATTGTACATAAAATTTTAAAAACAAAATATCACATTCTGTTGCTGCTGGACAAATAAATTAAACTCACAATTAGCAAGAGATACCCCTTAAGTATCACAGCAAATGTAGAACCTAGAAAATTTCAAGATCAGTCACCATGATATATGTGGCTGTAGAAAATGTTTATTAAGCATTTATTATTTACCAGAAATTTAACATGCATAATCTGATTGAACACTGAGAAAATACTATAAGATGAGCATTTTTATTCTGATTTTACAGATGAGGACTTTAAAGATCAAAAAAGTTAAATGCCAAAAATCATACATCTGACTAGTGGAGGACCTGTATAGATCCTAAGGACTTTGGATTACAAAAATCAAATCTGAACCACGTCACTAGTCGCTTTTCTATACAAATCTAAAACATGCTGGATTCTGTCTTTAGAACCCAGAGCTGTGGCCGGGAGTGTAGTTTTCAGGGTTGCAACAGGGAAATGAGAGAAGGTGGTCACATCAGTCACAATTATAGCAGGGTTAGGCGCCAAACAACTTACACTGAGACATCCCTGCTGTGGCTGGGATCAGGCCTTTGCTGCCAATGAACGTCAATTAATCCCAAAGTTCAGCTAGACAACAAGTGGAGCTTCCAGTGAGAGTACCTGCACATCTTTCACTAAGCTATGACACTCAAAAACACTTCTACTGACTCTAAAATGTCTGTCACTATTTTGTTTCATTGAATTATACAAGAGCTGTGCCCTTGAGAAATATAAATCCATCAAGGAAGTGAGCTGCCTCTCTAATGTGCCTCTGAGAATGGCTGAATGTAATGACCATATGGGTAATTATTCATCCCCTAACATGCCCTGTGTCCTCAGAGAAGTCACCTACTTAGATCAGCAAGCTATAGCCCAAGGGCCAAATCCATCTGGTACCTGCTTTTACACAGCCCATGTGATATATATATATATAATTTTAGAATAAATTTAAAAGAGCAAGAGGAGAATGATATTTTAGGGCACCTGAAAATTACATGAGATTCAAAATATTAGTGTTCATAAATAAAGCAATTGGAACACAGCCAAAGCCATTCATTTCCTTGATGTCCATAGCTTCTTTGACATACAACAGATAAGTACTTCTCTCAGAATGAAGTGGCCCACAAACTTGCAAAGACTTCCTTTCTAGTCCTTTAAGATAAGTGTATAGACTACTGACAAAGATTACTTCCAATCCTTCTAGAAACCCTATGAGCAACACTGTTTGCTCAAAGGCATTGCCTCTCAGGAAGGTAATTATGTTACTGTGGTGGTTCAAAAGAGATGCCCACAAAGCCATTGATGTTCATTCCATTAAAAGACTAGGTCTATAGCTCCTTTCCTGAATCTAGAAGTTAAAAGGATTAGTTGGTCTGTCTTCTATCATTATAACAAACCGCTGGGATGGGTAAAGAGAAGAGGGTTGTCTTAGTTCCTGTTGTAAAGGTTCCAGTCCACGATGTACCAACTGCATTGGGCCTGTGGCAGAATTGTACATCCTATTTTTTTAGGAGAACATGGCAGAGCAGACTCAAATACATCATGAGCCGGGGTAAAAAAAAGACTGTGGAGAGAGGGAGGGAGGGATGGAGAGAGAGAGAGAGAGAGAGAGAGAGAGAGAGAGAGAGAGAGAGAGAATCCCATTGCCTCCTTCAGGTACTTACTTCCAGTGACCTAAAAACTTACTACTGGGCCCCACCTGTTAAAGATGTCATCACCCCTCCCATAATACTACCCTGGAGACTAGGCATTGAACACATTGATTGGCCTTTGAGGGACACTCAAGATCCAAACTGTAGCAAACAGGAGGGTGGTGACTACTCTGGGGAAACAATGTGGCATTGGGTGTACTGTATCCATCTCTCTTATCTACATACTGAGTTCGAGAAGAACCAAAAAATATACAGAAAGCCCTTATCTCAAGAAACAAAGCAAATAAGTAAATGAATATAAATTCAATGAAATTAAACTCACATAATAATAAAGTTC
The DNA here is from genome assembly GCA_019843965.1 of Rhynchomys soricoides. Taxonomy (NCBI): domain Eukaryota; kingdom Metazoa; phylum Chordata; class Mammalia; order Rodentia; family Muridae; genus Rhynchomys; species Rhynchomys soricoides. The sequence continues at coordinate 9,920,294 of JADRCH010000063.1, read as the reverse complement.
ACTAAAACACAAAAGGGAAGCTGAGAGGTGCTGGCAAAACGAGGTACCAGGTGATTAAAATACCTTTAAAAAAGTAGAGGGTTACAACAATTTTTAAATAGTACAATCTATATCTTTGATTCCTACTAAAAACAATTCGAGCCTGCCCATAGAAGCATTGAAGGTGTGGCTGCTGTGTCACATGTGGGTGGCAGAGAGGAGAGATGCTATGTCTATGCTCAGTCTTCTGACCTATGAACATCTGAATGATTAGTAGCCTATCATTCCCCGAAAAGGGCGAGCCTGAGATGACCATCAGTCTGGTGCTATGCAGGCCTTGTGGGAGGGGGCCGACCATGCCTGAGATGATCCCTGCCCAGTGCCATAAAGCATGAGTAGGACTTAGCACTCCTGAGACCATTCCTGAGATGGCACTCAGAAACCCTGGACATCACTAAGAGGAGCAAGTAAGCGGTGGATAAATGGAAGAGAAAGAGACACGGAAGGATGTGGGCACAAGAATGTGGGAACAATGAAGAGAGGTAGAACTAAAAACTCCGGGGTAGTGAGGAACAGCCTGATGGGAGGAGCTAGTGATGCCACCTGGGACCATGGTGGGTGGGGTCATGGCCTGTGCTGCCACTGGGGGCCCGATCTGGGTCTGTGGCCCTGAAGCAACAGGGATCTGTTACCACCAAAGACCAGGCAGAGGCCCCTGGTTTGGACTGCCACCTGGAAATATGTTGATGTCTGAGGGCCGTGCAGAACTGCTCCCACGCCTCACCTGGGCATCGTGGGAGAGCTGGCCCTTGGGGCATGAGAGCAAGAGAGCTGAGTGCACCCCTAGCCAGGGGCAGCACTAGAGAGAGCAGGCCCTGCACCTCACCTGGGCAGCATAGTAGAGCTGGCCCTGGATGTGGGGCTTGGGGGTGAGTCGGCCCCAAAAGCATACGTGTGGGAGAGCCAACCCTGCCTCTTGTCTGCTGAACAGTGGCTCAGAGTAGGAAGAGACACTCTCCTTCCCTCCCTTGTTCCTCGATGTCTATGGTAGATGAGAGAGCTGTCCCTGTCCCTCACCAGCTGCAACACTCAGGAAAGCAGGCCCCGCATCTTACCTGGGAAACAATATAGAGCTGGTCCTGGTTCTCAGGCTGCCAGTAAGCCAGCTTCAAGCGCTGCCAGGCTCCCATCTCAGATAATACTCTTGCTCATATCTAGGGCTTTGAATTGGTCCACCCCAATACCTACACAATGAATGAACTGCTGGAGTGCATTAAGGGCCAGTCCTACAGATCCAAAACTACAGGATCTCCATGACACAGAGCAACAACGGGATATCCCAGAGGAGTCCCAGAAACGTTCCAGTAGTGATAGAATAGCAGAAGTCAGAGGCCTCGGACCAAACCAATGAGTCAGTGCAATGAACATTTGCAAGCAGAGAAGTGTGGACACAAGGGTGGACTGTGGGACACACTATGTTAACTACAGCTTCCACAATGAGACTTTTTTCTTTGTCTGCAAGGGTGGAGGATGGGCACGGGAAGATAAGTAGAATTGGGATACATGATGTGAAATTCACAAAAAGCTAATAAAAAATTAAAATATGAAATATAATTACAAAATGAAAATAGAAGACTGGTGTAGGGTGGGAACTCATAACTGGTATAGTAGTGATCCAACCAAGTTAGATGAATACATTTACAATATCTATCCCTATCCATGGTGGCCTTTCTACTTTGGCATTTTGAACTTACAGCACTTACTTCCCAACTTTGACCACAAAAAATAGTATTAAAATCATATTGTCTAACATAGTCCCAAGCAGGGGCTTTGCATTTATGTTCTCTTTCTGGTACCTCCTCAAGTTTTAGATCATGCAAATTAATCAACTGTTGCTTTTTAATAATTGTTTTTATAACTTTCACTGTACAATGGATTTACATAAGCATTTTCTAGAAACTTTCTAGGTTGATGGTCCCACTGTGTTTTACTGGACAGGATACATAGCAGAGGTTACCAGCTCTTGAAAGGGAAGCCAGATGAATCATTAGAGTATTGAATGCCAGTGTCCTTGACTATCTTGACGGACTCTAGCACATATTACGAAGGTTGTTCATCTCCAAGGCACAGTACACTTCTTTCTGTCACTCACTCATTTAGTCATCTACTCATGTGGTGTTAGATAAGCTCTAGAGCCTTGCACACAGTAGACAAGTACTCTACACAAACCAAGGTTCCCACCCAGTCTTTCTGTTTTCTAATCAGCTCTGGCTTCTTCCTACTTTCCCAACGCCCACTTCTCCTTTGCTCTGTCCTCACCATTTATTTATCAGTAGGGAAGCTTTGCATCATTGGCATTTTGTGATATCATCTTTCTTATTTGCCACACAGTACATAACAGATTTAAAGAACTGACAAATGAGAGTTCTAAGTTTTGAAAAACTTAGGCTATAAATGGAATATAAGAATGGAACACAAAAAGCCATGATCGTGAACATGAGCAGCCAAAGTGAAGAGAAATGCTGAAACATCCAGCAACATTAAGTGTGGAGCAACCATTGCAGAGACAACCTGGGAAACACTGACTGTCCATTCAGATGAGCACAAAGGAAAGCTGCTCTAGGCTACTGAAGGGCTGCCTCACGGACAGCAGGGCATCTTAGTTCGCTCAATCCAAAATTCAGACAGAAAAATACATCTTTTTACTGCTTTTTAAAATAGTAAGATGTAGAACAAAATGCATACAGCTTACTGAGCAAGAGATACAGAAATAACTAAAAGAACAAACAGGAAGAAAAAGCTGTCAATTCATGTCAAGCGAGCAATCACTAAAGTGCTCCTGGGTGAACCTTGTGTCTTTCTCCGTTTTCTTTTTCTCTGTGACTTGATATGTGAAGGGAGACACTCATCCATGAAGATGCTTGACTACCATCTGTTAAAACAGTGTATTCATGACTACTCTCAACTGGGGAGGCTTTGAGACTTCTTACTGTGACGAATTGCTACAGTTAACTTACTTGGATCCTATCATCCACTAACCTCTCCTTGTGGGTGAGTAGAAACTTTGACTTCTTTGGTTAGGCATCATGTTTTCAGCCACCTCAGATGTAATCAAATCCTTTCACTGTAGGGACAGACAAGACATTCTTGAATAAAACAAGCTAACTTACTTCAGTCAGTGAATTCTAAAAGGTGACAGCGACTAACCCCAAGCAAGTCTCAGGGATGGTTGAGGTTAAGATCAAGACCTGGCAAGGACAACTCTGAAGGGCCCCTCATTCTCTGCAAAAGCTTATGTGCTGCAGAAATGACAACTAGGTGGGCCATGGCCATTTATACTGCAGAACTAAGGAAGCATTCCTAAGTGGTCAGGACATTTTCATTAACGGGGGAATATTCCTATATATATCTCCATGTGCTGCACTCTTGTTGGAGTTTGGGGAAAGATAACATACGAAAACTCTTCAATTTTATCAGAAACAGAGTAGTGCATGCACAGAATGTAGCAGGCACTAGCTACAATCAGTCTTCATCTTAGAGGCAGTAAATTGGCTTAAGTTGAATTTCTAGTGCAATTATCATGTTTCCCCCAATGTCCAATTTTTTATACTTGTTTCTTTGTTGCCCATCTCCCCCAAGGAAAATAAATGTATTTGAAGATTGCTTCAAAATTAACACCATCCTCTGGTTTATTTAAAAAATAATAAATGTTTGTGGATGTTCACAAAAGCTATGAAATAAATACAAAATCTTGTGTGTACAAAAAGATTTAAAATGAATTCCTCAATGCTGTCATTCCTCATCTACTTTGAAAAGTTTGATTCTTCCTGTATTTATACAGCATTTCCATGGTAGACAAATCCATATAGGTAGAAAGCAAGCTGTGGTTCTCAGGGGCTAGGGAAAGTAGAAAATGGTGTGTGGCTTTGTAGTGGCTCAGAAAATTATTCTGGGAGATGATATGTCTGGTGGTGGGAGCTCCTCATTTGGACTGTGCTAAAAGTCAACAAAGGGTACATCTTGGAATGGTTGAAATGATGAGTGTTTTGTTATATTTAGTATGTGTATGTATATGTGTCTGTGTATATGAATGTTGGGGGTTGCCCCGACAAAAGCCAGAGGAAGGCAATGGGTCTTCTAGAATCAACATTAAAAACAGTTATGACCCACTCACAACTGCATATTGTCTGGCTATGGGTCTCTGTATATGTTCCCATCTGCTGCAGGAAGAAGCTTTTCTGATAATGGCCTAACAAGGCACTCATAGAGACTGGGACAATTTGTAGAGGACCTGCTCAGGTCTGCACCAGTGGGATCTAGAGTTAAAGAGAGAAGTGGACAGATGCCCCATTACCCCCATCCCAAAAAGCTATCTCCAGTTGATAACCACTTGCAAATGAAAATTCAGTTGCCTCCAAGGGTGTCTCCCTAGGGAAACAAACTACTCTTAAAGGCAGGTCACATGCCCACCAAGAGGTGGCCAACAGAAAATGAACTCAATAGCATCGTCTTTAAAGGTTCTTTGTCTTATATGTTATGTCAGGATCTTCTTTTTTTTCTTTCTTCTTCTTCTTCTTCTTTTGATTTTAATCTTTTTTATTTTATTCTTTTTATTTTTTCTCTCTTTTTACCCTGCTGATCCTTCTCATAACTATTATGACTTCCAGTTTGTGTTTTTATGGGATTCCTGAGTGTGTAGATGAGTGGGTCTCTATGTTTTATCTATCCTGTGCCTTTTCTTGTGCTCATTTCTTTCTGTTTGCTTGTTTTGTCCTATTCTAATGTATTTGTTTTTCTTTTACCTTATTATATTTTATTTTATTGTTATCCCTTGAAAGTCTATTTGTTTTCTAATGAGAGGCAAAAAGGTGGTAGAGCCGGATGTGAGAGGAGGTGGGGAAGAACTGGGAAGAAAAGGGGGAGGGAAAATTATAAGGAAAATAGATTCTATTTTCGCTGTTGGCCGCAAGGTCCCATGGAGATCCACAAACAACCCAGGCTGATTCTAGAACAGAAGGTCGCTCTCTGAAAATGACAGAAGTGTTCCATTGCCAAGGACAACTTCTACACAGCTCATTGAACACAGAGAAGTTGATCCGGAATGAGCTTGGAGCCTTCACCCCTACATTTTGGTCTCATTGATGCTAAAAGGTTTGATGCAGGCTATGGAAAGAGAAACCTGAACAACCCCGACACACACACACACATACCACATCCATCATCTACCACCTGTCCTGCCTGCATGATATGCTGGAGCAAGGATAAATGGATGGCTCAGAACTTCTAGGAGTGGCCAACCAATGTTGGGTTGAATTTGAGACCCAAGCCACAAAAGAAAGCCCATGTCCTACACTGCCTGGATGGCCAAGAACCAGAGGCTGGATAGCTCAGAGACCTACAGTAGAACCAAAAACAAACAAACAAAAAAATCAGTGAAATGATTTCTTATGATATACTGCTACACTCATAGACAGGTGCCTTGTCCAGTTGTCATCAGAGTGGCCTCCTCCTGCAGCAGATGGGAGCAGGTGCAAATGAGAGAAGGCTCTCCTACAATGCATCACAATCAGTTTCCCTTCTCTCCATTTCTCCCATATCCCCCCATACACCTCCCCTCTCCTGCAGATCCACTGCCTCTCTCCATTTCCTCTTCAGAAAGAAGCAGACCTCCAAGAGACAATACCCAAACATGACAAAACAAGTTACAATAAAATAAGGCAAAGCACTCATATCTAGGCTGGACAAGACAACCCAGTAGGAGGAAAGAGTGTCAAGAGCAGGCAAACGAGTCAGAGACACACTGCTTCCACTGTTAGGAGTTTCACGAAACCACCAGGCTAACAGCCATAACATACACATAGAAGACCTCATGCAGATCCATGCAGGCTCTGTGCTTGCTGCTTCAGATTCTGTGAGGCCACGTAGTCCCTGCTTAGTTGATTCAATGAACCATATTTTCCTGGCGTCCTCCATCCCCTCTGACTTCTATAATCTTTCCTCCTCCTCTTCCTCAGAGTACACTGATCTCCAAGGGGAGGGGCCTGATGGCCCATTTAGCCTCTCTCTCTACATAATGTCTGGCTGTTCCCATCTGCTGCCAGAGGAAGCCTCTCTTGACAAATGGACAAGGTACCAATCTATGAGTATAACAGACTATCATTAGGAATCATTTCATTGATTGTGTGTGTGTGTGAGTGTGTGTATGTGTGTGTGTGTGTGAGTGTGTGTATGTGTGTGTGTGAGTGTGTGTGTGAGTGAGTGTGTGTGTATGTGTGTGTGTGAGTGTGTGTATGTGTGTGTGTGTGAGTGTGTGTATGTGTGTGTGTGTGAGTGTGTGTGTGTGTGTGTGTGTGTGTGTGTGCTTGATGTGTTTGGTTCTACCCTAGATCTCTGGGTTATCCAGTCTCTAGTACCTATTTTCAATAAAATAAAACCTGATATATTTTTCAAAAAGAGATGCTAGTGTCTTTTCTAAACAAAAGTCACAATAAATACCCTAGATCACTTTTTCTCAAAATTGTTTTTTAAAGACTTGATTTTTCATAATAGAAAATAAAAATATTTTAGGAAAAATAATTTTGGAAACTACAATAATTTTGGTTTAAATGTATGAGTAATTATAAAAACCAAGAAAGTAATCACTATTTATTTACAGAAACAAATTGTTATTTGTGAATTTTTATTGTTTGAGAGTTTCATACATTTATATAATGAGGTTCATTCATTTCAACCCCAATTCCCCTCCCTTTCTCCCCCAATTTAATAAGCCTCTCCCTCCTTTCTGTCTTACCCAGCTGTGACACTTGCATGCTACAACAAGGTAATTTTTCAATTGTCATCATTTATTCATTTCAAATTACCATGATTTTCTCATGGCTGCCACAGGGTTCATGCCAGTTTTCCTACCCTGGCAGCATTCTTCCACACACAGTATTTCAACTCCTTAAGGCAGGTTGCGAGATTCTCCCTCATCTCCATGGAAGAGAGTACCAACAATGGCTGCAAGAAAGAGAAAGTGGAATACACAGACAAACAAAAGATCAATCATAGACATTATTATATTAGAGATAATGAAGCCCAAAGTTTAAATCTTGAGTTCTTTGGCTAAAGGGGATCCATTTAATGTTCTCTGCCATTGTTCGTTTGCTCATGAGTCTGGACTGTATGTAGCAAGAACCATGGGTCCAGGAGGAAGATAAAGTTGATAAATGTGGGGTCTTACCCACAGATTTGGATTCAACTCCCAACAAATATGGTGAGTTTCTTTAAAATATTCTTAGTATTAGTTTATTCATATATAAATAAAAATTAATAACAATTATATCACGAAAGTATCATAATCCGTAAGTGTAATTTATTAGCAAATTTATTAGCATGAGGTAGAGTTTATTTAAAAGTCTGAGTATTACCATCAGGAAAGTGAACACGGCTTCCCCTCTACTACATATTCTGTCCTTGTTTATCTGTGAACCTGGGCTAAGGACATGTTATAATGTTTGAGTTTTATATTAAATAGTTATCCCATTGAGTATCTGATAACAACCATCCCAGTGGCTAAATTTGTAATTAATAAATTTATAACCCCTGTCTTAGTATTTTTAACTTGCTTGAAAGGTTTTATATGTATCATTCTTTATGTTTTATGGTACCACTCCTTGTCCATTTTTGCAACCCTGTCATAGCCTACTCTTTGCCTTTAGATGGGTTTCAGCTTCTCCTGATCCTCTTGTTACAATTCCAAATCATATTAATGAGCCAAACATTAGTCAACTGAAAAACTGAAGAGGACAATCCTTCCAATTCCATTTATCTTTGATAAAAGATAAGAAGTTGATTCGCAGTCCGTGGCTCAGGGATGGATGTGGAGCGTGTGTTCCCAGCAGGCAGGGCAGATGCCTTCTGTGTAACAGCTGTCTCTTTGTACTCTAACTTCAAGCACAGTATTGTGCTAAAACAGCAAGTAAAGTAATAAAAATGGGACAATTCTATTTCCCCCACTGTGAGCTTGAACATGGGAATAGAAAAAAATAAAGAAAAAAATCTGATATTTTTTCATCAGTGAAATGAAGAAACTGCCCCCAAAACAGCTGGGGTAGAGGGAAGGTCTGGAGGATGATCTTTCTATTTCTTCTTTGCTAAAGAGAAACCCTAATTATGTCTGGCTTGCCTTCTGATCTATTGCCAATAGCATCTGATTCTCTGAAATGAAGGCAAAGAGATGCTGACAGCTGTGCCCAGCACGGACACTGCCAAACTGCAACAGACACTGTAGCCCAAGGTAGTCAGCAATGTCGCACCTAATGAGATCCAAAAACAACTTGTGCCTATCAGAATAGTCAAGGGAGGCAGGGGGTGGAGCATTTGGAAGAATCATAACCCTACCATATAGTACTTTGCTCCAAAGCATGAGAATCACATATTGTGCTAAGTTAATGGATCCAGGAAAAGACCACACCACTCTCATGGTATCATATGAAATACAGGGGAAAGAAACATTTTTACATGTTAAATGTGACAATAATCACATTGTCAGGCCATTTCACAAGTAGCATCCAAATGAGCTTCACACTAACTTTTTGAGTTAAAACTTTTTAATTGACAGAAACTTTATCAAGCTAACCTATATGAAGAAAAGGAATTTATAGAGTGTGATCATTACCCTAGATGTCACTGAAGTCACACCTGTCATACTTAACTGTGTCGTGCTTGGACAGAACCTTTCTCCCCCAAAGAGGAGTTGATTAAATGGGGTAGAAAGTCTTGTGCTTTCTCCCTGGTTGATTTTCCCCACTTGATTTTGTAAGAAATCATGGTTTCTCCTGTGTACTCTCAAGATCTTTCCATCCCTTTGCTGACCACACATCAAAGATCTTTATAGAGGGAAGCACAGTGGAGAGGAGAAATGACAGGGAGGTAATAGAAGAGGAAACAAGGAACTCAAAACTGCAGTTTTCTACAAGAATAGCCAAATTTGCACTGTAGAATAAACCAGCCACAGTATAACAACACAGTCATCTTCTCAGCTGCACCCCGGCACCTCCAGGTGCTTCGTGGCCAGCCATGTGCTAGTAGTACCTACAGTACTGATGGGCATAGCTCCAAATTTTCCTCTCTCCCACAAGCTCTATTGAACAGTATCAACCCAAACAAAACAGAAAACAAGTTACTTTTAAGCTTTAATTTTGCAGGAAAAATAATGAGATCTGTCGCCCATACTTGGAGAAACAGAATTGAAAAAGAAAGGCAGAACACGATTCCTTTTTACTGGGGAATATACTGTATCCATAGAATCCTATGGCCAAAATAGAAAGCTAGTGAGGGGAGCAGACAGCCTTGAATGGACAAATCTGCCATGCTAAAAAGAAGTGGCATGTAAGATTAGACCAGGAGAATTAGATCTGAAATGTGAGGATTGGTGACACGTATAGTTCACGTTCAGTCTTAAACTTGAGGACCAGAGATGTGCTCCTCAAGGTTACAGATTCCCACCTGCCTGGCTGTCAGAACTATCACTGTCAATTTTTACTTGAACAAGAATAAAGTTTACTCTGAATTTTGTAATTGACTTGATTGCTCCACCACTTTAGTATGCTCAGGTCATATGTTAGAATGCAAAAATAAAAATTTTATTATGGATTAGATGCCACACGATGTGTGTTCTCTTGATTTTATTAGATGAGCAAATGCACCCAATGGGAGCTATTTGAGTAGGCTGAGAGGTCACAAAAACAAATAACCGTGACTTTAAAGTGGAAATGTTAAATTATTTCTAACCCTAGATATAGCATAAACTGTGAGACCAGATGTCACTACATGTCTATAATCTGAAAGTTTTGTAAAGTGGGAACTCTTTGTGCTCTGAAACAAAATTCTCTTTCTCTCACCTTCCAGATAGATCAGTACAGACAGATACAGTATCAAAAACTTCTATAATTTATGATAAAGTAACTAAAATTGAGGCTGAAAGTCAATACTGAAGAGGGAATCTTTTGTACAATGTGTAGAAGCATTCACCTGCCAATAAAAAAAAAAAAAAAAAAAGCTTATAGCCAATGAGTTAAGGCAGAATTAAAAGGCAGGACATCCAGCAGGGAGGGGGGATTCTGGGAAAGAGTCAAGAGAGGGAGATTCACCCCAGAATGCTGAGGAGACAGACCCATGAAACTGGAGTAGAAGTAACCAGCCACATGGCAGACAGAATAAACAGGTTACATAAGTGACAAGATAGTCAAGGGACAAGCCAAAACTTATGGACTGCATATTTATTAATAAGTAATTAATCTGAGTTGTTATTTTGGAGAACAAAGTGGCCAGGTAGAAAAGCTCATGGCTACACAATATTTTCTCTATCTTTGTGATCATATAGTGAGTTATGAAAGAAAACATGATTTTTAACTCAATGAAGCTAAAAACATGTTCTAATGCCTTTGACAGATTTTTTTAAATGTCAGATTTCAAATGTATTTATTATTTCCACAGTAATATATATTCATTGGAGATAATTAGAAAATAAAGGGGGAAATAGGATAAGAATCAATATTCTAACACAATTATACAACTTAGATACAGTGCTATTGGCAATTTTGATGTATAGCCTTTTGTTACTTGTAGCTTAAATAAATATTATCCAGCATTTATGTTTGCAGTCATTTTCCCAATGCCATCAACATTAAACCTTTGTTAATATCATTTGCTATTACATAGCTTTAAGTGTTGTTTTAATTGTAACTTTTTACAAATTCTGCATCTTCATAAAGACAAAGTAACACTACTTCACAGGATACAATTTTGTGCAAAGTTTTGGTACTCAGTAGCTTCATGAGTTGAAGGCCTGACTGATTCCTGTCCATGAAATCTTAAGAAGCTACTGAACATTTCTGCCCTTCTGATTCCTGTTGGCAATCATGAATTCATATTTCCCCTAAGATTTTGAAGAGAGGACAGGAGATGGCATAAAATAGCACTCCTTCTCATCATAATTAATGGTATGGTACTAAGAGATTAGCATATGAAGGGGGCGGCAGCGGGGGGAGGGGGAGAACCAACCACCACCAGTACCAGCATCCCTATCACCAGGGATTACATAGCAGGGACAGAACATTTGAGAGAAGAGCCTGTGCAGATGTGGGAGGAACGAGACACTACTTCAATGATACAGAAAGGGTTGTGAGTCTCATGACCCATCCCTAGCAAGCATCTAACATCCCCTACCTCTTTGGCCTACCTCATTACTGGGAAGTGCTCTCTTTCTTAACAAACTCTCTGCTTCAAGAACTATACCTGGGGAACTGGCCCAGTTCCCTAGTCTGGAACAGGAGATGCTGGAAATCCCAGCAGGTGAACAGACAGCCAGAAAGTAAGATTTGTGTCAAAACTTTTAAAAACTTTACCTCAAAGGGACTCTTCCTTTTTTCCTCCTGCTCTCCTTCCCTCTCTCCCTCCTTTCTTCCCTCCCTCCTTCCCTTCCTTCCATCCTTCTTTCTCCTTTTCTTTTCATTCCCCACCACCACCAAAGCACATAGAGACCATGGACTCAGATGCAGGGATTTCATGCTTGCAGCTGGAGCTAATATAACAGGAGCCAAAGAACAGAGCAGGGCAACTTGAATGTCAAAAACCACTCTCCTTCTCATTTCTTACTAATGCTCACCTGTCTCGTCAGTCCATTCATCTCTTCCTTTCCTGACCCCATCACTTTCTTCTCAGCATTTAAAACCCTTGTATCATATCCCTGTGGTAGCAATGACTATAGCCTGGTGTCATTAAGTCCCATTCATTTCAATCTCTTTCATGGATTAGAATAGGCTAGGGTAAATAATCAGACCCTCACCCTCAACCTGCCACCAATGGCATCCAGTTTCACAAGAGGGCCACAAAGTGCAGCCCCTAACATTATAGTGTCTATCTATCTACCAATGTGTAAATGAACATCAGTAATCTTTAGCAAGATGAGCACAGGGTTAGACCATTGGAAACATGCATGTCATCAGTAATTGAGCATGTGCACATGCGAAATCTATGCAGGTCAAAAAGGGCTTCAGCCTCCCAGAGGATGCCAAGCAAAGATAGTTGCAGACATGTGGAGAATTACAACTAAAAGTGGCAGGAGCCACATGGGCAACCAAGGTGTTGCTCATTGTAAGGGATAGCCATGATGGTACTGGTGAGATGCTGATGGCCACTTGACACTCCATTTCCACAATGCATGCAGCCAACTAGGTCCTCCAGTCACCACCAGATGCCAAACTTTCTCCTGCTACCAAAACTTTACTCACCATCTCTATCTTCCTCTTCCCTTTGTTCATTTCTATTCACATTCCCCAAAGCACAGAGAGAGGTGGCAGGTTCAAGCACAGAGACAGCATGCTTGGGCATGGGAAGAAAGAGAGTAACTGTGGTAGTTCCCAAAGGTCTCTAACAGCATTGCAACACACAGTAAGAGACACCAAGCTCACATTCAACCTTTAGAAACAATTCCTGACAAGGATGAGACCCAGTAGACACGGTGGACCTAGAGACATAAGAATAAGATTCAATGTGCATGGACGTAATCTAGGGTTGGCTGGGTACTGTCGAAGGTGCTTGGACGCTGTACTGGCTAGTTTTGTGTGTCAACTTGACACAAGCTGGAGTTATCAAAGAGAAAGGAGCTTCAGTTGAGAAAAATGCTTCTATGAGATCAGGTGTAAGGCATTTTCTCAACTAGTGATCAAGGGGATAGGGCCCCTTGTGGGTGGTACCATTCCTGGGCTGGTAGTCTTGGGTTCTATAAGAGAGCAAGCTGAACAAGCCAGGGGAAGCAAGCCAGTAAGAAGCATTCCTCCATAGCCTCTGCATCAGCTCCTGCTTCCTGACCTTCTTGAGTTCCAGTCTTGACTTCCTTTGGTGATGAACAGTAGTGTAGAAGTGTAAGCTCAATAAACCCTTTCCTCCCTTTGCTTCTTGGTCATGATGTTTGTGCAGGAATAGAAACCCTGACTATGCACCCTGGGAGTACAGGGCACACATCAGGCCAGGATTCTGATTCTCACTCTTCTCATAACTCCAGCTGACTTTGTTAAACATTTCTCTATCACTGTGGCATGTTGCTATGCTTTGATTATGCCCGCTTTGTCATATTCTACATAGTTCCATTCTTTCTGATTCCTTTATTGTAGACAGTCACATCCCTGAGGATACAGATTTAGTCCCTCGGGTAGTAAGATATTTCCTTGAACATGAGATCCAAACAAGGAGTGGAGGGGAATGGGGACCACCACCTATTTATACCTTTAACCTGGGTGGTAATCTAAAACAAACAAGATCCACTCAGGCAAGCCTCTTCCCTGATCACAGCAACCTAACAGCAGAGGCTTTTTATTTAATGAGTTCCTTAGGAGAGAGACTTATTCCACTGAAGTAAAAGAAAAGCTTGTAGCTGGGGTTCATTCCTAAACTGTGGAACTTAGTCCCAGGAGAAACAGTCAGGCAATTGGTTCAAACTCTAACCAGAGGAGCAGTCGTTCCAAAAGGACTGATGACTCAAAGTAATATCTCTAACCCTCCTGAGGCCACGCTGAGGATTCTACATATGTGTAAGAATAAAGGCACCTCAACAACCATAGAGGCCATAGATCTTTTGTCTCTCTCCTGAGATCCAACCTGGAAATCTCACCTTCAGTTTCCCTGGAATCCCCACTATAATACATCCTTAAGAATTTAAATAAATTTCATCCTAGGAATCTGAAAAAAAGAAGAAGAAGAAAAAGCTAATTGTAATTTTCTATAATACTATCTGGCCTTAATAAAAGGCAAGTGATGAGGAACTTGACCGAAGGATGGAGTTTAAACTATGCTGCCATCTTATAGATGGACCTATTTGGTAAAACTCAAGGAAAATGCTCTGAAGTGTCCAAGCTTTCATGACCCACTACCAGTGTATGGGATTGTGAGCAGGAGGAACAAAACAGGAACACCCCTAATACCCTGGATGACCCGTGTTTGCGCTCAAATTCTGACTTACTTTTCAATTGATAAACAGCAGAAAATGGACACAGATGAAAGACCCCCTCCCACCCCACAGAGTTCCATACCAATCCATATTCTCCCATTTGCCACAAGTTAACAGAGAAGGGAGGACCAAGTCCTGCAGTAAATACAAGGAAGGGGTTTTCTACACACTCTCCACTCCTAAACCAAGAGCACTCCACTTCAGGGAAGTGCCTCAACCCTAGCGAACAATTAAGCTCCATGTTCCTTCCCAAGTCACAGCCTTTTAGTAATACAAGAAGCAAAGAAGCTTCACTGAGGACTCACCCCAATTTACTAGTAACTTTTAAACCCTATCTTTAGCTTATGGTCTCATATGGAAAGACCTGTACTTAGTCTCTAACCCTGAGGAAAACCAGAGGATGTGGAAGAAGCTAAAAGCCAGGTGGATTAAACTATTTCATCAAAATCCAAATCATCTGGTGACAGCACAGGTTCTCTCAGGTCAGGAACCTACTGCTTGGAATTATAAGCCTAGCAGGAATCCATAGATGAAGAATGATAATAAAGTCTCATCACAAGGATAATGTTGTATTCTAAAAAACTCTCAAGGAAGGAAAGAAAACCCAGCCAAATTTCAAAAAAGGCTAACTGAAGCTCATAGAATAATCAAGAACCTTTCTCCCTCATCCTCAGAGAAGAAAGCTCTTCTTGGTCAATCTCATTGCACAGTCAGTCCTTGACATCCTTAGAAAACTTTAGAAGCAGCATCAGAACCTCAGATTGCACAAACTCAGCTGTTGGGTGTTGCCTTCTTGGTCTTCCACACGTAATATCTGAAAGAAGGCAAAGGGGACAAAGAAAAGGGATTCAGATGTCTGAGCCTGCCCTTGTGATGCCTTTTTCTGGGACTATTAAAGGAAGTACCCCTCTGATAAGTCTCACAGATCAAAGGAGAGGCCAGACCTGCTTCCCAATGCAAAGCCCATATATGAGTGCATCACATGCCCCCTGTGGCCATGTCTATTATGTAAGGACCTAAAGGTCTGCCATTTTCAGAGAAGGAACAGGCCAATCTCTGACCTGATCACCTTACAGAACAGAATATACCCCCCAAAAAATAGACCACTATGCAGAAATACCCAAAGGCAGCAAGCATTACAGATATCTCTTTTCTCCAAAATAGAGATGAAAACATTCTACTTGGTTTTACTGTGCATGCTCTGACTTAATGTAATTGTGTTACATGTGTTATGATAGTCCTCTTCGTAAAACTCTGACATTCCGTGTGTAAACAGTATGGGACACAATTCAGTCTAGCCCTAGAAATCCCAAATTAACTGAAAAGCAAAACTTGTGGTCTTTTCTTTTTTTACATTTTAATTACATATTAAAATTTTTATTTGGAGCACACCTAACTAAAAATGTGTGTGTGTGCACATACATGCATATGTGAATATAAATTCAAGTGTTTTGAGGATATACTAAAATCTCTGATAAACACACACAGGTTGATAACCTTTTTTACCCTAAACTTCTGAAAACCTGTTAGCATGGTATTGTTGGGTCGGTCTATAAACATGTTTCATAAAACTCTAAAATGCTTTAAATGATATTTATTTCAAATGATGTTCATTGAGTCACAAGATAAAAGTTTTGTTAAGTTATAAAATTTAGCCTCATAGATTTTGATGAGGATTTTCTTCTAAAACAGATTCTTAACAAATTGAAGTTTTATTTCATTTAATATTCATAAGTATCTTAGTTAGGGTTTTACTGCTGTGAACATTCACCATAACTAAGGCAATTCTTATAAAGAACAACATTTAATTGGGGCTAGCTTACAGATTTAGCAGTTCAGCCCATTATCATCAAGGTGGGAACATGGCAGCGACCAAGCAGACATGGAGCTGGAGGAGCCTAGAGTTCTATGTCCTGTTCTGAAGTCCACTAGGAGAAGACTGGCTTCCAGGAAGCTAGGACAAAGGTTTTAACTCTCACCCACACATCAACAAGGCCACACCTACTCCAAAAAGGCCACACCTCTAATAGTGCCACTCCCTGGGCCAAGCATATTCAAACCACCACAAAGGTTAACAAAAGAAAATGATATAAAGTGTAATCATATGAAATATGATAAACATAGTTCATGTTCATCAAAATACTTCTAAGAAATGAATATTTTGAAAAATCTTTTTAATAGGTTAATTGCTATTGATTTCTTTTCCAGAATATTCTTAAACACAAATGATAAATGTGAGATTGTTTTCAGTGATATAATATATATGGAATGAAGGATAGGTGTATGTGTCACAAATCTGTATGTTAAATATCTTTTGCACAATAGAAGTTACAGAACTGTAATCCAAACAGCGAGTGGCATTCTGGGTCTGAGTAAGCTTATTGTGTGTGCCATGTAAATGGTAGCTGTTACTAAGATTGACCAAAGCGATTACTATTATCTTACCATTTTATGGTCATTGTTAACTGCAATTGTAACATTAAGGTATTGCCTGTAAGCCTGTGCTCTCCTCTTTAAACGCAAAAATTAAAACAACAACAACAAAAAACAAGTTTTCAAGGTTATTGTCTAATTTAAAACTAAAGGGGGAAAATAGTTATTTTGAAGCAAAGCTGCTGAAACCTGCTCAGTCCGTCTAAAGCCAGATCTAAGTCTTTGACTTTGTAGATAGGGGAGGGGAAAAGATCTGAGGAACTGGGCAGGTAGGAGAATATAATCAAAACATTATATGAAAAAAAATTAAGGAACAAAACTCTATAATCATTGGATGGCAGTAGTACCAACAGAGTGGATATGAAGAACCAAAGACAATGTAAGGTAAGGTTATAGCTATTGGTAGATGGATATGTAAGAGGTTAAGACTTTTTTCTTGTTTGAAGATATTTTTTTTCTCTTTCTTCTTTTCTTTCTTATTTTTTTTTTACAAAATATATTATTTTAACATTTTAATTCAAAATGTACATTGAGGGTCAGAGTGTACAAATATTCAGATACTATGGAAATTATAAAGCAAATACATTTTAACAGGACAATTAAAGGAGCCCGAGGATTCACAAGGAAATAGTTCAGCCTTCACTCATTTCTTTAGTTGACATATTTTCCATTGCTCATGTAGAGCCAAACTTATCCTCGACACCAGATATGTGGCAATGAATGGAAAAGTTTATTCTGTCATCAAAGTTGGACCTAAATGGGAAAACAAAATCAAATGCAAAACATTAGTGTTAATTATGTCAAAGGATAGTTGCATGCTAAGAACATAGCAAGGTGCTGTGGTGTTAAGATAGAAGGAGAGGTACAATTTTACATGAATATTTATGAAAAAATGTAACTCTGGTTTAGAATATACTTCAAATGTGGCATGAAGAATGACAAGGTGCTGACTTCATTGTAGGCAGCTGCTTTCAAAAAATCAAGATGCTATCACAGATGACCATGTGGTGGGAAGTAAAATAAGAATGTAAGGAAAAGTGAAGAAATTACAGTAGCAAATGTCCCCTTTGCGACTGTGAAGGTAATAAAATACAGTAGCAAATGTCCCCTTTGCGACTGTGAAGGTAATAAAAGAACTATCTAATGAGGATGAAGATCAATCCAAAGCTAAGCTAATTTGCCATCTATTAGAGTTATCCAAATCCACGTGTGTGTGTGTGTGTGCGTGTGTGTGTGTGTGTGTGTGTGTGAATGAGAGAGAATTTCAGTCAATACATTTTGATGACATTCTTTCCTCTTCTCAAACTTGTACCAGATCCCACCACTACTTCCCAACTTCTTGCTCTTTATCTTTCTTTAAAAACATACAAAATTTTTTTAAAAGAGTCTTATTTGTGTTAGCCAACTACTCCTGAGCATGAGGCCTGCCCAGGAGTGAATTTGGGGTACCTAGTGTTATTCCATTGGAAAAAAAAATGATTTTCCCTCTCCATGCACCTCTCAGTTGCAAACAGGTTCTTGGTTAGTAGTGGGACTTTGTGCCACTCCCCCTTCGGAGTGCTGGGTTTTTGTCTGGCTTGAATGTGCTCAGGTCTTTTACATGCTGTCACAGTCTCTAAGAGCTCATACATGTGTCCCTATTGTGTCTTTTAAAAAAATGCTGTTTCCTTGGAGTCACCCACCACCTCTGGCTCATAAAATCTTTCTTCCTCCTCCTCCTCTTCATAGATTCCTGAGCTCTGAGGGGAAGACATGTGATAAAGACATATAGTTTAGGGCTAATATTCTACTTTCTTCCTAATCTACTCCACCCTTGCTTTCCTTCTTAAAATTGATCTTTTTATTCTCAAATGTCCTCAATATGCAATTACTAGTGTGGTTTCTGTTGTGCACTTGTCTACAGTCCAAGGGATCTCACTCCTGAGAAGAAGCTATGTAAGGCTAACTCTCCTGGGACAGTCAGAGTCATGGCTTTCTCATCTTCTGCTTTTTCTGCAGTCATCAGTAGGTGTGACCCTGCTATTCTTACTTAGATCTTGCAACTTTAATTTGCTTGAGTCTCCTCAAATTCAGCAGTTTCAAACTAAACTTACTCTAGATAATTCATACAGCAGGAAATCAAAAACTCCACTCAATGGACAAACCAGAATGTGTGTATCTTAGTTTTGTTTCCCATTGCTATGATAAGACATGGAACATAGATGCACACACATGATGCACACAAATAATGAATATACTTTGAAATTTAAATAAACATAGTCCATACTGATATTGTATACTTTTCTGTATGGGCGATCCTATATGTCCATACTATACTATATAGACACTGCAATAAACACAATTTAAGGAAGAAAGGGTTTATTTAGCTCATAATTCTGAACTACAGTCCATTCTTAGAGGGAAGTCAAGATGTCAGGAACTTAAAGCAGCTGGTCACATTCATCTACACGCAAGATCAAGGGACAATGAATCAAGGTTTGCATATTCACACACAGCTAGCTTTCTCCACGCTTATGCAATCTTCAATCCTCTTCTCAGAAAACTGTGCCACCTACAGTGGGCATATCTTCCCACCCCAATTAACATAATCAGCATGATCAACCACAGACAAACCCAGAGAAGAACCTGACTTAGACAATCTCTTATTGAGTTGCCCTATGCAGGAGATTCTGCATTGTGCCAAGTTGACAATTAAAACCTACTGCCACAGAGAACAGTGAGGTCTCTCTAGGGCAGGAACTGTACCCTTCATCATCATGGAAGTTAGAAGACTGTTCCAATAAAAGATTTTTGAGACTACAACTGAGGGTGGAAGAGTACTTCATTGAGTAGAGACTGTCAAGTAATCAGTCAAGAAGTGTCAAGAAATCAAGAAGAGATGACTGGAAGTTTCCAGCCCAAAGCTTCCAAGGGACAAAGCATATATACATTCTTATACAAATGTGTAAGAATGTGGGTCCTAGATGAATTATTCATAAGGTTCACAATTTTGTGAGCCTTGTGAATGAAAATTCCTTTAAAAAGAAGATGTGTCTGGCTGTGAACAACAACAAAAAAAACAAAAACAAAAAATAAGCAAACAAAAATCTCCCGGAAGGATTCTGTATCTGCAGAGACTGATGAGCAGTCAGAATTTGAGTACTTTGAAGAGATTGATCGGAAGTTTGCAGGTTCAAGGACTAATTACCTTATTTTTTTTGGTTTCTATTTTGGCTGGAAGGGGGATGTTTATGTGATTACTTGCTAAAATTAGAAATGGTACTAATAACATGCTTAATTACCTCTTGAGCTAGTCTTAGTCTTCTGAAATAGCCAGCCCTTGCCCCAACTACAGAATGTTAGTCTGTATCCCAACTAACATTCATGACAATACTTTTAAAACAAACAAAAAGTCCTTTCTGAACTTATTTTTGAATTTATGAACTTAGGAGAAGACTAACTTCTGCCAATCCAAGAGCTAAGGATGAGATGGCATCTGGGGCCAACAGAATAGCTCCCTCCAACCCGGTCTACCTTCCTCTCTGCTTTGCCCATCAATGCACGTTAAACTCCCATTTCTAAAGCACTTCTAATCTCAGCAAGTAATCACATAAACTGCCCTTCCTCAGTCAAAATTAGAAACCAAAAACCTAAGTTTAAAAAACAAAATTCAAACTTGTGCATCCTGCACTAAGATACCTAGGGGGAAATAATACGTGCCTCTGTCTTTAAATATTTAACACACCTTTTCCAGAGGCCTTTCTTTGTAATGGCATTCTCAGTAGGGAAAACAATGTCCTGCCAGCAAATGGAATATTGCTGTTTATAAGTAATGTAAGGGCATTGAGGGATTCGGAATGAAATGATAAACATCAAGCGATAAGGGCTTCATCTTTCTGTTGTGTTGCAGCTAAATAACATTTAAACGGTAGATCCCAGTTGAGGGAATCTACTGCAGTTTTGACTATGCACAATTTCTATCACATTTCCCAAGGTTAAATGTGCTGCCTTGAGGCAGCTGCTCAAAATGATAAAGGGGACACTGTAGGACAGTGGTGCTCTTTGTAATGTTAATAACCCTTGATTCTGATATCTGATGCAACTCTGGGGAAATCTGCTGCTTCCAGACTTTAAAGTCCTAACTCAGTTAAGTGCACTTTATTGCAAAAAAAATTTTTTTTTTTAGTTTGGCACAAGCAATAGTACTGAGTACTACATATTTAGATAATTTCATTTTTTTATCTAAGATGAATGTCCACAAAATAACATGGATAGATAATTAATGTGATCCTTTGATCTAAAAGCAGATGGCATTTTATTTCAAAATTACATATATTTACATGCTTAGAGGATTCATTTTTATGATATAAACTAACCTGGGTAGTGATCATTTATCCTATTTTGTGTTTACTTGTTAAGATTTATGCCCCATCTGGCCTCAGAGGATAAGTGAGAACATCTGTAAAATGAATACTCCTGCAAAATTAGACAAGTAAGACAAGTCTAATCAGAAAATAGAAGAAATAATAAATGCATCAGACTGAAACTTAATGCAGGTACAACTTTGTGGGGCAGGCAGGGGGTGTTATCTATATTCTCTATCTGCTAGCTTTTTTAAAGGTTAAAAAAATAACAAATATATTGACTCATAAGTCTCTCAGCCTCACCTTTGTTTTTTCCGTAGGAAGAATCACACTAATCTATCTAAAGACAACCTTTCAGTCATTTCATTCGGCCAGATCAGAGGAGGAGCATTTGCCCGGGTGGCTTTCCAGAAGACCTACCATTGGTGCAAAAAAGTTCTTCATTTGTGGGTATGAACCTCCAGGATTGATGTGGACTGTGCCATTATTAAAGTAAGCACTCTTATCACACCACCTTTGTGTCTATGAATAGGCCATCTGGCACATTCAAGGCATCAGAGGACAACCTCCTGTGTTGCCTCTGATGCTGCAACACTAGGCCAAATAAAAGCTTCTCCCAGATGTTTGAAGAAAAAAAAAAAACCATTTGTGATCTTTATTAGTTGATCAGACTGAGCTGGTAACAGTAGCAGAGGGGAACTTGACAATAGCAACAAGAGTCTCAGAACGAGAGTGGGGCTGGGCCAATGGAGAACAGGAGGTGATAAAGGGTGTGAAGAGCTGAATAAGAGAAACTGTGGACCAGAGAACAGCCCAAGTACCTCCGATATCCTGGTCTCCTAAGAGCTGTAACGCCAGCCTCTGCCAAGCCTAGCTGGGGATGTCAACTCCCCAGGCTGAAAGCTATAATACTTGCTCTATCAAGAGCTGAAAGTATGACTCTGTAACCCTTGATCATCAACCCTTGACTCCACAGAGTTTGTGACTCCCAGCACCATCCAAGACCAGCATTAGAAGGCACCACCCAGAACTCCAACATTAGATGATACCACCCACACACAGCACCATCTGTGCTACCTCTTGCTATTTGCTACCACTGCTGCCAAAGGTGAAAACTACAGAAGGTACCAGATGCCATGGGCACTGGTGCTTCACTTCCAGAGCAATAAGCTTCCGATCTTAGTGCCCAACACCACTAGTCTCTGGCTCCTAAAGCCTAAATGAGCAAACCCTTTCCTTTCAGAGTGCAGAATGTAAACTTCTTGGTTTGTGAGCCCAACCTCTCAGTCTTAGGCACTGAGATTATCAGCACTGGAAGAGATTCTCTTTGCCTACCAAGGTTTCTATCTGACTGGAATAAAAAGGGTCATAGTCAGCTGGGTAATAACTCCTTCCATTAACACACTGATTTGAACTCCCTTTGAAAAGAGTGAGTTAATGACATACTACACTTAAAAACCACTGCTCTACAGAAAGCAGTGTTTCATTATTCAATTCATGCTTACTTTGCTTTCAGCAAATGCAGAGGGCAAACAAAAATACACCACAATCTGTATTGTGGCGATATAACTTTAAGGACATTTTTCAGAGCTCTGGATAAGTGGAAGTAAAAAAGCAAGCTTGACAACACTCTCAGATATCAGTACCTTTTAAATACTGGAGTTTTTCCCCCTCAAGATGACTGCACCACATACAGGGTTCGTTTGTTCTTATTACTTCAGTGACTGCATCTCTCCTTTCTGCATATACGTTGTCCTGATTATCATCTCGTTATCTCCTCAGCGTGCATCTATATGATAATGCTCCATTTTTATTTTGAATTGCAGCCAATGTAGCCATTCTGGTTACATTTTCAGTAGCCAAACAAGATGACATCATGAACAAATATCTGGGTACAAATCACTGTTGAAGACACAAGAAAGATCTTACAAGAATATCTGTGGTTTAGTAAGAGCAAAGTCATGGAATCTGCCTTTAAAATGAGTCAAAGCTGGTAGAAAATAGAAAGTTAATCTGATTGCTGTAGAATGTGTGGGGGCTCGCAGAAGGTCAGAGAATGATAAGAAGGAAAGGAAGTTTTATAACAAGTCAGGTATAACCTCTACCTCTCATCCTAATCTTTAGGTCTGTCTTTCCCCAAGTCTGGGAATTAAAATAAGGAACTTAACTAAATGCTAAGGTCTGCAGCTAGATCAGACTTCCCTCCTGTGAGATAATTATCCCTTTTTTTCAGTGCTACAAATTAAACCCAACACCTCACACATGTAGGCAATACAAGTACTCCCCTGCTGTGCTACATCCACAGCTCCTACAGAATTCTCCATCAAGACTCCTGATGGGCAGTTTAAAGGCCTGCCCCAGCATGGTAACTCATACCTGTCTCTGTAATCCTGGCCCTCAAGAAGCTGGGACAGGAAGACCATGAGTTCTACTTCAACATGAGATACAAAATTAAGACAAAGACAAATTAATTAAGACAAAATTAAGAGAAAGAGAGAGAAAGACTTTAATTTTCTAACTTCTGCACTTGCTATTCCAAAAGCCCTTCTGGCTGCTGAGCCTCCTGGAATGCTAATGTTGGCCTTGGGGCATCACCCTGTCTCTTCCCATAAACACCCTGTGGGTGTCAGGTAGCTTAAGCTGACTCTGTGTCTTATATACAAGCAAAAATGATTATCTAATTTCAAGAGCAAAAAGCACTGGTCCCTAGTTGTTTTTTTCCACCGATAAGCTAACTTATATGCTGAGAGTTTAGATGATTTGTCTGAGACCACAAAGCCAATAAATGATGAAGGGATAATTTTATTGATATGAAAAAACTAGGAACCAGCATCTCCATTGATGCACTGAAGAAAAGCTTTAATATCTTAAACCCATAGTTTATACCTTTCCTACCTACACTTTGAAAGATGTGGAAGTTTTCCAGGGTCTCAGGTGGGCTTAAAATTTTTTAACATAGCTTTTGTTTAATTCTAGTAATTGGGAAGAAAACAAACAAGTAATAATGAAATAATAATAATAATAATAATAATAATAATAATAATAATAATAATAAGGCTTACATTAATTGATCATTTACTAGGCCTAGGAAATGTTCTAATATAGGCAATTTACCTGCACCTAGTAATTGTATTTTTACTTCTTTGCTATTATATAGCCTTATTATAAATGCTGTTTGTTTACCTACCAGAAAGCCAAAGCATGAGGCAGTCAGAGGGAGGTCTGGGGTGTATCCAAACTTATCCAAGAATTCCCATTCTAAGTCAGTATCCTTAGGAACTGCCTCATACTACACATGTGTCCCTATAATCTCCCAATGTATCTTCTGGACAAAATATCTTTCTAATTTTCTCTCTGTGTGTGTCTGTCTCTGTCTCTCCCTGTCTCTCTCTCTCTCTTTCTCTCTCTCTCTCTCTCTCTCTCTCTCTCTCTCTCTCTCTCT
>JADRCH010000063.1:9833043-9896097 GCA_019843965.1 Rhynchomys soricoides | reverse complement strand
TCTCTCTCTCTCTCTCTCTCTCTCTCTCTCTCTCTCTCTCTCTGAAGGTTGAAGCCTGAAGAGGGCAAGACTGAAAGAAAGCTTCCATGGAGGGATAACAACTCATTGAGTAACGAATCAGAGTAGAGCTCAAGGCCAGGCATGGTGCCATGTGTCTTTAATCCCAGATCTAAGAGATTCAACACCTTCTTCTGGCCTGTGGGCACCTTTACATATGTCACACACAAACACACACACACACGCACGCATATGCACAGACACATGCACAAGTAAAATGGAAGTATTTTTTGTTTTATTGTTAATAAACTTTAACCTTAAAAATCTTGCAAATAAATAAAAAACATCAATCACACACCAAATTAAGAAAACCCCAAATCTATACAACTTAATAGACATTTGCATTGGCAAATGGAATTGGCATTTGAAATGAAATTTGTAAACCATCCCATTAAATTTTACACTTAAAGAATCAAATATATTTTATGCTCTTATCCTCCAAAAGTCAATCATTAAGAAAAATTGTATTGGGGCAGGAAAGATGGTTCCGTAGCTAAGAGCACTGGAGGTTCTGGCAGAGGACTTAGGTTCAATTCCCAGCATGCACACAGTGGCTCACAACCATCTGTAATTCCAGTTCTGGAAGAACTGATGGCTTCTTCTGGTATCTTTGGACATCAGGCTTGCAGTGTTCATGCATACATGCAAGCAAAACATTCATACAAATAACTAAATAAATAGACAAAGTCCCATAAGCTCTAGTGAAGAAATTATTTCTTATTAGAATTAAAAAAGAAATTTTGCATAATACTTGTCAGATATGCAGCACACACACAGTAAGGATTGCTCATAAATACTTCTGACACACTTCTAAAAGATAATATGGGATCAGTATCAAGTAGGTTCACAGCTAAAAACATGTGCAGTGTTATATTAGAATAATTTAAGATAATAAAGGAACTAGTTTTAAAACATAAGGAAAGAGAAGGCACAGACTCTGTGGGAGATACACACCTTGACACGATTTCTACCCCAGGTCTGAAAGAATAATAAGGACGGAGTGTTTGTTTAGACTTGGCGGGGCCGTGTAGAGCTCCACCGTGTGCCTACCAAGAACTTCAGATGAAAAGGAAAGCAAGCTCGCAGTAACAATCCAGGGGTGATTTTTCCGCCTTATTGCTCTAGCTCTGTCCTCTCATCCCTTCCCCCTCTCTCCCCATTCCCCTCCCCCCTCCTCATGTGCTACGGCCGGCTTCTACTCCTATGCTTCTCTCTCTCTCTCTCTCTCTCTCTCTCTCTCTCTCTCTCTCTCTCTCCCTTTCTCTGTCTCTACTACCCTCTCAACCCTCTCTTCATGCCCTAAATAAACTCTATCCTATGCTAAAGAAAGAAATCCAGGGGTTAAGTGGGGCTACCTCGACCCTCTTTCTCCCCATAGACACAGTCTCCACACATAACCTCTCACCTATAACACAGATAGAAGAGCTTAAAACTGGGTCGGGAGCAAGTGTAAGAGTTTCTACCCAGCTATTCCACATACCCATATAGACCAGCCTCTTTACATTTGCATAGGCATGTATGTTCACTGGTAAGTTTGGCATGAAGTTTTCTCCTGTTATAGCACACTGGGATAACAGGCATCCTTTAGCTTAATAGTTGAGTTCATTCTTGCCTTTCCTATTGTTAATTCTTTGATGGTGGGACACATGCTTTGCTATATCATAATTTTTCTGCTGTCTAGTATGTGCTTAGTTCAATGTAGTTGCTTTATTCAAGTACTTTATTCTATTAATATATATTATACAAATTAATGGAATGTGCAATGTTTACACACTCATATGCATGCATGCATATACATATACTTGTATACATATACTTTGTATGATTGATGATATTGGCCTTCCTGAGTGATTATTAATTGACCTGAGTTCAATGTTTAACAAAGGAAACCAAATTCCTTTGAGGAATTTGACATTAAACTGGAAAAGAATTTCACAATAAACTTAAAAAGATCAGCCAGTATCACAGAAATATGAGCCATGACACAGAATAAAAATCAGTCCTAATTTCTGATCTTGTCATTTTCCTAACAGGTCCCACACAATTCTCTGTACACAAATTCTTTATGTGAGCAACTAATTCTATCATTCAGCACATTGGACAGTGCCTGAGACTAGCGTGTGGCTGTAGTCATGTGATCTGGCTACATAAAGAGCTTGTGATAGAAAAGTTAATTAATAAGGAGAAAGAGGGGAAAGAAATGGGTTTTTTTGAATCAAACAGTAAAATTTTTCCAGTTTATGAGTTTTTGCCTGTGGAAATGACTTGATGTGGGTACCAAGGGTGGAAACAGGAGTGTTCCTGTGTGTGTGGACGCTGATAAAGTTCATTGCATCAACATTTAAATGCTTTGGAAGTCAAATTGTTTGGGACTTTTTTCTACCAGGTGATATCAGGGCTAAGGAAAAAAAATACCATAGCAAAATGTAAGTAGAAATTTACGTAAGAAAACCAGTCATTTTTTACAGCATTAAAATACTGTCCCATCTTTAAATTATCACTGTAGTATTTCACACACTGAGCTCATTCCAGCTAATCTCCCAATCTATGGGTGAAACTATTTAATCTGGTTTTTCTCTCAATGAAAAACCATTAATGGGAAAGATTTAAAAATTATTTCCTTGTGAAATATAAATCTGTCTCTTTGAATAAAGGATTCTGACAGGCAGCCTAGAAAGCACGAATATAGGAGAACAATCTGTCTCTACTACTGAACTTTATTTGACTGTGGGAGAAACAGTAAAAGTCCTATTACGGCATATCAGTAAGTCCTGGCTCTGCAGAGGCCTTTGTGTTTCTTTAACAGAAACCCTCGTCAATCATTTAAAGTCATCGTCAGTATCTTACACCTCCCTCTTAGCCACAGTTCAGGTGGAAGTCGTGTTATACACTAAATGGCTTCACTGCTCAAATGTAAAACAGAATTTATGTTTACTATCCTCCTTCAGACACCCACACTTTCCTTCTGCAAGATAAACCTTATAACTGCTTTAAATCATCCCCTTTCTTCATGTGATTACTGAGAGAATGGCAGATTTATGAGCCTAAGACCATCTGTGCCAAGAAAAGAAGGCAGGTTTTTTTTCTTAATAAAGGAGATTGTTCTTTGTCACTTTATAACCTCACTTATCTGCACATAAGAACCCTCTATGTATGGCCTGTAGGTATTCACTTAGCACATCATGAGTCTCCTCCACTTTCCTACTCTTCTCAAGAGGCCAATGACACGTGCCCACCTGTATGCCAAATCAGGGTATCTCAGCCCAGGCACTGCTGGCATTTTGGAAATTGGCAGTTGGATAATGCTTCATGGTGGCAGGATGCCCTGTGTGTTGGAGGGTGTCTAGGAACACAGCTGGCTTTTATCCTCTAGATGCTGAAGCCCATTCAACCTCCCACTATGAAAATTAAAACTGTCAGTTACAAAATGTTCCCTGGGGAGGGAGGATGACTAAAGCCTCCAACAGAAGTTCCTTTGATATAGCCACTCTTTCCTCATCCCCATTTCATGGAGTCCTCCCTCCTGGGAGGGTAGACATTGCACACAGGGAGCAGCATCTTGAGGAGAGTAAATTTTACAGTTAAGAGCAATGCATTACATCATATGTCCTCAAAATGACCGGTCAGTAAATCTAGTAAAGAGTAAAATGCGAAAGTCCTGATCCATGCCCTCAGAGCTCAAGTGTTCATAGCATTTGCAGTCACAAAATTTGACCTTGTTTGACCTTTGTAGCTCATTGTACAAGCAACATTAAGTTTTAGGATACTGATGTCTCACAAAATAACTAACGCTTCAACTGCACAACCCCCTAAAAAGTACATTCTAGCAAACAGAGGCAGATCTGAACATCCTTGAGAACATGGTATTAAACTATGAAGTGACTATAAGGTAAAGCCTGAGTTAGTTACATAGAATTTTCATTTGCTTCCTGTTTGTTCACACTGTCACGTTTTCCTGCAGTGAATATGCAGTTTTGTTTCTATAAGTAGAAAAATTATCAATAAGCTTTCTATAATAAAATTCCTTTAAAAAGCTGATTCCTACACATTTTAGAGTTAAGTCTGGTGTACAAAATGCCTTACAGTTACATTGAGCCTCCTGCAGGATTATTTATGGGCAACCACTGAGTCTCCCTAGAGAGCTAGGAAATAAAGTTGACATGACAGTGTTTTCCAAATTGCTTCTGAACACACAAAACAGCAGTGGGCCTTTGAAGACCAGGCCTGCAGTTTCTGCCCAGAGAACAAGGGTCCCCCTGCAGTCCTTCCCAAGTCCATGAGTGCAGCTGTGACAGCTAAACCCCTAACAGCTCCATGCTCTGGCCTCTGGAAGGTCACATTTGCATTGGCTAGAAGGACAGAGCAGGCAGTGAGGCCCCTGGAAGAGTTCTGTATTACTCATTTGCTTAATTAGGGACCCTTCCCTCCCAATTTTCCTTCCTAGTCACCACCTGCTGTGTGCTGCTGGGGCTGGTCCCTGGAAAAAGCAGGAAAAGAACGTCAGAGCTGACAATCAAGCTAAAGATCATTAAAAACAAAAGACTGGTAGGCCCATGCACGTTATTGTAGGATACAAAAGGAAAAAGAAAATATACCATGAACAAAAGGCTACATGAGCTATAGTATCTCCTGAGTCACAAGTGAAATTCTTGGTGTGTTTTTTAGCAACATTGGCTTCATTGTCATGTTGTCCAAGCCTTCCAAGAAAATATCTACCATCTGCACACCTGATGACCTCAGAGAACCCTAGAGTGTTCTATAAGTCTAGTTGCTTGTCTGAAAGATGGACTCAGTAACACCCCCATGAGGCACATGTTACATGATAACTACTATAAACTATACTGAACGGACTGAAAGTGCAGGGTATGCCAGAAACCTCTGTTTATTGAATACAGTGTGGCCAACTTGATGAATACATGCATCAGCAAGTGTGGTTGCAATGGTGACACCAAAGGAAGACTGGAGGGGGGTCTTGGAGTATAGGAAAGGCCATATTGAGAATCAGAAATTGTAAGTTCAGCTGTGAGCTTTACAACCTTGGCGGCACCTAGGAAGCTTTAGGTACATCACTTCTCTCTCTGAAAAATGGATGGACAGAAATCTGCCAATCAACTTTAAATCCTCAGTAAAGAGCAAAGTGCTCAGAATATAGTTGTCAGTAAAGATTTGTGAAATGAAAGCTTAGATCTCTAAGAAGTTCTATGTGAGGGTCGATGTTTAGCAAGTAAAATCATTTGTCAAAACTATAGTTTCCTTATTTACAGGCTATTACTTTTTGTAATGCAAATTTATCCCTATTTTTTGTGTCCCTATTAATTAAGTTGGTCCCTTTCCTCTCTAACTGACCAACTGTTGGTCACTGGCCAACAAGAGTGAACAAAGCACAGACAGAAGGAGGAGTGGAAGGAGCGATTTAATACATTTCTGAAATACTACATTAATGTTTTCTCTGGATGAGATCACAATATCTGAGTGGGTTATAAAGAGAAGTTTAGAGCCGGTCATGTATCTTGGCCAACAGAGGGTTTTCTGCACAAGCAATAGAACTGAACTGAGATCTCCAACACTAAAGTTTCTTAAAAGCCAGAAGAAACATCAAGATCTATAATCCCAGTACTGGAGAGGCAGAGATGGAAGGGTCCCTGGAATTAGCTAGTCAGCCAGTCTAGATGAAACAGAAAGTATAAGATTCAATAAGAGAATCTATCATGATCAATTGATAGACAGGTAGGTAGGTAGGTAGGTAGATAGATAGATAGATAGATAGATAGATCATACATACATACATACATAATAGATGGATAGATAGATAGAGATAGTAGATAGATAGATGATAGATCATACATACATACATAATAGATGGATAGATAGATAGATGATAGATACACACATATCCATACATATAAACATAATACATATATACATAATAGATGGATAGATAGAAAGATAGATAGATAGATAGATAGATAGATAGATAGATAGATGGATAGATGGATAGATAGGTGATAGAGTGGAAAGCAAGTAAGGAACATACTTGATATCAAACTGTGCCTCCAAATGCACATGCCCACATGTGCACTCACATCCGAAAGTATACACATACCTATGCACACATGAGCACACATATACATACACAACAAAAGAAAGGAGAGATTTATTTTGTCTTCTGGTTCTTACTTAAGGCTGAGTGGCTGACTCTGATGTGGTCTTCTTCCTGAAGAAGTCCAGAGTCTCAAGGTAAAACAGAGAGAGTACACATGTACACTCTGGTCTTTCTCTGTGTTCATACAAGAAACTATTATTCTAGTTGATAACTAAATGGTTCTAAAGGTCCCACCTCTAAACGCCATAGTCCAGTGAATTTGGGGATTAAAGTCTACACTAGTTTTAGATTGTGTAACTCATAGCAAATACTAGTATGTCTATCTCTGAATTTTCAAAGCCATATAGTAAGGTTTAGGAAAGGCAGTCTGCCTTGCATATTCTTGCAAGGTGTATCAAGATTTCAAGATTCTGACCTTTATCTAAGTGATTTTTAGGGATGTGTTTATAGAAACCAACCTTGAAGGATTAGGTGATGTGTCTCTCACACCTTCGCCCCCACTCCTGAACAAGAACAGGTCTCCTTCCACTCACTATCAAAATGATAAATCCAACAGCCCAGAGTCCCCTTCCTATGATACACTGGTACTTGGTACAAACAGCATAAATAAACATGGGCTTCTCATTACTGTTTTAGTTTTGGGAACAAACATCCTTTGTCACAGCTTTCTGTAGTATCCGTGATCCTGTGGCAGATGAACTTGTTAGCTTCGAAGTAGAAAAAGTCAAGACTCTTTCACCATTCTGGACACTGAATGAGAATTTTGGCCTTAAGGTCTGATCTAGCTGGGTCTGTTCTTCCCAGTCTATTCTTCTGGCTCTATTCTACCTTGAGTTTCAGTCTTGTCTTTCAACCTCTTAGGTCCTATTTCCACCCACATACTGAAAATGAACTGTATTCATTCACTTGTAATCAAGTAAATCTGACTACAGCAATGTAAAACAGCCACAGAAGGACTTCGAGGATTCAAAACATTGTGCAGTCTCTACAGGGCAGTTAAGTAATCAAACCATGAGATAGAAATACAACTGTGACACCTGCCTATAGTCCTGCGCTTAGGAGGCTCAGGCAGGAGAATCATGAGCCTAAACTACAACACAGGCAAACTCAAAACCAGCCAAAGTTATGTACATCAGCTGCAACAGAAGAAAGAGAGGGAGATAAAGAAGGAAAGAAAATTGAAGAGGATGCCAGAGATGCTGTCTAAGAGAAACTATAATGCTGTCAATGTCAGTTTTTGTTGATCCAGAAACTAGTGGATATACAGGTCTACACTGACCATCTGTCTTAATAGAATAAGAAATTAACAAAGTGGCTTATGGTTCAGAGCATAGACTTCGGCTGTGCTCTTTGATGGATACTTAACCTCACAATTACTTGGGCCTTGGAAACTAAGTAACTAAATGGTGTTTCCAAATATTGGTTCTGTCACCTAAAGGTTACGTTTCAGTCAATGCTCTGTAAGTATTGGCTGTTTTTACTCTCACCAACCTGACCAGCCTATCTAAATACAGATCTTCACACTCAAGTGTGAGTTCTGATTGCACATCTCTACATCATCATCATCATCATCATCCTCCTCCTCCCTCTATGCTGATGATGGTGACTTAATTTGGAAGCATTTTTCTGAAGAAGAAAATAAAAAAATAAATAGAAGAGTACAAAATTTTAGGTAAGGGGAATAAATTCAAGAGATCAGTAATTATAGAAAACTATTTATTGAATATGAAACTTTCTAAAAGAAATTATTTTAAGGCCCTCACAACAACTAAATGGTAAGTGAAGTAAATGTATATACACATGTCCACATTTGTGATATAGTTTGATTTAGCCTTCTAAAATACACACATATATCATGCCATATGCCACAAATATATACAGTTTTATTGTACTATAAATTAAAAACAGAGATCCTGAGGTTGGAAATTTGCTTGTGTAGAAAGTCCACACATTAAAGACTTAATAAACAATAGAATTCTCTGTCACTTCACAGTGCAGCTGACCCCAGCTTCTCAGATTCATTCCTCCATGTCTAATGCTGCCCAGATCAGTTGTCTCCTTTGTCATAATGACGGCTATATTTTTCTGCAGTTAAATATTTTTAAGTGATCATAAATATTTTACACAAGTGTTGAAGGAGTTGGTACCCTATCTATTTCATCCTAAAATGTCCCCCAAAACACAGTGATCCATACCACCACGGACTATCAAGCTTTGATTATATAAATTTGATCCATGAACAACTATTTACAGGGCTTGCACACACTGACAGCGACCAATTAGGATTGAGGCATTAGAAGACACATCAATGTATTGATTGGTGCAGGTTTTCCCAGATGCATCTATATTTCTTTTAAAGATGCATAAGAATCTATCTAGGGAATTGCCAAACTGTTAATCCCACTAATAGTCACTGATCTAAGGTGCTGTTCATAAATTTGATGGGGGCAGGAAAATCCCCACTTAGCCTTTGTTTCTGATGTTCTAACAACTCCCTTAGACCTAGACCCATACAAACATGACCCAAATTCTATCTCCTCTATTTAATCCCTACATGATTTGACTCTTCAATGAATGCTGCCAAGCCCTACTTCTCGGAGATCCTGGCCATTATTGTACTGTGTCTGTGGGATTTCATAGCAAACTAAGGTTTCCACACTTAGGTTGGTCTGGTTCTTTCTCTTACAAATGACATCACCCCTAACAATCCAATTGGTCTGGTTATCTCTCAACCTTGATACAAGTTTGCAAAGGGCTGGATCTAACTAGTCCCATCTTAGCTTTATACTTATTCCTTATCTGCTTTATTCATTTGTTAGTAACTGTCTTCGTCTCAGTTCTTCACATTACCCCAAGCATAAGAGACCTTAACACAACTGAGTCCTCAGGCCATGTGTCCCCTGGTCTACAAACAACTTCTAAAACTTATTGTCCCAATAATCATTGGGACCAGCTGCTCCTAATTCTGTGTCAGTTCTATTTTGATTCAATTCTTCCCCAGTTTTACACATTGGTCTTATTACTAGTCCTCAAATGCAAACTAAAAGCCAGGATCTTCTGTCTCTAATGATGGTTCACTTTTAAGCCACCCAGATTGCTTCTGTACCTATAACTCTCAGCTAGAGACAGTCACCTATATTCCTCTGTGCACACTTAATTAGGTCTAAGTATTTCTTTAACTGTAAAGCTATCCATTTCCTTCAGGAAGCCTCCTCTCTGCCCATCCCCATGTTTATTCACTCAAATTACCAGAATTCTTATGACTCTTTCAGTTGCTAGGATAATACAGTACTGACCTTGGAGCATCAGTCATAAGAACAAAGCAAGTGAGAGTCAGTAAAAGACACGTGGTTTATTATCAAGTTAATTTTTTATAATAGCAATTTTATCAATAATAGAACTAGTAAGTTAAGTTTTTCTCATCATCATCATCATTTTATTTTTAACATTACCAAGCCTACTACCAAAAAATAAAATAACCTAAAAGTTTAGGATCTATAAAATGAGTAAGTACAGGAGAGTAAATAAAAATTCTGCTGGTTAAGTGCTCTTCTATATATTTGTATAAAAGGCTCTCTGGTTACAGTTGAGGATGACTAGCAATATAATTCCTGTACTATTACTATTAAATAGTGATTACTATTTAATCACTGAACACACACACACACACACACACACACACACACACTCGCATGCACTTGCTCCTTTTATGGGTGTCCCATATTTTGAAAAGGGAAAATATATTGGTAAGGATCCTTTGTGCCACCCTCCATAAGGCCTGAAATTCTTAGCAAATGCTACTTAGAGGCAAATTTTCTATCTTCACTCACCAGATTGTCCCCTGTAGTAATTGAAACCTATAAGCCCTTGGATAGAAAGCTGCTCTGTTCCATTGATTATAATAGAGCAATCTGAGCTTAGGTGACAGAACTCTTTGAGGAAGGAAGGGTTAGCTTAGCTTATATAAAATATATACAAATGCATAGTTGCTTATATATTTTTAAAAAGGTTTTGTGCCTGAGTGGCTTAGCGCCTGACTCTATAATTACATTTAATAGAGTTAGCTTGGCTGAGGCTACCTGGTCTTTCTGACAAGAGACAGGGTAATATTCAGTGGCTTTCATGACAGGAAAACAAAATCCCACCTCAACCTGTACCCCCCAAACCCCCCACTGCTAGCCCCATTCCTATACCTAAGACCCTAAAGCGTCAAAGCCGGAAGTTAATGTACCCTGCTCTCCATAGAGGGTCAGGAGGGGTTTCTGTTTGTTTGTTTTTGTCAGTGATGAAAGAAGACACTATCCATGAAATTCCCTTACCTTAACATAACCAGACTCTGGAGAGGAAGAAGACAGCGTAGGTGCTGTTAAAGTTTCCTCACTCCATAACTGCTCCTGTGTTTTTGGGGAGGGGGGAATAATATTCTTTCACTTTACATCCCACTCACTATCCACCTTTTGGTCACCCCCTACCACAATCCTTCCCCTAGACCCCCTCCTCTTCTCCTCTGAGAGGGTAGGGTTGACCTGGGTATCCCCTAACCCTGGCAATTCATGTCTCTATAAGGCTAGGCACTTCCTCTCACACTAAGGCCAAACAAGGCAGCTCACCTAGAAGAACATATCCCAGATACAGGCAACAGCAAGCCCCTGCTAGAGTTGTTAGGGCCCCACATGAAGACCAAGCTGCATACCTGCATATGTGCTGCAGGGCCTAGGTCTAGCCCATGTGTGTTCTTTGGTGGTGGTTCAGTCTCTAAGAGTCCCAAGGATCCAGGTTAGTTGACTTTGTTGATCTTACTATGGTATCCCTATCCCCTTTGGGACCTGCAATCCTTCCTCCTATTCTTCCATAAGAGTTATTGAGACTAGCAGGGGGAGGAAGCAGATGAAGAGGCAAAAGAGCCCTTGCTTCTTCATGATCATCCATTCCTAGTGTGACTGGATGAAAGCACCAGCAACCTGTAACCCTCTTTTACAGAGGACCAGAGGTGGCATGGTGGGATTTCTGCAAGAAATTGAATCTGGTAGAGGAACTGTGGAATCAGAGATGTTTGTGTTTAAGTACAGGTTTGTACCACCTATGCCAACTGTGCGACTCTAAGCAACTGACTTGAAGCCTTTGGATTCCACTTGGCTCATCTGTGATATGTAGGGACACATGTTAAGTAAAGGGTTCTAGAATTAAAGAAGACATGAAAAGAAAGGGATGTGCCCGACAATAGCTATCTAGTCGGTGATCGTTCCTTTCTTTATGTTGCCTAGAACTGTTATCTTCTTCAAAGCTGCATTAATAGGAAATATGAGGAAAGAAATGGTCCCTGCTGTCCATTAAATAGGTAAGGATGAAAGCCACAAACAGAGGCAACTATTAAGGCTGCCTCTGCTCCTGTGGATGGATAACCCTACACATGTGCATATGGGTATCATAGATTGGAGTTAGTGTAGTGTAGTGTAGTTAAAAAACTACATGAAGTTAAGAGAGAGATGGGAATATGTTGGTGAAAGAAAGCTGGAAAGATGGCAAAGAAGATGGATACGACCAAGATACATTCTATGCACACATGCTATTATATAAAGAATAAGAAATGCAATCAATTAAGGTATGGTTTGTAGAAGACCACGCAAATTAATAAGCATATATAATGACTGTGTGCTTCATAAAGTACACAGACAAAGGGTCCTGACTTTAAAAACATGACCCTGGGAATCCTCCTCTCAAGGATGTCTGCATTCTTGAATCTGGATAGGCTTGTGATTTCCAATAGCAGCTCTCTAGTACCAACTAGACATCCTACCATTCAGTAAAATGGAGACATCTTTTGGATTTGGTAATTTGCTCAAACAAATGGTAGAACTTGGGAAATCACTATACCTGCTGCTATCATTTTATTATAAATATTTAAATAATGAATAGCCAGATAAACAGGTACAAAAGCAAAGACTGGAAGGTGCCAGAGCAGGAGCTCTCTGGGAATTCAGCATGCTGCCCAGTACATCATTATGTCCACCAATCAGGAAGTGCTTTAAATCTCATGATTTAGCACTTTTATTTTTTGTTTCAAAGTCTCATTGCATAGGTATGACTAGGAAATCATTGTCTACATTATTGAACTTGAGAGCTCAGGGGTGGAGCTAAAAGCTCCACTTCCCTAATCATGTTACTGCCTTTTCTGGCAATAAGTCTTCATGCAAAAGCTACCTCACACTGAACTAATCCTTTGCTATTTAACATAAATTCACATTTTAAGGGCCTATTATGAATAACAATAGACACTCTGATCACTCAGAAAATTCTAAGAATTTTTAAAGCTCTGAGCCAGGAACCAGAGACAAAAAGCTAGATAAGTTCTTTCTATATCACAGGTTATGAACTACTCTGACATACAGAGAACTGCAAAATTGATCCATGTAACTCATAAAAGACCACACAGTTTCCATCCTGTTCAATGGGATGCTCATGTCCAGAGCATTGAGTCATAAATATTATAAAAAGTTCAATTCTATAAGGCTGTAAAGCAACCCCGAGTCATGCAGACAGCCTGGCTGACAGTCATAGCTTGTGAGTCATACCATCATTGGCAGGAAATGAGCCTTCTAGCCACCCTAGCCATTGAGTCTCTGCTAAATCCCCAGATAATGTGAATCAGGAAAAAAAAATCTTTGCTGATATCTGAGTGTCTGACCCACAGAATCAGGCATAATAAAAGGCTGGGAGGAGGGACTGACAGAATTATGGAGCAACTCCCAACAGCAACAATAAGCAGAACACACTATGACATGTGGGGCTATAAAAGCACAGTGGACCCAGGCCAATCTAGGATTGGGATATTAGACTTTATTCCATTTAAAAAAACAAAAAACAAACCTCAAATTTTTAGGTGGGGAAATTTGAGTTTGCTTTCTGGCTATAAGAAGGGGGTTGAATTTTCAGGATGTTTGGAATCAGAGAAAATGGTAAGAGTCTAAGAAAAGATACCAAGAACAGTTACTAGAAAGGTAACGATAAGAA
Source organism: Rhynchomys soricoides (assembly GCA_019843965.1). Lineage (NCBI taxonomy): Eukaryota > Metazoa > Chordata > Mammalia > Rodentia > Muridae > Rhynchomys > Rhynchomys soricoides. Next base: position 9,882,926 of record JADRCH010000063.1, on the reverse strand, counting down.
TACAGACAGGGAAGGGCTTCGGATGTAAGCTGATCAGAAAGAAGAATCAATGCTGAATGCATACTTGTGGGGACCAAGTGTCTGGGACATTGAGAAGCAAAATAGTAAAAGTCTAATAGTTCAAGTGGAAGATTCTAGATAAGTCATGTGATGCAGACTCATGTGGTGTTTTGCTAAGGGGAGACCCATGGGAGGACACATGCTGTTTGGAGAGAGTACAAATAGGACTCAAGAGACAGTGATGGCATGTTTGCATAGCTAGCTTTGCAATGCTTCCTTTGTCTCCCATCTTTGATCTTCAATTCACTGAGAGAGGCATGGCAGAGAACTTCTCCAGAGGTCTCAGCCTCTGACTTGTGCTGATTAGGGGGAGATCTAGCTGTTTCTGCTGGATCATGACACCACTGCTGATTCGTGTTTGGTATCCTGACACTACTGAACTGGACTGCTGGTATCCTGACAAATGGAGGTTGGAACTGCCTCTGAGAACTACTTCCAGACAGGTCCACATCCCTTTGTCCTATTTAGCATCTTTTCTCCCTTACCTTCGGATGGTGGGCTAGAAGCAGGTGTCGAATGGTTTATAAACCCTTATTAAAAGTAGGTTTTAAAAAATCTAAGCCTACAAATAGTGGACAAGGTATAGAGGTGAGAATGTCTGAAGCGTGGTGAGGGAGTAGGTAGAGTGGGAAAGTGATAGGAGATTAGAAAATCAACAGCCTCAATCTTCAAATCAAGAACTAGATCAAATTATTCAGGAAGATGATATAAAATAAGCACACTTGATGATCTCTAGGGAAGATGTGTATGAGAATTTCAGAGAGTGATACCCAAGGTAACAAAGAAAAGACGACTGAGAGGAAAGAACATGGACTTAGTTAGGAGTTAATGTTCCCTCTCTTCACATTGAGCAGAGAAGTCCGCCTACCACACCACACAGCCTTTCCTAGAAATCTAAGTACACAGTCATTTCATCAACTCGCATTCATAGACTGATTTTTTAAAAGAAAAACTTATGAGACAATAAAGTAGAAAAGTGCAAAACAGAACTGTAGTTCAGTACACATCGCCTCAAGGAGAAAGATACTGACTTCTTAGTGAGGAAAAAAGGAAGGAAGTCTTCAAGGAACCAGTACATCACGCTTTTGTCTGTTAAAATGGCAAGTGAGCCCCTCTAATCTAGATCTCTTCCCATGGTCAAGCCCTGAGGACAGTGGGAGTTCAGAGGGTTAGAATGCTTGCAGTGGTGGCACACACCTTTAATCCCAGCACTTGGGAGGCAGAGGCAGGCGGATTTCTGAGTTCCAGGCCAGCTTGGTCTACAGAGTGAGTTCCAGGACAGCCAGGGCTACAAAGAGAAACCCTGTCTCCAAAAAAAAAAAAAAAAAAAAGAATGCTTGAGGAGTTCGAAATTCAGCGTCCTCTGGAGAGTCTGAAATAGACAGTGTTTGGGGTGTATATGGTGCGTGCGTGCGTGCTTGTGTGTGCATGTATTTCTATGTAAGGAATGTGGGTGTGGGTGTGATTGTGTGTGTTAGTATGTGTATGTATGTGGTGTATGGTATGTGTATCTACGTGTGTGTATTCTGTAGGATGTGTGTAAGGGGAGTCTGTACATGATATGTGTGTGATTGTGTATCTATGTGTTATATGTGCGCTGTGTGGTGTGTATGTCTGTCTGTGTGTCTGTGGTTTTGGTGTATGTGGATTTGTGTGAGAGAGAGCTGGATGTGTGTGAGAAGTGTGTGAGGTGTTTCTCTGTGTGTGTTTAGTGTATATATGTGAGGGATGTGTACGAGAGAGAGGTGTGTGTGTGAGATAGAGACAGGTGTGGGATGGCAGGAGTTATAATCCTACTGAGAAGGGTAAGACAAGTGCCAGTCCTCAAGGGAAACTGGACCCTTTGTATTTGGCATCAGTGCATCTAATCTGTAAACTGCCTCTCTGCACACAAGACCTCCTTGCTATTGTTCTGACCCTGTGCCATTATGCGAAGTGGAGAGCAATTGAAAGAAGCATTTATTGCTGCCTTGAATGGAAATCTAGGAGGCAGAATTGTTCAGGAGCTAAAAGCAATTTATTCATGGGCTTTCATTTTTCCTGAAGTTGGAAGGGTCCCCCCTCCCCCTTCCTCTGGCTTTCCATCTGCATGTTCCAGGGCAGGTGTGTCAGGACTGGGGGTTGGTTTAACTCCAGATGGTTTCAAGTAATTGCACAGATTTCGGAGTTTATACAACCCCAAGTTTTATCTTTAAAGCAATCGTTAGAAGTATACAAACAAAATTTTTTCAAAGTTTAATGCACAAAACTACCTAAGTGGCATTCATATGCATCATGTAATAATTCAGGAAGAAACCTATCCATTCCAAACATTACGTGCATGGGGGTGAGCAAGGGAGAGAGAGAGAGAGACAGCAGGAGAATAGTGAACTCTAACTGGGGATGAGTCTGCCTTCCAGGAGGCATTTGAGGAGGGCTAGTGAAAGGCCAGGAATACAGCTGAGTGTCCTGTAACACACAGGACACAATTCCATGGCAAGACATTTTCCAGTCCAGACTGCCCATAGTGCCTTAGTCAAGTGATTAGCAGCTTGCTTTTTTTTTTTTCCTACATAAATTGAGCCTCATCACAGAATCATCATGCCTCAGGGCTGACAAGACATTCTGGTCACCACGTAGTCTCTTATGCCTTAACATACTGCTTCAAGATGGCAGGGTAGGTTTGTATGCCTGCTATTTTATTAGGCAGAGTTGCTTGGATTAGAGAGAAATTAGAGAGTGTATGACTCCACGATAGGGCTACAAAAAAAAAGCCTTCGTAGCTCTGTGACTAAAAGAAGATAGCCCCTCCAGCTAACGACAGAAGGAGACTGTCTGCATGAGGAGACAACAAGACAGAAAATATGCTTAGTGTTGCATTTGGCATTAGGTGCCTGCTGGATGCAACTCTAAACTCATCTTGTAGACTTTAATACCAGAAGGGAAAATGGGCTTTAACCTCTAGGCAGTGTTGAGAAACAGATGCTTGATGATCCCAGAGAAGAATTTTTGACCCAACAACAGGCTTCTTGCATGTGTCAATGGTATTTTGGAGAGGTAGATATAAAATTATCCTTTGTTTCTTGTTGAAGTATGAGAAAACATCTAGATTATGCTGCAACCTCCCCAGGCTTCACCTCATCTGCTTGGCCACACTCCCAGCTGGAGCTCCTGATACTTAGATTCTCTCTCCCTTCCTGGTACTTACAAATTCACTGTTGTAAGAGATAGCATGGGGGCTCCTACCCTGTCACATGGCTCACTGGGCAGCACACATCTTTGTAGAGATTTCTGCAAACTCGATCTTTGCTCACAGTAAAAGAAGCGTAAGTTGAGGAACAGGCAAGCTTGTTGTTGAATCTCAACTAGACCCCTGGCCAGGTGACCATGGCAAGATCTGAACTTGAAATCGCAATTCATGGATGGAGAAATAAGGAGGCACTATTATTGGGAGAAGTAGCTGTAGCACATTCAAATCTGCCCACACAATCCTGGTTTGCGGTAGGTGTGTTTTCGGGTGGGCATTGCTGTGATGTCACTACTGGGATGGAACACCTAAAAGCTGTATTATTTCCAACTTTTTTCAGTGTCTGCTTATAGCCATGCTAAGCCAAGCTGGAGGACTATTCCCTGTGCTAGTCAAGCTGATAGGAAACTGACAAAAAGCATTCAGTCACATGTGATGGAGGGAAAGGAAACTAGAAACATAGAGGGAAATGGCTTTTCCTGTACGGGAACAATCTTAGGGTCAGTGCCAGTCTTTCCACAGATCCTGGATCTCTTCACAGTGGAGAAAATAGAATTGAAGAGACTATCCCCACTGGAACAAATGGGAAAAGGTGATTCATGTGAATGCATACACCTCAAACTTAATTAACTATTTTTTTTATTTATTTACATCCCAAACACTGACCCCCCCTCCCCTTCTCCTCTGGTCCCTCCTTGGTTCTTTACCCCATCCCCCCACCCTGGTGCATAAATTCTCTGCAGGATTAGGCACATCCTAATCTCTAAGGCCACAAAGGCAGCCTTGTTAGGGAATAGACGCCACAGTCAGACCACAGCCTTAGGAGAGAGCCTCCAATCCAGTTCTTGGGAGAACCATATGGAGACTGAGCTGCACATCTGCTACATATGTGCAGGGGGCCTTGGTCCAGCTGGTGTATTCTCTTTGGTTGGTGGCTCAGTCTCTGTGAGCTCCCAGGCGTCCAAGTTATTTAACTCTGTTAGTCTTCCTATGGGTTCCTATCTCATTCAGGGCCTTCAATCCTTGCCCAACTCTTCCAAGAGGATCCTCAGACTCTGTCATGCATTTAGCTGTGGGTATCTGCTTCTGCTTCAGTCAGCGGCTGGGTAGAGCCTCTCAGAGGACAATCATGCTAGGCTCCTGTCTAGAAGCATAGCAGAGTATCATTAATAGTATCTGTTGTTTCTGTTGATGTTGAAGTCCAGCCTTAATCTGTGGTCATCTGATAGAATAAAAGAGGTGACTTCAATTTTCCTGAACTGTTGAAGCTTGCTTTGTGTCTGATTATGTAGTTAATTTTGGAGAAAGTTCTGTGAGGTGCTGAGAAGGTATATTCTTTTGTTTTAGGGTGAAAGCTTCTGTAGATATTTGTTAAATCCATTTGGTTCATAATATCTGTTAGTTTCACTGTTTATTTGTTTAGTTTTTGTTTCAATGACCTGTCCATTTGTGAGAGTGCAGTGTTGAAGTCCCCCAATATTTTTTTTTTTTACTTTATTTACATTTTAAATGTTTTCCCCTTTCCAGATCTCCCCTTTGGAACCTCCCTATTCCCTCCCCCCTCTCCTGCCTCTATGGGAGTATTCCCCCAACCACCCACCCACTATCCTCTTCCCTCCTTGGCATTCTCCTATACTGGGGGATCTAATACCCTCAGGCCCAAGGGCCTCTCCTCCCCTTGATGTCTAACAAGACCCTCCTCTGCTACATATGTGGCCAGCACCCTGGGTCACTCCATGTGTATTCTTTGGTTGGTGGATCAGTCTCCAGGAGTATCAGGGGGTCAGGCCAGTTGCCACTGTTGCTGCCTTTCTGGGGATGCAAACTCCCTCAGCTCCTTCAGTCCCTTCCCCAAGTCCTCCATCTGGGACCTCCCACTCCGCCCTACTGTTGCTGTGAAGTGACTCTTGGGTATTTCGAACTTTTGGGCTAATAACCACTTAACAGTGAGTACATACCATGTTCATTCTTTTGTGACTGCGTTACCTCGCTCAGGATGACATTTTCAAGATCCATCTATTTGAGAATTTCATGAAGTCATTGTTTTTAATTGCTGAGTAGTATTCCATTGTGTAAATGTACCACATTTTTTGTATCCATTCCTCTGTGGAGGGGAAGTCCCCCAATATTATGTGGGGTTCAATATGAGATTTGAGCTCTGGTAAAGTTTCTTTTACAAATGTGGATGCCTTTTTATTTGGGGCATAGATGTACAGAAATGAAACTCTTTTGATGACTATGAAGTATCCTTCCTCCTCTCTTTTGAAAACTTTTAGTTGAAAGTCTATTTTATTAGATACTAGCGTGGCTACTTCAGCTTGTTTCTTGGGTCTGTTTGCTAGGAAAACCTTTTTCCAGCCCTTCATTCTGAGGTAATGTCTATCTTTATTGCTGAGGTGTGTTTCTTGTATTCAGCAGAATGATAGGTCCTGTTTACATATCCAAACTTATGCCTTTTTATTGGTGAATTGGGCCCATTGTTGTTGAAAGATATTAATGGCCAATGATTGTGGCTTCCTGTTATTTTGATGTTGGAGGTGATAGTGTGTGTGTGTGTGTGTGTGTGTGTGTATGTGTGTGTATGAGAGAGAGAGAGAGAGAGAGAGAGAAAGAGAGAGAGAGAGAGAGAGATTCTTCTTTTAGTTTTTCTGTGAGATGATTAATTTCTTGTGTTTTCTTGGGTGTAACTACCCTCCTTATGTTTGACTTTCCTTTTAGTATCGTCTGTAGAGCTGTATTGGTAGGAAGGTATTGTTTAAATTTAGATTTGCCATGGAATATCTCAGTTTCTCCATCTATGGTGATTGAGAGTTTTGCTGGGTATAGTAGTCTGGGCTGGTATCTGTGGTCTCTTAGGGTTTACAAGACATCTGTCTAGGATCTTCTGTATTTTAGAGTCTCTGATGAGAAGTTGGGTATAATTCTGATAAGTCTGCCTTTAAATGTTACCTGGTCTTTTTTCGCTTGCAACTTTTAATATTCTTTCCTTGTTCTATACATTTAGTATTCTGATTATTATGGGCCAGGGAGATTTTCTTTTCTGGTCCATTCTATTTGGTGTTCTATAAGCTTCTTGTACATTTATAGCCATCTCTTTCTTTAGGTTAGGGAAGTTTTCGTCTATGATTTTGTTGAAGATGTTTTCTGGCCCTTTAAACTGGGAATCTTCACCCCCTTCTATTCCCATTATTCTTAAGATTGGTCTTTTCATAGTGTCCCAAATTTCCTGAATGTTTTGATTAAGAACATTTTACATTTGGCATTTTCCTTTACTGATTTATCAGTTTCTTCTGTTGTATCTTCTACTCCCAAGATTCTCTCTTCCATCTCTTATATTCTGTTGGTGATGCTTGTATCTGTAGTTCCTGTTCTCTTTCCAATGTTCTCCATTTCCAGGGTTGCTTCCATTTGTGTTTTCTTTATTGTTTATATTTTCATGTTTTAATATCTTGAACAATTTTATTCATTTCATTCACTTGTTTGATTGTATTTTCCTATATTTTCTTAAGGGATTTGTTCCTCTTTAAGGGCTTATACCCATTTGATTGTGTTTTCCTGTATATCTTTAAGGGAATTATGTATATCCTCTTTAAAGGCTTCTATCATCTTCATGAGATGGTATTTAAGGTCACAATCTCGCTCCTCAGGTATGTTAGGATATTGAGGGCTTGCTGTCGTAGGAGAGGTGGATTCTGGTGGTGGCATATTCCACTGGCTTCTGTTGCTTTTGTTCTTGCACTTGTCTTTTACTATTTGGTTATCTCTAGTGTTGGTTGGCCTGGGTGTTCTGGGTTGGAGCAGGCCTCCTGGGAGGCAGGTAGAGCTGTGGTGAGGTGAGGGATGATGCATAAATCTGAGATTGCGGGTATAGATATGGACCAGAAAGAACCTAATTAATTAATTTTTTAAACAATGCCATCTTATTCATAAATACACTTAATACATAATCAGGTACTGTGTGAGTGTTTCATTTTTCTTGTCTTCACAACTCCCACTATTTAGCAATTACCCCTCTGATGTTAATATTGATTGCCAACTAAGTATAATTTAGGATCGCATAAGCTCTTATCTCTGGATGTCTGTGAGACTTTCCAGAGAGGTTTAACCAAGATAGGACCTTGACTGTGGGTGGTGCCATCCCATAAGCTGAAATCCCAACCAGAATAAAAGGAAGGATGCACGAGCATCTTCATTTCTGTGCTTTCCAGCCACATATTCAGTGTGACCAGCCACCTCACAGTCCTGCCACCATTGCTGGTGCTGCCCTAGCTGCCACATCTTAATGGTCACAATGGAATGTACCCAAACCTGTGAGTCAAAATTGACCCTTACTTACTTAGATTGTTTGTGTCTGGTATTTTATTACAGCAAAAAGAGAAGTAACTTACAATCCTATCTTAGTTAGTATTTCCTTTGTTGTAATAAAATAATATGATGAAAAGAAACCAGAGAAACTTCATCCTATATTTCCCAAGTCATACTCAGGGTAGTCAGGACAGGAACTCGAGACATAAACCTGGAGGCTGGAACTGAAGCAGAAGCTGCAGATGAATGATGCTTACTAGCTTGCTCCCCATGGCTTGTTGAACCTGCTTTCTTATACCATCCAAGACAACTTGGCCAGGGGTGGTACAAACCATAGTTATCTGGGATCACCCACATCTATTTTAATCATGAAAATGTCCCACAGTCTTACCTACAGGCCAATCTAGTGTGTGTACATTTTTTTCAACTGACATTCCCTCTTCCCAAATGACTCTAGCTTGGGTCAACTTGACAAAACACTACCCACCACAGAATAAAGCTCAAAATAAAGTTTGTATCTTCAAGAGAGTAATAGGAGGGGATAAATATAGTCATTATTTTTGGGTCTCTATAGGTCCAGGATCCCTAGAGATACCAGGACTCATTGATACTCAAGACCCTTTTATTATAAATTGTGTCATATTTGCAAATAATCCACACATAGACTCACAGGCCCTTTGAACCATCTGTAGATTATGCATAATATCTTGCATAATATAACTACAGCATTTAAAGTTATGTTGTGTTCAGGAAATTAAGTGACTGAAGAAAAGGTCTGATTCATTCAGATTCATTTTTTAATATTTCCAGTCCACTGTTAGTTGAATACATTGATATGGAACCCAAAGATATAGAGGGCTGAATGCTCTGAAACAAAGTCCTTAGGCTGAATGAAATTCAATTGTGAAGAGACTTCAGTTGTGGAAAAGGCTGCAGTTGTGTCAAAGAATGTCCTAATTATTTTAAAAGTATAGACACTAAGAAATAACCTTTAGTCTGAGAGCCTAGTAGCCATTTCTTTTTTTTTTTCAAGGCAGAGTTTCTATCTATAGTCCTGATTGTCCTGAAACTCGCTCTGTACTATAGACCAGGCTGGTTTCAAATTCAGAGCTACAAAGGTAAGCACCACCCCACCTGGCTCTAGTGATCATTCTTAACATTATCAAAACTAAAACTTTCAGAACTGAAAAAATAAAGCAACCATTACTATAAGCCTAGAGAAATGCAACATACTTGGATGGGACTCCTGTCTGTACAAGCAAAAGTGAACTTAGCAAAATACATTTGCTCTTTGAGTCTCATTTAGTCATTTGTAGAGGAATACTCTTCTCTACCATGAATGCTATTACATACAATTATGCATATGAAGCATGTGTGATGACAGATAGCTATATGGCTCTAGATTCTTATTTTATCTTTTCTTGAAAAAGTCTTATTGCAACTTATTATGTCATATTTGTTGATGTCCCTAGGAGGCCTGCCATTTTCTGAAGGAAAACAGAGGAGGAGTAGATCTCAGGGAGAGGAAAGGTAGAGTTAAGAATGATATGAGAGGAGGGAGAGGAAACTGAGGTCAAAATGTAATATGTAGAAGAAGAATTAAAAAAATAAAAAAAACACTAAAGTTGCATGGTGTGCCTGTGGCTCCACCTCTACTTCCTTGTCAGGCTACTTACTGTCTTTGTACATTCCCTAAACTGAACATTTTTGCAGATCCAACAGCATTAGGATACGTGTCTTTATTCAGACAGATTTCTAGATAGTGACCATTAGACTTCATTCCCTCCCAGCCAATATCTTCCTAATAGTGATAAAACTTCTGTAATTATCCCAATCACTCTTCATCTTTCAGAGACCATTGTATCTTTTACATCCAACCTCCAGTGTCTTCTTTTAAACCCTTGCCTTGGAAGTTATATGGTTCAAATATCCTCAATGTCAAGGCAGGATTTCCTTTGCTGCAAATCTCCTCTGTCCTAGCATGGCTTCCTGTATCTCAGTGCTAGGCCTTGGGTACCAAGTGCTGTGTGCCACAATTATTTCAGGAGCTATCTGAAGCTTCTGAGCTATTTTTTTTTAACAGTGCCAGTCTCTGTTTATTTTTTAATTGGATATTTAATGTATTTACATTTCAAATATTATCCCCTTTCCCGGTTTCCCCTCTGGAACACCCCTATCCTATCTCCCTCCCCTTACTTCTATAAGGGTGCTCCCCCTCCCACCCACCCACACCCATCTCACTGCCCTGGCATTCCCCTATACTGGGGAATCAAGCCTTAACAGGACCAAAGGTCTCTCCTTCTATTGATGCCAGACAATGCCATCCTCTGCTACATATGTGGCTGAAGCCATGGGTCACTCCATGTGTAATCTTTGGTTGATGGTTTAGTCCCAGGGAGCTCTGAGGGGTCTAGTTAGTTGATATTGTTGTTCTTACTATGGGGTTGCAAACCCCTTCAGCTCCTTCAGTCCTTGCTCTAACACCTCCATTGGGGACCCCATGCTCAGTCCAGTGGCTGGCTGTTAGCATCCACCTCTGTACTTGTCAGGCTCTGACAGAGCCTCTCAGGAGACAGCTATAACAGGCTCCTGTCAGCAAGCACTTTTTAGCATCCACAATAATGTCGGGGTTTGGTGTCTGAATATGGGATGGATCCCCAGGCAGGGCAGTCCCTAGATGGCCTTTCCTTCAGTCTCTGCTCCACACTTTGTTCCTGTATTTCCTTTAGACAAGAACTATTCTGGGTTAAAAATTTGGAGATAAGTGGGTGGCCCCATCCTCCAACTGGGGGCTTTGCCTAACCTCTAGATATGGTCTCTACAGGTTCTCCCTCCCTTTTCTTGGGTATTTCAGCTAATCTCATCCCTGTTGAGTCCTGGGAGCCTCTTGCTTTCCTGGCATCTGGGATTTGCTGGTAGCTACCCCAGTTCCCCATTCCCCATTGCTACATACCTCTGTTCAAATTCCTACCCTCTGTTCAAATTCCTACTTCTCTTTTCCCCCTCCCTCTCCTCTCTTCCTCCCAAGGTCCTCCCACTCTCTACCTCCCATGAGTATTTTGTTCCCTTTTCTAAGAAGGACTGAAGCATCCACATTTTGGTCTTCCTTCTTCTTGAGCATCATATGGTCTGAGAATTGTATCATGAGTATTCCGAGCTTTTGGGCTAATATCCACTCATCAGTGAATGCATACCATGTGTGTTCTATTGTGATTGGGTTGCCTCACTCAGGATGATATTTTCTAGTTCCATCCATTTGCCTAAGACTTTCATAAATTCATCATTTTTAATAGCTGAGTAGTGTTCCATTGTATAAATGTGCCACATTTTCTGTATCCATTCCTCTGTTGAAAGACATCTGAGTTCTCTCCAGCTTCTGGCTATTATAAATAAGGCTGATATGAACATAATGGAGCATGTGTTCTTGTTATATGTTGGAGCATCTTTTCGGTATATTCCCAGGAGTGGTATACCTGGGTCATCAGGTAATACTGTGTCCAATTTTCTGAGGAACCATCAGACTGATTTCGAGAAGGGTTGTACCAGCTTGCAATCCCACCAGCAATGAAGGAGTGTTCCTCTTTCTCCACATCTTTGCCAGCATCTGCTGTCACCTGAGGTTTTGATCTTAGCCATTATGACTGATATGAGGTGGAATCTCAAGGTTGTTTTGATTGCATTTCCCTGATGACTAAGGATATTGAACATGTCTTTAGGTGCTTCTCGGCCATTCGATATGCCTCAGTTGAGAATTCTCTGTTTAACTTGCTACCCCATTTTTAACAGGGTTATTTGGTTCTCTGGAGTCTAACTTCTTGAGTTCTTTGTATATATTGGATATAGCTCTCTATCAGATGTAGGATTGGTAAAGATCTTCTCCCAATCTGTTGGTTGCCATTTTGTCCTATTAACAGTGTCCTTTGCCTTACAGAAGCTTTGCAATTTTATGAGGTCCCATTTGTTGAATGTTGATCTTAGAGCATAAGCCATTGGTGTTCTGTTCAAGAAATTTTCTCCTGTGCCCATGTGTTCAAGCTCTTCCCTACTTTCTCTTCTATTAGATTCAGTGTATCTGGCTTCATGTAGAGGTCCTTGATCCACTTGGACTTGAGCTTTGTACAAGGAGATAAGAATGGATCCATTTTCATTCTTCTACATGCTGACCACCAGTTGAACCAGCACCATTTGCTGAAAATGCAGTCTTTTTTGCACTAGGTGGTTTTAGCTCCTTTGTCAAAGATCAAATGACCAGAGGTGTGCTATCAGATCTTCTAAATCACAAATATATATATATATATATATACCTCATAGCATCCAGTATCATATTCTTCAGGCAACAACATGTATCATATGCATTCACTGAAGATATACAAATTCTAGATTTTCACCAGTTTTAAATACAGGGAGAAAAATCCTAGTGCACACAAAGCTAACTTCAGACATTTGGAGGGAACATTTGAAAGACGAATTTGTTCATCAACCAAAATTAATAGACATGCAGTCTAGTGTGGGAACATAGGACAGATGAAGCAATGGTTCGGGAGGGTCTTTCTTGGGAGTGTAATGTATGAGCTGACATTGAAAAGCCAGAAGGAACAGGGCATGCAGAGAGCTGGAAGACTCTCCAGGCAGAAGACAGTGGACACTGAGTTCTGAGAAATAGCTGCTGGTTTGTGCTAGTGAGGTAGCAATTTTGGAAGTAGGAGAGGCCAGCTAATATAAGCTAGATAAACCAGCAAGTGTTTTGACTGTATTGGAAACATAACATCTCATTTCACCTTATGTGAATGTAGAGAACACACAAATATACACTTTTAATCATATCCTAGGACTCTCTAAAGAAAAAAGAATAAGATGGTGGCCCACCATCTTTGCCCACCATATGTAAGATTGGGCATTCTCAATCTATATCAGTTTCAGCAGGCAGAAACTTTTAGTTTAACATTTCAACAGTCTTGTATGAATGTATGTATGTATGTATGTATTTATGTAGTTATACTTGGGACTTCTGCTTTAAAAGAGACAGAGACAAGAAAGACCTTATAGTACCTCAGAATCTCCTTGTTAGTACTTATACATACATTAAATTGGAATACTTACAGACAGTATACTGTTGCCAGTTAGAATAAACATTCTGTTTCTAGTTGAATAGGGAAAAAATTTAAATAGCCAGTAATCTACGGCAGTTAATTTTCCTTTAACATAACAATATCTGTTCACTAGGAGATAGTGATGAAAGTGGCTTATGACTCAGGATCATTGTAAATATCAAATATTAAAAAACTTTTTCCACAGTGATTAGCACATGGCTAGGTACATTTTTGACAATCTGTATTTAAAGAGATCTTGATATCATAAATAAATACTATTAGAATTGTGCCACCACGGGTGATTTCCTGCCTTATAACAAAGGTTTGTTTGAACTGCTGATATCCAAGGATTATAGGATAGATTTACAAATGGGTTGTTGTAGATGAGAGAGCAATTTCTTGGCAGATTACCTGAGCCAGTTGCAGTGCACCTTCAGTTATATGTGTGTCTGCTTCTGTATAGTGTGTTTTATTCCATCAAAAGAACTATGCTGTGATCTAAAGGTAAAATAGTTATAACTATTAATTTCTATGTACAGAGAAGATATAGAAACTGATTATGATCAATAGCAAAGAGAAGATATAGAAACTGATTATGATCAATAGCAAAGAGAAGATATAGAAACTGATTATGTCCACTGACTTCTGCCTGGAGAGTCTTCCAGCTCTCTGCATGCTCTGTTCCTTCTGGCCTTTCAATGTCAGCTCAGACATTACACTCCCAAGAAAGACCTTAATAACCCACAGAGTGTAGGTACCACTTTCTCCCACACAAAACAGCAATGAAACGTGATATCAAAAATATAGTGGTAACCATTACATTATCTGTACTCTGAAAAGAAATGTGAGTTTTATGAAAAATAATCCCTTCTTCTGAATTGATCATAGATGGATAGCATTTATTGAACTTGATAAGGCTAGTAATTACAATGGTTTTTATTGATCACTCACCATGTCTCTATCCTAAGCATGCCACATTCAGTCCTTTGGCATCCTGATAAACTAGTCCATTATCTCTATTTAGATGTAGTATAACCAGGGCTTGGAAATGACTTGTGAGTCACCTGAGGAGGTGTTAGTGGCAGCCAGGCATTTGAAATCCCAGCATGCTCATGGTAACTGCCCTATACAGCTATGCGGCTGTGAGCCTATATTCAACCAATCCAAAGGTGTTGCTTCAGACCTACTTCCTTCTGAATGAGCTAAGAATGCTCTTCAGCAGCTGTCCTGACAAAGATGAGCAGCTTTGTAGCACCAAAGGTTCTGATGCTGAACCCAAGCTCCACTGGTAATCCAAAGGGAGCTTTCTCCAGTGTTGAGCATTGAATGCCAGGCTTTTGCCAAAGTGTGTAGTTCTGCTGCCTGAGAGCACCACTTTCTTTCTGTGAAACCTGCAATTCTGTACACTGCTGTAGTATGCTATTGCTTTCTAAGCATGCTGGATTTTTAAAGCATTTTCTACAAGAAAGGGGTGGAAGGAAGCAAGCTCAGTAAATCCCAGTATTTCTACTGCCTTTGCCAAATTTGACATCTTTGAAAGTAACTGTGAGAAGCACGCACAGTCTCTGCCAACTGCATGATTTAGCAGCTATAAAATCCCTCTGAATCAAACCCATTTTGAAATAAAAAGGAGCCTGCTTGAGAATTTCATTGCACTGTTGGATACCTACTCAAAGATCAATCACCCCTCTTCATTCTGTATTCCTGGTATATTTTTAAGTTTAATCTTTTTTTGCAGCTTACCCATTTAGTTAAGGGTAGAATTTTAAAAGACTAAAGACTGAGCAAGAAGGAGGAGGACATTGAGTGTGAACAAAGGGGTTTTTTATACTCTGCACAATAGAATTGGAAAAGATGGTCTATTTTCTTTTCAGCTCTTTTCCCCAATGGTACAGTACCTAGATTCTCAAAACCTGAGTGTCCTTTCCCCTGAAGGAAAATAGTCTCTCTCTGCGGGCTGCCTAGTTGGATAAAACAGCTGTGTTTTCTACTCCACAGGGAATTTCTTTAGATGAAAGTCTATTTTTTTTTTTAGTCTGAATATGATTGGGTGAGCAGAAGGCTAAACACATTGCTTATGGTATGGCCTCCAATGACAACTGGAAAAAAAGTGTGTTCATAAAATGTGGTACAAAAGCAATTAACTACCTTGAAACTGAAATAACATTGTAAATCAAATGCTGGCTATAAGGAAATGCAAAGGTGCGAACAGCACTGGGTCTCGAGAGAACAAAAATAAAAGGGCTTGGATCTGAGTTCCTGATGGTCTGTGGTAGGAACAGAGGTGCCCCTTGAATCTCATTTGGAGTTTATGCGAGTGTTTTAATTATGACATATGCATAGGCTCTTTCTTCACATAACACACACATACTACATGTTTAAAGGTGAAAGCAAGGGGAGAGTACATTTTTTTACAATAAAGATATTTATAAAGGACCAATATGCATTCATCTATATATTTACTGAGAAAATATTGTCAGATATGAGCTAAATTCTGCTTGTGAAAATATTCTGTTAAAAGAACTGTCATAGCTTTTATTTTTACTTTTCCCTATTCACCCCAAAAGAATTATACCTTGAAACCATTAATAGGCTCTACATACTTATGATTGTATTTTTCTAATGTCAACTGCAAGTAATATCTTATAGGTAGCCCAATTTGATTTCAACAGGATGAGCTGCTTTATCGTTCTATTCAAATGGAAGTATCATGGAACTTTGGCCAGGAACAGGTTTGAACCTGGATCAGTATAAGACAAGGTCGTGGATGTACCATGTGTTCACCCTGTACAAACCAAGTTGCTACGTTGTGTTCAATGTCTTGGATACAGACTCTATCTAATCATAATATCACATAGTTAAATGAAACTTCTGGATGAAGCACAATAAACTAGAGAAAGAAGATCGAAGAGAGAGAAAGAGAGAGAGAGAGAGAGTTGGAGAGAGGTTAGGCCATGGGAAAATTTATAAATAATTTAGAAATAGAAATAATATGAGAGAAAACCAGAAATTTAAAAGTGGGTTACTAGTGAAGAGACCATACAGCTTCTCATCTACCATAAATAATCAGGAGACTCCAAAGATCACCATTAATAATTACCTTGAGAGAATATGCAAAAACTGGGGTGGATGGCTATACTTGCGTGTTTGCAAAACACACACTCTCTAAGCAGCATGTAAATAATGGAAGCATACTGAAGGGGGGTCTTTTTGAAAACAGCTGTGCCTTGATGCTAAGCTTGGTGGCACTCTGGTTACAAGCTATTCCTATACCCTTCTTTTTCCTTATCTGAGAAACAAGGACATCTAACTTGGATAAAGGATTTTCAGTGCACCCACAATCACAGCCTGGGCATCACAGTTTCGATCAGTCTTGTATCACCATAACTAAATACTTGACCTGGGCTATTTGCATATAAACAGAGGTTTGCACTGGTTCATGATTGTGGATGTTCTAGTCCAAAATCAAGCAGCACCATTGTTTGTGCCTCTTCTGGGGCCAGTACACCCACAGTGGGAACATGTAAAATGAATGCTCAAAACTTGAGCCAGAAGCAGAGAGGTTAAAGCCAGGCTCCTACAATCCCCTTTAAGGATACTACCTAAGGCTTCCCCTAAGGTTCCAACTCAAAAAGGCCCCATGCTCCACTTCCCACACTGCCACCTGAGACATGGGGACCACCAGGTATATTCATGCAACCCACATCAAATGCTGAATAGCTTTACATTAAAGATCAAAGTTCTATCCTCCTGTCCATTTCCTATTTTGCACATAAAGCAGTGGATTAAGCGAGGCGATGTTTTGCTCAGAGCCATTTAGGAAGAAAGTGATAGAGCTGAACTATAAGGCCTGACAGTCAGTCTTCTGTGTTCATACTCTTACTCGCTGTGACATTTTGGACACAAAAATACAACACTTTTGCAGAGATCTTGTTAGGACTAAGTGATATACTGGACACCAAGCACTTTGCCCATTCCCAAAACATGGTAGAAAGTAAAACCAGTTGTCAATAATGGAATTTTAAATACTGTATATACTACTTTGAAGATTTTTTTTATTAATATATGTATGTAAGTACCTTAAGAGACCAGAAGAGGGCATCCATCTTCCGAAGCTGGAGTTACAGCTGTTTGCAAGGCACATGATGTCAGTGCTGGGAGTCATTCTTAAGCACTAAGTCACCTCTTCAGCCCTGAATATGTTATATTGAGTGACTCGTATATCAGAGATGATACTGATATACGATAAGGCTGTTTGGGAATCCTGCACCCATTTCACTAGAAACCTCTACAAACAAACTATACAGGATATTAGTCTACAACTCAAAGAGGCTGAAAACGTAGGAACTATGTATTTCATATTTCTGGCAGTCTGTATCACAGTCATTCTTGTGTGTGTGGTGGTTTGTTGGTTGGTTGGCTGGTTGGTTTGGTTTTCTTCACTTAAGGCCCTCAAGAAGTTTTGTTCAAGAAGTATTACTTTTCAGGAAGTAAAATATTTCCTTTAAAAAAATACATTTGACAATAGTTAAGATCTATTCATAGTAAATATCTCTCAATCAAGCAGGAACAGAAAAAAATCCTTCCTGACAATGATACAGAACATTGGGAGGGAACTTTTAAGGATCTTGCATCCCTGTGAAGAGCAGAAAGCATCCCAGCAAAGATGAGCTGTACAAGAATGTCCACTGTCATGATCATCCACCTCATCTTGCAGGTCTTTGCCAGTGCCACTAATCAAGGAAAAAATACATAATGGAAAGATGATGCAATTATTATAGCTTCTTGATGGATTATGCCCTTTATTAACAGGAAGTGTTCATCTTTATCTCTGCTGTTTAGCTTTGATTTGAGGTCGGTTTTATCTGATGTAAGGATAGTGGTTTCTACTTTTTAATAACTTCTGTTTAGTTGGTAGCTTGACTCCATGGTTTGATATGCAATTTTTAGATGTCTTTGCTAACCAAGTGTTTCTTGGAGACAGCAGATAGTTTTATGTTGAAGCACAGTCTGTATCTTTTTATTGGTTAAGTTGAAGCCATTTACATTTAATGTGATTATAGAAAGAAAGTTGTTATTTCCTAGGGATTTGTTAGATGGTGTTTTGGATTGCTCAATTTTTTTTCTTTCTCCCATATTAGTTTTAGGAGTTTTTTTGTTTCCTTTGTTAATCTTGGTTAGGGATGGGACTTCATGTCCATTACCTTTCTCAGTACTGGGACCCTTCTAGATTGAAACTGTGCAGGACTTGGGTGTGGCACAGTCATTGTGAGTTCATATGTGTATCAATCCTGTTGTGTCTGGAAGACACTGTTTTCATCACCCCTGGTTTTTACAATTTTTCAACCTCCTCTTCCACATAGATCTCTGAATCTTGAGGGGTAGGGTTTGATGAAAACATCCCATTTACAACTTAGTGTCCCAAAGTCTCTCACACTCTGAACACTGTCCAATTGTAGGTCTCTGTGTTAATTCCCGTCTACTGCAAGAAGAAGCTTCTCTGATGAGGGGTGAGTGAGGTGCTGATTGATGGGTATGGCAGTATGTCATTAGGAGTCATTCTACTGCTAAGTTACTTTATCAGATTAGGATTTCCCCTAGTTCATGGTCTCAGGTCTTGAACAACCTTAGCATTGTCAGGTATGGGTTCCTTTTTGTGAAGCAAACCTTTAACTTATTAAATAGTGGTCTTTACTCTTATAACATTTGTTCCACAGTTGCACTAGCATATCTTATAGGCAGGTCACTGTTGTAAGTGAAAGCATTTGTACCTGATGATTACATTTCTCATTTGGTAGCATACGGAGTGCCTTCCAGAACCCTGAATGTCAGTGAGTAGAGATAAAGTTTCTAGTTGGGTACCAGCTTGTCCTCTCCATGTTTGATGTTATAAGTAGGTGGGGGTTTCCCTTCAGTATCTCTATTTCCTTTCTTCATTTTCTCTTCATATTTTAGACTTTCTCATACAATTCAAGTTTTTATTCATTTTGGAAATTATTTTTGAAGGGTCTCAAGTATATTTCCTTTGTTCATGCACCTGTTTGAGTGTGTTATATGGTCCTTACTTCATAAAACTGTATTCTTTCTTCAATAATTCATTTATCTCTGTGATTTTTAAGTCCATTGCAGAGAGGTTTGAAGTTTGGGAATAGGATGTGCTTGGTAATTGTGTCATATTTGTGTGTGTTTGCCATGTTTTCTATATTTGTTGGCATGCATCTGTCTTCCAGTTTTAGCTTTCCTTTCTTCTGACTCCAATTGTTTTGTTTTTAAGGTTTTTTGTTTTAAAGGATCTGCCTGGGGTACTAATATGAAAACTGGAGAAGCATGGTGTCCATTCCCATATGACATATCTGCACATGAGAAGGGACATATCCACATGTACATGCATACAGAGACCAGAAGAATGCACCACATGTCTTCCTCTATAGCTCGCCACAATATTTTTGACATTTTTCTTTTATTTTTGAAATTATAATAAAATTGCATTATTTGCCCCTTCTCTTTTCTCCCTTCAAACCTTCCCATCTATTCATCCTTGTTCTCTTCCAAATTCATGGCTCTTTCTTTCATTAATTGTTGTTATTTGTAAGTCAGAGAAATAGTCTTCTTCAAGGAAGACCACACCAAGTGTTTATCCAATACCAAATGATTAGACCCAATAAGATACATACTAGCAATATTATTCAGTCTGACCAGGTTATATTTAGGAATATATATGCATAGAAACATTATTTGTTGAGTTAGTCTCTTACTTAACCCAAAGGCCACTGTTTCTGCTGGACTATCTAGCCAGAGATCTCCTAGAATCCACTTGTCTCTGCCCACCAACACTGAGATATAAGAACACATAGCCACAATCAGCTTTTTATATGAGTCCTGGAGATTTGAACTCAGACCCTCTTGCTTTCATAGCAAATACTCTTGTCTACTGAGCTATCTTCCCAATCCCCAAGTTGTACATTCTCAAATGGATAATTGTTAACAAATCACATCTCGTAAAATAGTAATAGAACCAAGTGTTTATTTAGGGGACAAAATGTATATTTAACACTTGAAAAATTGATGTGACTTATCATAGTAATTAAGAAAAATTATACTTTCATCTCAATCGGTGGAGAAAAATTGACAAAATTCACCTTAGATTTTTCTTCAGTCTATAGACAGTCATATAAAGAAGAAATACAAGTTTTTAAAATGCTTAACAACCTTAGCCATCAAGAAAATGTAAACTAAAAGTGCTTTAATATTTCATCTTACCCTATCAGAATCTGTCTCAACCAAGGCTGCACCAGGTTCCACATCTCATGGAGGTCACACCGGGGCCCTGTCACAGGGGCAGGAACCATGTCACTCTGTCCCCACTAAGGCCACACCAGGCTCAGCAGACTATCATCAAGAAAATAAATGACAAGTACTGGTGAGGATGTAGGGAAAGAGGAAGCTTCATTCACTGCTGATGGGAATATAAACTTGTGAAGCCACTGTGAGATTCAGGATGGAGATTCTTCAAGAAGGCAGAATAGAACTACCTCATAACCCATACCACTCTAGGGTATAAACCTTAAAAACTCTGTGTCAAGATACTCCAGAGATGACATCCATATTTGTGTTTATTGTTGCACTGTGCTCATTATTCAGCAATAGGAATATCCCTCAACAGATTAATAAAGAAAATGTGGTATGCATATGCAATAGACATTTATGCAGTCATAAAGAAAAATGAATTCATGGTGTTTTCAGAAAAATGCATACAACTAGAAATCAGTACGATTAAGAAAAAAAGGCAGATTCTGGAAGACAAAACTGTATACTTTTCATATATGTGAATCTGATTCTAATAAAAAAATGTGCTCTAAGCTCTAAAAGTAGAACACTGACAACTAGAGACCTAATGGAGTTGAAGAGGGGGATATGACTGCATTTGACTGATAAAAAGATCTATGTGTACATGTACAGCACATCAAAATATCACACAGAGCCCCAGCAATATGTATAATTAATATGTATTAGTAAAGATGGCAGAAGTTTTGACAGATACTTCGCCAAAGAAGAAAAAAAGATGGCAAGTAGGTACATGAATAATGACAGTGATGACTTGAATGAGCATGACTCCCATGAGTTCATATGTTTGGATACTTGGTCCCTGTTTGGTGGAACTGTTTGGGAAGGATTGGAAGATGTGGCTTTGTTAGGGGAAGTGTGTCACTGTAGCCAGACATTAAGTTTTCAAAAGCACAGGCTATTCCCAGTGTTCTATCTGTTTCCTGCTTGTAGTTTGAGATGTGAGCTCTCAGCTGTTCCTGCCATCATATCTTGCTCTGCCATCATAGACTCTAGCCTTCTGGAATCATAAGCACAGTTAGATGTTTTGTTTGTTTTGCTTTGCTTTGCTTTGTTATAAGTTGCCTTGGTCATGATGTTCTACCTCAGCAATTGAAAAGTAGCTAATATGAAACCCAACACTATAAGTCATTATAAAGATATAAACTAGAAACATGAAATGCATGCAAAGCCAGTGCACTTGAAACTCTCATGCACTGATGATAAGAATGCCAAGTGACCCTGCACTTTGGAGAAGTTTGGCAGTTTAGTAGATTAAACCCACATGCCATGTTATATGAATCCATTATTTTAAATGGCTGTCTTCTATGGGCAGTTTTATGTATGTAGAGAGAATGAAACAATGAATTTACTCATAAGAAATCCAATGTTCTATTTGTACAAAAATTTAGATTAAATACCTGTTGATTTTACTCATAAGCAACTTTTGGAAAACAATTGAACTCTGCATTGGAGAATGGTAGCTGAGATTCTTCTGTAGACTCGAAAACTGCTTAGTACCATATCCATAAATTCTAAGTTTGTGGTTTTTGTTTTTGATTTGTTGTTTTTGATAACTATAAATGCAAAGAGCATTAGGGAAATTCAAACAATTACAAAGCCCTTACAAATCTTTTTGAAAGTTTTTATATTTTTTACTTTATTTTATGTGTACAAATATTTTTGCCTGCATATATATTTGTGTGCCATGTGCATGCCTGATGCCGATGGAAGTCAGAAAGGGTACCAGATACCCTGTAAGTGGAGTTACAAATGGTTGTAAGTCACATGTCTGTGTTGAGAACCAAAGCTAGGTCCTCTGTAAGAGCAACCAGTATTCTTAATGGATGAGCATTCTCTCCAGCCCAAAACTTTTTTCGTTTTTAAAATTAATCATTTTGTTTACATTTCAAATGTTATGCCCCTTCCCAGTTTCCCCTCCACAAACCCCCATTTCCTACCCCTCCCCTTTGCTTCTAAGAGGGTGCTCCCCTACCCACTCACCCACTCCCACCTTACCCATATGTAGCAGGAGCCATGGACTGGCCCATACAGCTTAAAAAGGGGGCTTCTTCGTCACATCAGAACTCAAAATGCTATATTAAATATGTCCTACTGTGCTCCTTTTCTGTCTCCTGTGACTTAAATGATTTACCATCTCTCAAATTCAGGAGAATCAGAGAAAAATCTTCATTTTCCATTGGCACCTTTAGAAAATTGTATTTAAAATCTAGAATGATGGATAGCATTGGAAGAACTAAACAAATAGAGAATTATTCGAAATTAACTTGTTGTTTCATTCTCTCTACATACATAAAACTGTCTACAGAAGACAGCCAATTAAAATAATAGATTCACATAGCATTTGTATGACCAAGAAACCAATAAGTTAATTAAGGTTCATTCATTCTACAAGGTTCTCTCATGAAGATAAAGTTGAATAAACAGTGTGGTTAGAGATTTTTGATCTAATTTTATTTACCTTCTAAATAAATTTTACATGTATTCAGATGGGTCATATACTTCCAGAAGATTTAATAACTTGGAAAATACAGCAAAGTGACATTTAAGAATTTATTTTAATAAAACACCCTAAGCAGACTTTTTAAACATTATAAGTATGATTTGGGATGCTAACAATAGACAAAATTATTTTCCATCACCCATTTAGAATATTTGACTACTAATTAACATAGGCAAAGAATGTAATGAATGTATAAGTCACCTTTGAGAGAGAGTCTTTTTCAGAGACGAAAGTGATGCCTGTTGCCTTTAGCTCCAGCATCCTAACGATTCAAATAATATTTCTATTAGATAAGCCACACAGTCCTCATCTGTTGGGAAGTTGGATACTGGCTCATACTCATACAAAGCCATGCAGGCCAATGAAGCAATCTTTTAGCATTTGACTGGGAGGTAAGTGCCACCTTTACCCTTGAACTTGTTTTTTGATTTTTGTTGGGTTTTTTTTGTTGTTGTTGCTGTTGTTTGTTTGGTTTGGTTTGGTTTTGGACATGATTAAAATGGCTAAGAAGAGCTGTTTTGATTTCAAACAATTCCAATATCAGAGTCTCATTGAGAGTCTTTCAAAGTTACAATTTATATTTATATACAGAGAAGCAATCTTAAAGCCCAGAACAAGCAATTCCAAATGGCTGTCCCAGTTTGGTCTCACTTATTTCCCGTGACATCCTTCCCTGATGGCCAAATGTACTGGTTCCTACCACGTACATTTTCAGACTGCAAAGTAGTGTGAAAGTTTGAGCCTGGCGTGCCCTACCTCTAACACCGTGGCTCATGACGTTCTAACTGCCTAATAAAGTCCTTTTTCTAACATCCGTGATCAGTCTCTGACAAACACAAAAGTGTGACATATGAATGAGAGTTCAGCAACACTTGTCACTGGTTCTTTATATGAACCAATAAATTAAGACAAACATTTGAATATTTGAACCTGTAAGTCTCCCTACTAAGTTTTTCTATATGACGATAGTATGAAGAATCTTAGTCAATTAACTAAGATCAATTAGCAAGAGTAGCCCAACCCCTCCCCTCCAGACCACATACTCATGAACATACAATCTAGCAAAATACCTAGGGAGCTGCAGCAACTGTTTGGGCCCACAAAATAGGTAACTGGAGCCTGGCTAGCTAGCTGACCTCTCACAGTGTTTTTGAGATGAAGTGGGGACAGATGATTTTCTTGCTTCCTACACCCTCGTGTAGGTTCTGCTGTCCTTTTCCAGAATCTTTTTTAGAAGTCACAGATTATGGCCAAATGTAGTATCTCAAGCCCGTTGATCTTAGCACTTGATCAGCAGCAGCAGGAAGATCACAACTTTTAGAGTAGCCTGGGCTACATAGGGAGATCTTTCCCAAAACAACAACAACAAAATCTTTGACATTCTCTCGGTTTGGCTCTATAAGTTGTCAGCTCTTGTTTGCACAGCACTCTGGACTTTAAGCAGGTGGGACAGAGTCGCAGGCAAACTCTTCCAAGAACTAGTGTGTAGATGGCTTCTTGTAAGCTAATTAAAGTCGCCTTTCCCCATATGACCTTCTCTATCTGAAGCTTTCTTTTCTGGCCTGCTCTGGATATTAATATCACTAAGGGAGACAAGGTTTCACTTCAGAATATTAAATAATTTTTGTTCGTACTGCTAACACATAAAGACAAACAGCAATCGGTAAATGGTTTTTACTACTGCAACATCTGGGTTCCTCTTGCATTCCTGTTTTCCCATTCCTCCAGTGAACTCAATTTCTTGTCTCACAGTTTTAACCTCTAAAATGAAGTTTTGTGCCTACTTTATTGTGTGTTACATTTGTCTGTGTGTGTCCAGTAGGACAAGTGAGCCACTAATTCTCATTCCTCTTGAGTCTTCTCAGATGTCTAAAGGAGAACCTTGTTACCCTCTTCTTATTCTACCTCAGTGGGGAATCCCAGTGACCTGACACTACTTGGAAAAAAGAACACTGTACTTTTAAATCTGGAGCCATATATTTTTTTAAAAGCTTTGCATATTTCACTCAACTATGTAAAAAAGAAGGTGTCTGCTGTGTAGGGCAAAGAGGGGGTACTGAGAAACGGAGGCTCAAGCTGCTTTTTTCTTCCATAGCTACTGATGGGCATGAAGCATCTGTTTCTGACCACTGCGCTGTGTTTTCTCCCCAGCCTTACCAGGCTTTCTACAGCCCAGGTGACCTCACGACACTGAAGAGCTGTCAAGCCTCTGAGAGGCCACATATCTGCTTGCCATGATGTCTCAGCTGGAGTTTAACTTCTATTACTAGCTTGTCTTGTGACCTTTGACAAGGCTCTTAACCTTTCTGAGAATCTCTTAACATTTTTCCAGTTCCAGGCTTTGGAGGGTGGAATAACAATAGACACGACCGCTTGCCTTTCAAAAGTGGCATGAGGATTAATTATCAAATGCTCGTTAAGAGCTATAGAAATGCTAAGTATTATGATTATTCCTTACTCATATTAGCGTTATAAAATGTCAGTGTGTTGAGTGGGAGAGGAAGAGGAGGTTATAGGACCCTGGTGGAGTATGAGTCTTTTATAAGCGTTCCCCCTCTCTGGTGAAATTACTACAGCCGTGTCTAGTTACCTTGATTAACGGCTTCGTTGTTACCAGGAGATAGCAATTAGCTCATTTGAAATGACATGCGCAGCTATAATTTACGGTTCTGTATGGACCTGAAGAATCAAGGAGACCTTGCAGGGCAATCTGCAAGTCACTGACTTACAGGGGTTTGTGATTGCTCCTGAGAGCACAAAGTCTACATCTGACTGCTTTGAGTTCGAGGTGCTCTCTACACAGGACCGAGAGCGTTGGATTCTAAAAAAATTAAAATGGCTTCTCCCACTAACTGATTTTTTTTCCCATGTAAACAGTAAGCTTGGCTTGAGACCCTCATTCAGAAGTCTCTCTGTCCCTTCCTCTTTTCCTCCCTCCCTCCCCCACCCCTCTTTCCCTCCCTTGAACCTAAAATACTGAGCTATAGACAGAAAGATTTAAGCAAATAAATATATAAATAAGCATAAAAAGGCAAAGAGGCCTCTTAGTCAATAATCTCTTATGGATGCATACAAATATTTGACTCTGATTGTGCATATATTTTAGTGTTTACTATCTGGCTACTTGAAAGTCTAAAATCTAGTATGTACACACATTTTAATGCAAAGAACCGTTGGTTTAAAGAAAAATATTTTATCATTTACACTTGGCTTACAGTAATGATTTTTTAATAAATAGCCCTGAGTCTGCATATGGCTTCTAGTTATTAATGTCCTTTCCTAAAGCCAAGTATTATATTATTGGCATCAAAGGACAAAGAGTGCCCAACTCTGGTAGGTTGCTGGAAGGTATTTTCCCTTCATTGGTATCCAGTATTTCACAGCCAAAGATGCCAATATCTCAGCACTGTCTGATGAGTAAGTGGTCTCTTATTACATAGCCTTCATCAAAGACCCCAAATCAGACATTCACACCAAGGTTCATACAGAGCAGTTAGGTTGAAGAGCTTGTGCTTACTGATCTTTTTTCCCACACATGGTCAGTTTCCCTGTCACCATGGAGAAACTGAGACATACTGTTGAACATTCATACTTCGGTTATTCACCACAAAAATACCTATACAGTCACTGAGAGATGAAAAATAGGTGAAACAAAAATCAAGACTATACAATATCCCGCTGCCACCTGTGTGCCATGTACACATATATCTGACCTCAGAACTGTGTCTCTAATTGGCTTGGACTCATATAAAACACAAGAGAAATAGCCATTGATTTAGCAGATAGAGATAAGGGCTGAACAATAAATATGCACATTACTAAATGTCTGCCATAAGTCAAATATGGAAATTTAAGCCACCTGTGCCTGAAGAACTCTTGTTTAGCTACCATGTAACTATTTAGATGTCAAAGACTTACTATGTTTGGATAAATGATTCTTTTGTTCTTTTTCAGAAAAACAAATTAATCATGTTTGTCATTTTCTTCCTCCGCAAATTTCCAGACTGTTATAAGAGAGCCTTTTATATAGGTAAGTATGGCACACCAGGTGAGATACAATTGTATCATCATTCCAAGCCCAATAGGTACAAAATGTGTCTCTCACTTGGCAATTCCCAAATTGCCATCAGGAAATGGATACAAATCAACGGGAAAGCTATTTATTCATACCTAAGGGAGATTTTCTTGTCAATAACTAGGTATGAATTTTTCCCTACTGATTTAAACAAAAGGAAGATGCGGAAGTGTTTAGGTGATTTTTTTTTTCACTTATACCTCTATAGTGCAGACTTAATATTATAGGATGCCAATACATTTTGAACAGAGTAATACTGCCAGTACAGCTATGACCTTTTCCCCTGTAATTAGTTCTAACTGAAATTAGATTCAGGGAAAGCATGGTTCCAATTAGAACTAAATCAAAACAAAACTCAAGGCTTTGTTTCATATAGCAAAATTGTTGAGGAAAAAAATGGGGATGGAAGAAGAGAGCATCTTTTCAAATTTAGTTCATCAGATTGAAACAGATGTTAAAACCTGCTGAACTCTGGCCAAACTGTGCATTTACTTGCAGATAAAGCTGTCTTAATACTTCTTATGACTCATGGATTTTGTAGTCTTATTTTAGTTAACCAGTTTCCCAGTGTTCTTAAAACAGTAAATCAAAAATCTTCACAGTTATGGTGAGGGGCAAAATCTGTTTTCTCTACAAGAAAATAAAGGTAAATCTTCAATCCTCCCTTAGCAACAAACTTCCAGGGCAGAAAGTGAGGTTATGATGTTGTTGGAATGCCAAATCTTAGCTCTGCACGCCTTCCTAACACGCAATGAAGCTACCGCATTTGGTCAATCTCCTATGACTATAATAAAATATCTGTAGTTGGGTACATATGAAGAAAAGAATTTCATTGAAATCACAGTTTTAGAAGCTGAAAGTGCAAGACTGAGAACCCTGGCTGCTTGGATCTCTAGAAAAAGCCTAGCAGTGAATGACATCACACCACCCCAAAGATGGAAACAGATGCCATGGGGAATAATCACATGGTGAAATGGGAAGCTAAAGAAACGAGCTGGACCCAAGCTTTATAACCATCCCTTCTTGGAATAACTGTTACCCCAGAGTCCCTCCAGAGCTACATCAATTCCTTCCAAAGGTATTGCTTTCAATGACCTAAATATGTCCAAATAGGGCTCTTAAAGGTTCCATATCACCTCCGCATCTCCACCGAGAACCAAACTTCAGAAAGATGATCCACTTTGGTGACATCAACCATATATAAGCCATAGTTGCTCATGACCTGGATCTTATTCCTAAAAACAGTTCCCTCATCTATAAAAGCAAGTTTATTGGGGTTGGGGAGGAACCAAGCAAGTAAAGAGATAATAAGGCTGACTCCTATTTCATAAGGCCACCTGTAATGTACCTTAGATTTCTTCTTCTTGGCATTGAATTGGTATTGAGAAAACAAATAGGAAAGCCCACATCTTAAAGAAAATGCATCCCTAAGGAGCTAGAACCGTGTAGGCTCAAAAACTAAGATTGAGATTACTCTGTTCAAATATATTGGCATCCTATAATATACACTTGTATACTTTGGCATCACCATTGAGTACTTACCAAATTCCTGGGCCACTAGCCAGAAATCCCACACAGTGGAACAACAAGTGTGTCCATTATACAGCAAACAGAGTATGGGAGGGAACCCACAACTATGGGATCTAGAACACTATACCACAAGAGGCTTCCAAATCACAAAACATTGGATGAGATTCTACCATTGCATCTGTTTCTTGCTTGCAAGAAATGGAGTAGAATATCGTTGTTCTGAACAAAATATACTTAGTAAGTCAGAAGCAACTGTGATGCTATCTCCTCAGGACGAAGGACACATGAGCTTAAGAACCAAAGAGTAAAAGTAGAGGGACTCAGTATACCCCTTCCCTGTTATCCACAACTGTGTGACCTTGGAGATCTTAGTCCCAAGAAGATACATCATGTGTAGACATCGCCAATCTTTGTTCTATACAACTTCAAGACACAGATGCCTCCAGAACTGTTTGAATTCCAGTGGCCAGGTACAAGCAGGTTGAGGAATTAGCTTCCATGCTTGCATAGGTAATTTACCCTGGTCAGCAAGAGGAGTGGAGCTGCTCAGATGAGGAGAGACATGCAGTGTCCAGTTGTTCTGTTGTGCCTTTGGGCCCAACTTTGCCCAAGAACAGTGTGATTCTCAAAAATGTACAACCAACTTAAGTATGAAGGTCTTGCCATGTGATCAAAGGACAAACCCAGGCCTACCAAGGCAAAACTGAGGGTGAGGGGACCTTAGATGGGCTACTAGAGGAAGTGACGAGTGCCACCCTGAACTCCAGAACCAACTGCAGTGCCAAGAGCTAAAGTGCAAATTCTTCTCAAGAAGAAAAACACACATAAACACACACACACAAGAGGGAGATTCACAGACACATATGCACAGAGATACACACAGTGAGAGCTTGTTTCTTAAATGTCTGTGGAAATGTAGGTGTGTGTCATGCAAGAAGAGGACAGTAGTGACCATTCGAATATTCCTGACTGTCCTTTTTCTACAGCTCTAAGGAGCATGCCTAGTTAGAAGGAGATGCAACTTCCTAGAATGCTGCTTATGTTCTGGCTCAGGTGTCCCAGCTCTAGCCCAGACTCCTCTTTTCAGGGAGGTAGGGTTGCCTAGTGCAAAATGGCCACCACTGTTTAAATCTAGAGAGAGTTCCAGCTTCTGAGAATGCATCTGCTGTGGCTAAGTGAATGAATGAATGAATGAATGCTGTAAACTCCCAAGATGAACACAGCCTTTACACCTGCTCCCATGCAAGGACTCACTTTCTTCAGGAGCAGCTTATCCATATAGTATAGTTCTGCACGTCTCTCCATCTCCAGGCATTTTAGAAATCAAGAGGCCACTGTCTCTGAGGTAACATGGGTGCTGTGTGTTGCTCCTCAGAACTTCGGCAATAGACCAGACAGCCACAATCCTTTGCACTTCGGAAACTTCACCATTTTGACATAATTCTTTTTCTTCCTTTCACTCCATGACCCACCAACCACCAACCACCAACCACCAACCACCAACCACCAACCACCAACCACCAACCACCACCACCACAGAAGAAGATGGTTCAGATACTTGTACCACTCTCCAATCCCTGTTTGGGTCACCCTGTTGGACAAGTTCTGTGTCCTGGTTGTTTAAGACCAAGCAGAACCCCGTTTTATTTAAGCCAATAAGGAATGGCCTAGACGGAGAGAGTTTCTCATTTTTGCTTCCTGGATTTCTATTTTGTTTTCTAAGCTTCAGTCTGTGTAGAGTACCATTAGGATTCTGCATCAAAAGAACTGCCTTCCTTGAAAGCTCATTAACAAATGAAAGCCATCTTCCCCAGAGTGCAGCGTCCCTTAGAGCAAATCCTTTGGGGAAAGATGCTAAAGTCATATTTCAGCTTTATTATGCTAGAGCTCCATCTTTTTCTCTCTGGCCACTTGAGAGAGTGTTTTAAACAAGTTCTTGGAATCCCATCTTAAAACACTGCCAGGAACAAAGGAGCCTAGCAGTTGTCTGAGGAAAAATAAAAATAAAAACCTGAGAGTAGGCAAGGAAGAGGACTGCTTGTGGAAGCCTTTTGAGGCCAGGACTCATGCTTCCAAATGCTTTGAATTATGTGACGTTTACAAGAAGCCCAAGAGGTTAACTTTCTTTTCATTGTTTCCAGGTGGGAAACAGAAGTTCAGAAAGTTTAAGCAATTTGCCAACAGTCATATGGTTCGTAGACTAGAGAAGGGACTAAAAGCAGACCACTGTGTCACTGAAGAATACCAGAGCAGTAACTCATTTACAGTTCCACGTCAAAATAGCTCTTATCCCAAGGTTGTCACTGAGTACAGGAAATTTTTAGGAAACGAATTGGGTACAGCCTATATATTGAGTGGACAGATGCAACCTCATGACAATGGCCATAGAACCAACATGCCCCACCTCCAAAAGAGAAAAAGGCAGCTAAAGGATACACAGTAAAGGCTGTCTAATGGCTACAGTTATTCATATGTGTGTCTGTGTGTGCCTGTGTGTGTCTGTGTCTATGTGTCTGTCTCTGTATGTGTCTGTCTATGTGTATGTGTGTGTGCATGCAGGTATTTGTCTATATGTCTGTATGTCTGTGTCTGACTATGTGTATGTGTGTGTGCATGCAGTTGTGTGTCTATATGTTTGTATGTCTGTGTATGTGTGTGTGTGTGTGTGTGTGTGTGTGTTTTGAAACAGGTTTATGTCCACAAACCTAGGAGCCATTGTTTATTGAGCTCTACTCTGTCCTTTATGTTTTGCATGCTCTATGATGTTCAATCCTAACAATATTCACATTCCAAGAATACTGTCCTCATTTTATAGATCAACAAACTGAAGCCCAAAGAGTGTTCATAAGTTGAAGCTGACAGGTGCAAAATCAGAAAACCTACCCATGGCATGAGCAAGTAAAACAGTTTGCCATGCAGTGGGCAGTCTAGGATGGGAGGAGACACCAGTGCTGAGGATCAACGCTGCCATCAAAAATAGAGTGTCTGAAGACACCAGCCCCTGTCCATACCCTGTCCTCCATGTTGTCTGCTGGACCCCTGTGCTTTATAAATGTGTTCTAAATGGGAAAACAAGAGTTTAGAAGACCTCTTCTAAACAGAAAGGATGCACACCAGCCAGGTCTGCTCCTTAGTCTCACCAGCACAAAAGGATTTCTGGAAGGCCTACCCAAAGCCTAATCTAGTTGCCTACAACCACCTATATCTGTAAGGACAACAAGTAACCTGAGCATTCCAAACTCAAGTATAACCTGGATTAAATCAGGAACAGAGTTGAACTAATTTTCTGCAAAATTGTTAGCACAAGATTTGTCATAAAGTCAGTTCTACATATTTAATAAATAGAATGCAGAAATGAAAGAATGAGAAATTAGGATTGGATATAGGTAGGCAAGTGGAATTATTTAACACAGAGATAAATGATTTGAGTGAGTTGCTTAGCTAGCCTGAGATTTTTGCCTTTAAAGGTTTCTTCCTTTTCTTATTACTATGTAACACGAGTGTTTAAATTCCAGTGTGAATGTCTATGAATAGCATACAATTGTCGTGAGTTCAGCTTACCACTGTAGACTCACAAGAGAAGAAAACAGTCATACCAGTTTAACCAGTCTCATTCTCTAGTGGTCTCCCTGCCTTTGACACATCTGCCGGGATAAAAACAAGGGTAGCATTGACCTTCATAGACATACACTCTTTCTTCAAGTTGAAGAACTTGAGACTACTCTTGTAATTCTAATCTTTAAGAATTTCATCATAAAGAAAGCCCACTTGCAAAATTTTTACTGCCTCTTGTCACCACTGATGTGCATTGCACAGCCATTTTGACAAACCATCTTACTGTACACTTCTAAGTAAGCAGAGTCATGGATTAAAGAGGAGTGAAGGAAGCACACAATCCCCAGCACAGTGAGAAGGGAACTCCATGCTGAAAGTGAGTCTTTTGTTAGGTATTCACTAGCACTCCTGGGTTTGGGTCATGTGGTTAGTAAGTGATCTTAGCAACTTGTGTCAACTATTGACAATATATCCATGTGTCAACCAGTGAGTAACTTCCTTTGTTTGACCTTAGAAGTCCTTAAATACCCAATATCATCTTCCACACATAAATATATGAGGTCGACTGGGGTTTGTCCTAGATGTCAAAAAAGAGACTCAAAGATCAGCACTTATAAAAATTCATTACTGATGAATATTGAAATATTGCTGGAAAATTAATCAGTATTTTTAAGCATCAAGAGATTAATGCCAGCTTGTTCTATGGGAGACAGAAACGGCCACTAAAGATGAACTATTAAAAATGCTGAGTGAGAGTTTTTAAATATATATGTATATGAATGTGAAAATGACTAACTTTGTGAAGGTCAGCAAGGGATACAAAGCAGATGGAACACTGGGTTGTGAGACATTCAATGGTGCAGAAAGAAGGCTGTCTGTGGCCTTCTTCACAGTCCTACCACATGCAGAGTTCATATTGACTCTACCTGAAGTGCCTCTTTACTAATCAAAGGAAAGCATTTGGCCTTTTGCTTTAGACTAGGTCCACTGTGAAATCAGTGGATATCTATGGACGAGGTCAAGACCTTAAGAACCAATCAAATAGTGAAATCTCATGTGCTACTCTCAAAAAGAAATTGCTGTTTTCTTATCTTGAGGATTATGACTTGTTTAAACTCCAGCGACTGTTCCATTCCTGCTCACAGAAGACAAATATTTGCTAATTAAGGATAAGAATAGATAAAAGTAGAAGGTCAATGTGCTTTTTCCTTGCAAGAAATCACACGAGGAGGCTGATACCTTCTGAAGGCTGTTTTACGAGACATTTAGAAATTTTTGCCTTGCCTTCCACACAGTCTGACACTGTTAACCACACTCCTGCCTGCCTCCTCTGTGAGACTGTCATTGTGAATTCCAAGGTGAGAACAAAAGATGATGTTTGTCTTAGACACCTTTGGACTATCTCACCCAGAGTCATGGACAATCTTTGATTCACCTTCCGCAGTCAGACTGTTTGTGCTTGAGCATGGGCTCCTCCTGCTTACTTCTGGTACAGCCTTGGACAAGAGTTCTAATCTTCATGTCCATTTCTCAACTACAAAATGATGATTGAAAGTATGTGTATCATAGGCTTATGACTATTTATCAGAGATGTCTTGTATGTAACCTGTGTAACGTAACCCTGGGAGCCACTACTAGATACTAAGTATACAATAGGATCTCTTACTTAAAGCAAAACAAGTCAATCTATCCTATATTTTCCACTCTATCTTTTCAAGTTATCAATAAACTACCTAACAATAAAAATAAATATTTCTAAAGTCTCAAAGGTATCTTAATGTTACACCAATTCCCTGACATTCACTGGTCTCAGTGCCTAATAATGGCTTGCTTCGTTTTCTTTGGAAATGGAGTGATAGCATGGGGGGGGGGGGCAGGGGGGGAGGCAGCGGCACTAGAACAGTGAGAGGAGAATTAAGGACTTTGGGGAGTGTCAGAGCCCTCTATTCATAAGCCTCAGCGCTTAAGTGGATCTGTATCAAGGTGTCTCTCATTTGCTTTAGTAAAACCTTCCTTCGAGAGGCATTAATTAAAACATTTAGAAACCACAGCTGAGTCTACAGTCTGAGGAAGAGTCAGGTACTGGAAAAGGTCTTCCTTCCATTGTGTGTGTTTACTATAAATAGTCCAGCTGCTGCTTGGAATGTTAAGACAACGCTTCGAAGGTGCTGTGTATCTCATGAGGACACGAAAAGGAGTCAAGATCTACCACAGCTCTCCTGAAGACGTGCGAGGTTGGCTACAATGGAATGGAGGGAAAGCCTTGGACCAAGGACACGCAAGGTCCCAATGAACACAGTGACAGGCTAGTCCAAAGACCAAATTATTGTGTCAATACACCCATGTCTGTGATCTACTCTGGATATTAGCGTGTCAAATGCACCAATAACCTCTGATGAATAATTTCACTCCTAAAATTCTCTCCTGATAAAATGATCAGAATAGATGGAGCTTGCACTCCCAGACCTTTATTCTGTTTACTCTCAGACTTCTTTTAAACTTCACTTAGTAAACTGTTCTCCCAGAAAAAAAGGAGAAACTCACAGCTTTTAAACTGTGACGCTGGCTTCTCCTCCTTGTTGCAGTTCTAGGCAAATAGACCCACAATTTAACCATTAAGCATCCTTATCAGTCTCTTCTACACTTGCTGAGTGAGACTATCATGCCTGTCTCTATTCTAACTGTTCTACCATCTAGGTCCATCTGCCATCTCTATATTTGCACTATGGGGATAATTTCCTAAGCAGCTTCCCTCCCTATTGACTTTGCTCCTAACTGATACAAACTCCAGGATCTTCACACAATGCATCCTCATTAAGTTGCTCTCTGCTTAAGCCATCTTAAGGACTTTCACTGTCTTTGGGGGTGGGGAGACTAGAAATTTTTCGAAGGGCCCTATCAAGAACTGGATAATACTTCCTTTCCACCAACGTATACTGCTCATAACCAGTGAGCAAATGTGTTGAATCACACTTGTAGATTTTCAGACATTTCCCTCTTTTTTTTTTGCCCATGGATCATTGTATGTATTACTTCAGTTTTTGCTCCTATTTACTTATTTACTTATTTACTTATTTATTTATTTATTTATTTATTTATTTAGAGAAATCCTCTAACTATACAGTTCAAGCTGCCTCTGAAGTCTCTGCCATCTTCCCTCAGCCTCCCAAGTCCTAGGAATTCCAAGTGTGTACTCCCATACCTAGCTGCTCGTAGTTCCCAGGTGGTCATGTGATCATTTCTCTTTCTGTTCCATTCCAAGTTTCTTCCTTGCTAAATCAATGTCAACAATTGTGTTTGTTTTGTTTGTATCAAACAGAGTTGAGTGCATAATAAGTCCTTAATAAAAATTAATGAATATTAGAGGATTCAACAACATTCGATTGCTCAAGCAATGAGAACTAATCAAAATGCATAGAAAAATTAATAAATAAGGTTTTGGCACATTTATATAGTGTAGAACATAGTATTTCCCTTTCGACATGAAAAGGTTTTGAATTTTTTATAGATAAGAGCATACAATGATAGGATAATGAGTGAAAATGACAGCTCTAAACTACATTTACAATAAAATCTCAAATGTTTATACAAATAAATGCATAGAAGGCAGAGATATTAAATGGAAAATGTGTAAATATGTTAACAAAATTTATGTGTGCATATCATACTTTGGAGTACATTTCTGCTTTCCTAGAATGATTTAAAGTAAAATAATATTATTAATAATAATTATTATTATTATTATTAATAACAGAAGAGTTAAAGTGTGACAGTCAATTTTAACTTCATCTTGACCAGCCACTATAAGCAAAGAGCTAAATAACAATGAGCAGACATAGCACATCATGCCTGGACTCTCAGGACAGAGCTAATTTTTGAAGTTAGGGGGCAGCAACGTTATTCAGACACCAGAAAGACTGAAAAACAGTGAACCAAGAGCAAATCCAGAAAGTATGACTTCATGAATAATCAGGGGGCTGTTAAAATTCCCTAGAATAGCTTCTTGGGTCATGAATTCCACTAACAACCCTCCCATGAATTTGAGTAGGTCAGCTAAAGAGAAAGAGACAACACAAAAAAAGATTACCCTCAGAACTTAAGTAAACTCACTTTACAAAGATTCAATACGTGGGGTCAGAATTAGGATAATTGCAATGTTTGGGTATAAAAGTGAATATCTCGAAAATTATTCCAATAAATACAGGACCACACTAGCTAGAAGAAATTAGCCCCAACACACACACACACACACACACACACACACACACACGCGCGCGCGCGCGCGCTTATTTTTCTCATAATGTGCATGATGTAAACAGCAGTTTAAATAACAAACCGTTTATGCTTTAAAACAACGGAGGAATGAAGTTATGAAAAGGGGGAACCCGGTTTTTCCGGGGGAACTATTCCTGGAGAAAGCCAAATTCTCAGCATTCTTGAGTAGTTTTCAAACTGACATCAAATAACGAACGTTCCCTTTGAAACAGAACAATCGCCTAGTTAAACTAGAGAGTGCTTTCTTAGGAGGACTACAATTAGAAGCAGAGAAGTAGAGGGCAAAAGAAACTTGCCTCAGCAGCTGCCGCCACTCTAGGGTTTGTTGATCAACTTTGCACTCCATTTATGTCTCCATAAATCACCGGGGGAATTAAAAGTGTGTGGCTGGCATGAATATGGCCCACTCTGCAAATGAAAGGCAAGGCGCACGGAAAACTTTATGCAGAAGCATGAGGCTATCACGAAAACCTTCCTCCTGATTAACTCTGCTTCCCAACAAATGTTGAGATCACTCTCCGTGGATGTCATGGAATTGGGGCTTTGAAACGGAGATACCAAGCTGTAAATTACATTTCTGAATCAATTATGCCTCTATCAGAAAGGCTATAAATAACCTGCAGAATTACCAGATGTATAATTTTTTGTTACACTTGAACATTTGGCATTTAGAATGGCTGAGTGAGGGACTTGGGTTAATCTGTGAATTTCACGGATTCATCTGACAAGACGACAGAAAAACGTGGGTGACAATTAGGATGACCTTGCCTCAAGGAGACTTGCCTGAACAAAGTCAACTCAGAAAATTGCCTGTGTTTCCTCATAAAAGGAACTTGGATGGGAAATGACTGGAGCCTCCAGTTCCGCCCACTGAATCCTCCAGTGTGTGTGTTAAAGGGCAGGTTTGGTTTCAGTCGGATGAATGGAGAAGAGTAGAATTTAACAGAGAGCCTTTCTCTCTGACATTTTAACATTGATTTTGTTTTGTCACCTTCTTGCAACGCCTAAGTGAGACGCTGCTGAAGGGTTGATTGGAACCAGTATTAGCAGCCCAACCTTTAAACACCCAACAGTAGATTCAAGAAAAGACCTGAAGCTCTCCTAGCTACCTTAAGCCGTGACCATCCCTGTGAAAAACCACTCACTCCGAGCTCTATTATGTGGTACAACTTTCCCCTGTAGCAAGATAAGTGTTTATTTCTCTTATTTGTAGATGAGCGTTTGTGTTATTAAATTTGGAAGCTCTTGGTAATAGGACTAAGGGAGATAGATGAGTCTCTATGAAGAAGAGCTCTGTTATGCTTTCCTGAGAATTACTGGCTATGCACAGGAGCTAAGGGTGGTGTGGCGCCCTCTGCAGAAGAAGGTAAGTACTGCACACAATCATAAACAGTTTTTCTGGTGGTGCCTTAAGTTAGCTACCACTTTCAGAGTCTGTAAATTTTTTCATTAGTACAACATAATAGAATAAGGAAGACATGCAAATTTTAGTGGCATCAGAAAGATTGATCAAAGTCAACAATGGATATTTCAGCCAGACTCAGTTTTCTTTCTTACCCCCCCCCTCCCCGAGACAGGGTTTCTCTGTGTAGCCCTGGCTGTCCTGGAACTCACTCTGTAGACCAGGCTGGCCTCGAACTCAGAAATCCACCTGCCTCTGCCTCCCAAGTGCTGGGATTAAAGGCGTGCACCACCACTGCCCTGCCAAGACTCAGTTTTCTTATCTCTACAGTGAATATGAGGGTAATTTCTAGTATTATTTTGAAAATTAAATTGAATAATGCTTGCAAAATATTTAGCATAATTCCCAACCTATGACTAATACTATGCAAAAAACGTTCTCAGTATTATTTGGTGTTTTTTATTTAATTTGGCAAGCAATGAAGTATGTGATAGAGATATAGCTATATAATTGTCATAATAATCATAATCAATCTTGTACAATGAAAATATTAATGAAAATACACCTTTCAAGGGCTGGAGAGATGGTTCAGTGGTTAAGAGCACTTGGTGCTTTTATAGGAGATTCAGGTTCAATTCCCACTGGTGGCTCACAATCATCTGTAACTCCAGTTCCAGGAGCTCTGACAGACTCTTCGGACCTCTACAGACATTGCACACACTAGGTGCATATAACATATAAGGAAATCACTCATACATATAAGATAAAATTAAATCCTTTTAAAATTAAAACATATATGAGAAATATACCTCTCCCCACATTCCTTTTCTTCTGCCTGTACTTGCCCTTCTCCAAGTAATAGTATAGCTATTAAGAGCTTGTACTGTGAGTTACTTAGGTGTGGTTTGAATCTCAGCCAGTCACTCATCAACTGCATGAGCTTCAGCAAACAATAAAACTCCTATCCCCTCATCTGCATGGGCATGATAGTGACCACCCCATAGGGGTGACACTCTCTTTACCTAACTAGTATTTGCTGTCAGGAGTAACTGAGATAAAACAGGTAAAGATTTGCAACACCACCTAACAGAGAACATTACAAAAGAAACTCTTTTATATTATGAATATTTTTAATGCCTTTGGATCTATAATTTTGTGTCTACTTGACTAGACCCTTTAAGTACCAGACAACTGGCTAGGCATTACTGTTGGGGTGAAAACCTGAATAGAACGAAAGGTCTGCTGAACAGTTGGGCTAGGACAGTTAGAGCAGGACCTTGGAGATCTTGTATCCTTGGAAAGTACCACACTGGTTCTCTGAGGTCCCCAGCTATTGACTATGAACCATGGCGTTTCTCCACCTCCATAGTATGAACAAGATTCTTTTAATTCAGAAAGCTGACTAGGTAGGTAGGTAGGTAGATAGATTGATCGATAGGTAGATCAATCAACAGATCGACAGATTAACAGAAGGATAGACAGATAGACACAGATAGACAGATGGACAGATAGAGACAGATGATAGACAGACAGACAGAGATGTATGACAGACAGACAGACAGACAGACAGACAGACAGACAGATTCTCAGTCCATCTGTGTTGAATCTGTGTCTACCTATCTGTGCATTGGTCTTGTCTCTCAAAGACCTGGAGTTGGCATACCCCTCCCCTTTAACTTCCATTTGTATCTGTATTGGTTACTTTTTTTAGTTGCTGTGACAAAACCCCTAACAAAGAGCAATTTAAGCATGTTCCAAAGGATACATTCCATGAAAATGGGAGCACATCTGGGCAGGTGCTCACATTCTGGGAGCAGAGAATGAACAGAAAACAGAACCCAGCTATCAGTCGTGCACAAGGAGAAGACTTGAAGGTAAGAGAGCCACTTGATGGGAAGAAGAGGCTCACCAGTACAGGAACGGAGGCAGAGGGAATAAGGAAGGAAGATAAT
Source organism: Rhynchomys soricoides (assembly GCA_019843965.1). Taxonomy (NCBI): domain Eukaryota; kingdom Metazoa; phylum Chordata; class Mammalia; order Rodentia; family Muridae; genus Rhynchomys; species Rhynchomys soricoides. The sequence continues at coordinate 9,843,609 of JADRCH010000063.1, read as the reverse complement.
TAAAGTTGATTGCTTACATATCTAATAATTAAATAATTAAAGTTGATTGCTTACATATCTAAAACTGTCGAAAAATTCCTCAAGGCCCACTCTCAGCAACCCATTTTCACCAATAAGACCATACCTCATAAAGACTCCAGAACCTTCACAGATAGTGCTACCAGCTAGGGCCCAAGTGTCCAAACAAAGGATCCTATGGGGGACATTTCACGTCGAAATAACAGTGCACAAAGTCTGTAATGTGAGAAGCACGTTTACTCTCCCTACTTGCTGCTGAATCGTAAAATAAAACCCAGATTGGCAACTCAAGCTGGAAGAATATTGACAGATGTCAAACCTAACTCATTTTTCAAAGAAGACTCAAAATAGTATCAAAATGAGACGTTCTGAAATAGGACTGCATCAAACAAACCATAGCTAGTCCTCCACAAATGCAAGCAAGAGAAGCAAGAAAAAGCACAGTCACAATCAGGCGTGGATGGTGTCTTAGAGAGATGTCTTTCGGAGACTTGAACCTCAACCTGTGAGAAGTGGGAGCCTAAAACCCTCACCCTCCTATATCCTGATATCCAATTATTAAAAACTAACCCCTGTGTGTTTTCAGGAAGCCCCAGACAAACTCCTGCTTGTGAAGCCCAAGAACCGTCATTTCTTTGTTCTCATGCAGAGAAGAGTTGGGTTGCTGTGACCTCAACAAGTACAAAATAACCCCTGGCTTAGCCTTGGGGCCTCTGAAAGAAGAATCGTCTGAATATTTTTAAAGAAAACAACACTGAAGAAGTTGTCACATTAAAACCTGTTATGACACTTGCTGTCATAACATATACGTGAAGATATGTCATGCTGAGAGTTAAACAAAGGTTTTAACTAAATCCTCCAGATCTTGTAGTATTGCAGTGAGCAACCTGCATATGGTTGCCCTCAGAATCAAGCATGATTTTTGCCATTTAAAGTAATAGCAGGAAGACATGTCAAGTTTCTGCATGAAAATACAACTGTCATCCGTATCAGATTTTATTGGTCATTTGCACACTGAACACTTATTTGCTCAAAACACAATGTTTTGCTCCTGTCTAAATGACAACTTTGGGATGACAGAAGGGGGGGCAATTAAAATCTTAAAATTTACTCTTTAAAGAAGACAGTCGTTGGAATTGAATCTTACAAAGAATATTGATGGGGTCAAATCTTCTCCTATACCAATGATGTCATGTGAGGAAATAAAAAGGGAAATGACAGAATTCTACAAATAAAATCGATGGTGTGTGTTCAGTCAGTACAAACAGCTGAAATCAGAAGCCATGGTAGGATGCTACCACAAAATGGATTTGTTTAATGCAGTAACAGTCAGATGTGGATCAGCTAAGTATGAAGACTGAAACAATCGTTCTCACAACTTGAACATATTTAAAGACACAGGCTATGTGGCATGAACACCACATACTGATTTTGTATTTCTGAGCTAGTCTTTGGTGGTTTTTCTCTTTCTACATTTGTGGACAGAAATGTTTCTATGACGTTTTCTACATTTGTGGGTTTTGCCTTTTCCTCCTTTTTTCCTTCCTTTGTTTCTTTCTTTGTAACCATAAAATGAAGGGATTAGAATTCCACTGCAGGACTTGTGTGCATGCACTTTTTCAAGTTATTCAAATATTATTTTAAAAAGCAGTTTTACTAGTGTCTTAGTGAGGGTTTCTATTCCTGCACAAAACATTATGACCAAGTAGCAAGTTGGGGAGGAAAGGGTTTATTGAGCTTACACTTCCACATTGCTGTCATCACTAAAGGAAGTCAGGACTGGAACTCAGGCAGGTCAAGGAGCAGGAGCTGATGCAGAGGCCATGGAGGGATGTAACTTACTGGCTTGATTGCTTCTCCTGGCTTGTTCAGCTGGCTTTCTTATAGAGCCCAAGACTACCAGCCCACAGATGGCACCACCCACAAGGAGCCCTCCCCCCTTGATCACTAATTGAGAAAATGCCTTACAGCTGGGTCTCATGGAGGCAATTTCTCAACTGAAACTCCTTTCTCTGTGATAACTCCAGCTTGTGTCAAGTTGACACAATGCCAGCTAGTAATGCTATGAAAGAGTTTGTACTTGTAGACAGTTAAGTGTATAGATGTGCCTGATCAAGAAAAGTGATGCAGAGCTTTAGTGCATGTGCTGAACTATTGACATTTAAAAGAATATTAATCTTGTCTATCCTCATTTATATAGCATAGTATCTTGTGTTTAGTATTCCATCCCTTGAGTTTTCTAAGGTATAGATAAGTCATGATGCTAATCCACATTCTAGCTAGCTTGTCGATTCTGATAAGCTCATATTATGTCTTTCACATGAGCAGGGCAGTGGTGGCACACACCTTTAATCCCAGCACTCAGAAGGCAGAGGCAGGTGGATTTCTGAGTTTGAGGCCAGCCTGGTCTACAGAGTGAGTTCCAGGACAGCCAGGGCTACACAGAGAAACCCTGTCTCGAAAAACCAAAAGAAAAGAGAAAAAAAAAGAAGAAAAAGAATAATTAAACTAGTAACTCAGCAAGGTTTTTAAAATAATTTATATTACGAGGTGTACTCACCGATGACTTGCAGTGAGCTGGTGTTAATATATACTTTTTTATTGGTCATATTCCCTCCCAGCAAATATCTTGTGAGATGTATAAGCTTTTAAAACAACCTCTGGGTTCCTCTGGTACCCACTCCCCATGACCCACATTCTGATCTGAACTACACAGTCTCTAAGGGATTTAACATGGCATCACAGTGGCAAGTTGGTAATTCCAAAGTGAGAGGAAAAAATGAAGCATACCTCACTGACTACTCCCTCATCACCCGTGGGCCTTAAGGAATACCAGCAGCCATCTGTGTCGTGCATTTATGGCCCAGTTTTTGAACTGTCCTTTTTTTTTTTTTTTTTTTCTCGCATGTCTTACTCATGCTTTAATGGCAAGAGCTGAAATATATGGTTTGGCTGTAGGAGACATAGAGCATAAACTGCTTAAGTGAGAGGTGACCTCCAAGCAGAGTCAGTGTGGGCTTTGACCTAAACCTCTGCTGGTAACAACGTTGTTCCTTCCCTTCGCTGTATCAGATACTTGTGAGGGATAATTTAGAGGAAGCTATTTTCTAGATGTTCTTTCCACCATACCTCTGATTCTCTACCTCTGGGAAGACAGAATTCTTGAGCTTTCTCCCATACTTTGTTTTTCTCAGTAAAGAGAGCAGCCTTCAAGAATTTCCTTTACTTTCTTTGCTTCTTGTTCTGATCATGACACTGTATTATGCAAGACCCCTTACCTTCTCACAAGATGAATTATTCAAACAATTGACAGGGCACACACTCATAAGATTATATTAACAGCACACAGGCTTCTTCGTCCCCTGTTTATGTGGCTAAATTAGCCACGCAAATTGGTTCTCGAGGCATTCAGAAACGCCTACTCATGATTTCACAGGTTTCACACCAAATATTGGCATAACTAAGAAAAGGTGGACAATCTCCTACTGAAATGATTTGTGCAAATGGAATGCCATGTCTGAAAATAATTTAGACAGAAAATGGATTCCAGTCAACAAACATATAAAACTAAAATAAGCAGTGACCAATTGATGATTTTACTCAGCAGCTGCTGGAAAATTCTGGATTGGAGGTGGGGTGTATGTCATTATTCCTTGACAAGTACCTTCTTCAAAAAGGGGGGGGGAGGGAGCCAAAGGATGCCAGGACAGCACAGCCCACAGAACCAACTAAGCAGGGCTCAGGGAGGTTCACAGAAGCTGAAGCAGCAATCATGAAGCCTGCATGGTTCTGTGCTAGGTCCTCTGCACACATGTTAATGGTTGGTGGCTTGCTGTGTTTTGTGGGACTCCTGACAGTGGGACTGTGGGTATCTCTGACTCTTTTTGCCTGCTTTTGGGACCCTTTTCCTCTTACTGGGTTGCCTCTCACAGCCCTAATATAGGGGTTTGTGCCTGCCTGGCCTTACTGTTTCCGCGCCGTGTGTTCGGTTGATGTCCCTGCAAGGCCTGCTCTTTTGAGTAAGGGTGGATCTAGAGAACAGGGGAAGTGAGAGGGATTGGAGGGAGAGGAAGCAGCCATTGGATGTATTGTATGAGAGAACAATGAATAAAATTTTTTAAAAACACAAATAATGCTTTCAAACAAGTTTTAAGACAGTAGTTTCCTAGTGCATTATGAATATCATCACTATATCCCAGACATTGGAGAATCAATAAACTGTAAACTTCTATTTTCTCTATGTAAATTGACATTGATATTTTACAATCAGAGCATCTTGGGAGCTCAATGCAACAAAGTAAAAGAACGGTTAACTGTTTCTTGAAGATGCTGGGCAAGTACTGGGTTCATCCCACAGGTAAATAAGTCTTTCCGTTTAAGAAGTAAAATATTTTAAACTTATATCTACAGTAATCATTAATACTGTCAGCATCCATATGGTTCTTACAGTTCTTGTATGTAAAGCAATGTGCAAGATGTGAAAAAAAATCTGCAAAAATATTTAAGTGTTAGAGTGTAGTAACAGATTGTATTCAACTAATTTATTTTTGCATTTTTTAGATATGATTGGCATGAAAAGTTGAACCCAGACTTGGCTGCTCTTTAAGCATGGTGGCACTAGATTGCTCATTGCTACTGCCCGTCTCTAGAAAAGAAATCCCCCTGTTTTTACCCTTCACTGATATATATCATTCTAATCTGTGTTCTGAGTTTGTGCTCCCTGTTCAGTAAGAATTAAGGCAGTTTGAAAGAACCAACCAAACATTAACATTTCCTGAGGACAGAGCTTAAACTTTGTTCATTATTTTTTCATCAGAATGTTACAGATACTTCTATAAATTTTAATTACATGAACAAAAATCAGATTTGTTTCCAACTCTTTACTAAAGAAATTGACCTTATGATTTCTTAGTCAACACTCCCAAATGCCTTGATAATGAACTATGTTTGTTTGTTTGTGTTTGTTTTTGTTTTTGAGACAAAATCTCTCTATATATCCATGGCTGGCCTCGAATTCTCTATATAAATTATGACAACTTGGAACTAAGAGAAATGTGCCTGCCTCTGCCTCTGGAATGCCAGAATTAAGGGCATGCACCACCACACATTGATTGTAAAGCTATAAGCAGCACTTAACATAAAGAAAACAAAAGGCTTAGAAATGCTTATTGATTTGCTGACATCTTGTGTATACTGAAAGATTGGGTTAGTATTTATTTCAGATCTGTACAACCCAAATTTCCTGCGCTATCTATTTTAGCCCTGCCTCTCACTGTATGAGATTGAATTCATCACAAAGAGAAACACTTATTGTCAATGCCTTAGTAAACTGCTTTATCATCTACTGCTCAGAGAATAATGAAAATGAACTGAGTGTTCCCACTTAGGAGATGATGCATATATAATAACTAGCATCCACAGTCATCAGCATCATAAGTATTTTCAACTTCTATATGGTTCTTATATACATTTGACTTGGAAAATGTCAGGGATTCGACCACGTGACACGACTAAAGAGATCTGGACAGATTCTTCTGATTCCAAACTCCTCCTGGAATGATACCCAAGGACCAGGAAAGGCAAGAAATCTTGGTATATATATTTGAGATATCTTAAGACCTTCCTCCCAACTGTCTGCCTGTCACCCACTGCCTTCACCTCAAAGGGGCATAGTGAACTAGTCTGGAAATAGCAGTGGATACTGGTAAGATCCACTTCAACACTGGATTCTGCATAGTCCCAGCAAGTACATCTTATAATCATCTGTCGTGTGTGTGTGTGTGTGTGTGTGTGTGTGTGTGTGTGTGTGATAATCATCTGTCATGTGTATGTGTGTGTGCACACGCACATGATCATGTGGGTACATGTGAGGATGACCTAAAGTGTTGCTCCTCAAGAATCACTCACTTCATTTTTTGAAACAGGTTCTCCCACTGGACTACATGTTGCCAAATAGTCGTGGCTGGTTGGCCAGTGAGCCTGGGGGATCCACCTATTTCCAATTCTCCAACACTAAAATTACAAGCCCAATACCACAACTGGCTTCTTCCCCACTCCCACCCCCAAATATGGACTAGAGAGACCAAACTCAGGTCCTCAAACTTTATTGGCCAAGATCCCCAGACCCAATTTTCGTTCTACTTTTTGACATCAATAAATATCCAATGGAAATATAAGAGACTGGTGCTGAAAAATGTCTTAAAACAAATTTCATCTAAACCATTTTCAGGGGGAAAAAAAACTAATAGAAGCATACTAACTCCCCACAGAAAGCCAAGATCAATGGATTCAAGAGTAAAGAGGAGAAATTTTCTTTCCCTTCTTTGCTTGCTCTGTTTGGTTTTTGTTTGTTTTGAGAGGATTGAGATCAAGGTCTTATGCATGCTAGATGAAAACTTACACTCCTAACCCCCCTATTGACCTTCACTGAAATAATTAGTTGAATGGCTGTTAAATCAGTTCAGAATATTAATTATTATTATCCTTCGTATCTATGTGTGCATTCAAATTGTTTCGTTGACATTGAATATGCACAATGATCTTCCAGGAATATTAACTACCTATTGGACAGCAAATTACAAATGCACACTCATGTTCGCACACACATGAGCATGTGCACACACACACACACACACACACACATTAAATGACACGATATTTTCAAGAGAGAATACTGACTGCAATTGAGTCAAATCAGCTTGTTGTTACCGTCTATTTCTTAGCCTATAGCTTGTTTCTTCCCTCCAAATTGATTCTTATAGCCTTGTCAATTCCATATCTCCTAGGAGACCACAATGGATAACATTACACACACAGCACAGACCTTAGGGACCAGCTTCTTAGCCAGGACTCCGACACTTGCCTTCCATTAGCCCTGACTGAGAACTAAAGATGGAACAGTTTGGCTTACAATTCCCTAAGCACCATTTGTGTTCAGCTTGCCTCAAGTAGAACCATACATCAGAATTACATTTTTCCTGCCTTGGAGCCTTCTATTCTACTTAGTTCCAGGGTATTCAGGTTTTAAGAATCAGACTCTATTCTTAAAAGCTGCCATTTAAAATACTCAAGAAGGTAGGCTGGTTTGTCTGTTTACTCTGTGTTTATTCAGACTAAACATGATATGTAAGAAAAAAGGTAATACAGAAACCACACTGAAGTTCATATAATTGGCAAATAGAGAAGTTTTGCTTAGAAAAACACTGATCCCTCTGTCCAGGTTTTTACAACTGACACAATCACTGCTGTTCATTTTATGCTCAGTAAATTATTTAGGAGAGATTATTTAAACATTTAACAAAAATAATCTTTTCTCCCCAAAATTATAAATCCGTATTATTAAAAGTATATAGAAATATAGTTTACAAATGTCAAGAATGCAGCATATTGGCCAGATATTAGCTATTATTATTATTATTATTATTATTATTATTATTATTTAATCTTTTTTTTACAGTCCAGTCATTATGCCCCCCAGTCCTCAATCAAACAGTTCCTCATTCCATTCCTCCTCCCCTGTTTCCAAGAGGATGTCCCCGCCTCCGCCCCTCACCTCACCAGACCTCCCCACTCCCTGGGTCCTCAAGTCTTTTGAAAGTTAGGTACATCTTCTCTCACTAAGTCCAGACCAGGCAGTCCTATGCTGTATATGTGTCGGGGGCCTCATATCAGCTAGTGTATGCTGCCTGGTTGGTGACTCAGTGTCTGAGAGATCTTAGGAGGCCAGGTTAGTTGAGACTGCTGGGTTTCCTATGGTGTCACCCTCTTCAGCTTCTTCCAACCTTCCCCTAATTCAACCACAGGGGTCCCCAGCTTCTGTCAATTGGTTGGGTGTAATTATCTGCTTCTAACTCTTTCAGCTGCTTGTTGGGCCTCTCAGAGGGCAACCGTGCTAGGCTCTTGTCTGTAAGCACACCATAGCATCAGTAATCATGTCAGGCCTTGGAGCCTCCCCTTGAGCTGGATCCCAGTTTTGGCCTATCACTGGACCTCCTTCCTTTCCCTCAGTCTCCTTCCATTTTTGTCCCTGCAGTTCTTTTAGGCAGGGACAATTCTGTGTCAGAGTTTTTGACTGTGGAATGGCAACCCCATCCCTCCCATGGATGCCTTATTTACACAGCGGAATACTATTCAGTTATTAAGAATGAGGACATCATGAGTTTGGCAGGCAAATGGAAGGAACTAGAAAATACTAGCCAGTATTTTTAAAGAGCTAGAGGAACCTGGTTGTAATGGTGGACCCCTGAAATCCCCAGCACTCAAGAGACTGAGGCAAGAAGATCCTAAATTTGAGGCCAGCCTAGGTTATGTAATGAGTACCAGGCCAACTTAGGCTATATAACAAGACTCCACCTTGATAGAAAAAAAAAAAGATCAAAATGGGATGGTAACAAAACCAACCACAAAACAAATAGACACAAAATATAACCTATTCGCTCAAACCAATCTTAGCAGCCTGACTGTGCATACGTGGACCACTTATTGCCATGAAGGATGAGATTTTGTCAGGTCGTTATCCCTGCCTTTTCAAGCACAGCTAAAAGTGTCCTAAGTCCAATACACAGACAATGAAAGACCTTGGAACACTAAGCTCTAAATGGGACATCTCCATCAAATCCTCCCCTCAGAGCTCAGGGAACCCAGTAGAAGAGGGGACAGAAGGGGTATAAGAGCCAGATGAAGAATGCCCTAAACCTGGGGTTACAGACAGTCAATCAAATTCTTGAGTAAGGCCAAGTTATTGTTGAAATTATAGATCACTTTGAAAGAGCCTTATCAGGAAATATATTTGTAAGCCTCAATAAATATTTCAACCTGATCACCAAGTCATGGATTCAGTGCATATTTAATCTAGCAGCTGTTTTGTTCTGTCCATCACAATGCTGCTGAGAACACAATGGTAAAACTTGTGCACTCTTTACAGTCTATAGTTGTGAAGAAGAGTTAGAGGGACAAACAAATAGTGTTGTGAGATGGATTCTAATAGTCTGTGGGAGAAAAAGCTAAGAGAAATGGCTGGTGTGGAGGAAGGGAGGAACGGGTGACATTGGAGAACCAAACAGATGCATCTCAGGTCCATGGCATATGGGAGGACAAGGAGAAATAGACTTGAAATGGAGACAAGAGGGCCATGTGAGTTTAATGATCTGTGAACTGCTTAATTAGGAATGAAAGAGCTTGCAGAGGTGGAGGAGCTGGGCTGCAGATCAATGTTACCCCCACTCATATGTTCTGTGCCTACTGCACACTTGCAGCTTTTCTTCGGAGATACCACCCTGCACAAAGAAACTGTCCCCACTTGTAGTACAGTGATCACCACTTCTAACCTGAAAACAGCCCCTACTTGTTCCTCTCCTGCTATGCATCCCAGCTCTCCTCCTGCAGCTCCCCTCCCTAGCCAAAGCTTCCAAATCCCTTCCTAAGAACTTATTATGCAGGAGGAAAACCGAACTATGAAAAGTTATTCAAACAGCATCCATAAGCTAACTACTTGAGGCATATCTATTGACTGAAGAGATTTGCATTATGAACTAAGTCTGTGCAAAAAGACAATGGTAAATAGCAGTAAAAACAAAGAAATTGATCATTTAAATAAAGGGAAGCTGCTAACACCAATGTGTATCTATTTCTCTTCAGTTGAAATTTACCCTAGAGGAACTAATATGAAAATATTACTTTCATTGTTTAAAGGAAATCCAGTGGAATGGAATGCTAATTCTGTATCCCCAATTGTCAAACAGGTGAGCAGGAGATGCTCTCAGCTGCAATACATCTGGTCTCTGCTGAACACTCTCCGTAAAGTTCTAGAGATGTAAAGATAAACAAGACACAGCCATTTTGCTCTGAAGACTAAATGATGTATTGGTCAGGGAGAGAAGGACGCAAATGAGTGATTGAAGTGAAAAATATCAATAAGCAAAAGCTGGATGTTTGTATTATTATGTGGGTGGAAGAGGAAACATGTCCTCCTGTGTGTACTTGATATTTGGTGAGGGAAGGAGAAACTTTGTTATGAAAGCTTCAGTGAATAAGCAACATTCAAGCCAGAATGTTAGTGAATAGAAATGTCTGGCCCCAGTGGGAGAGGATGTACCTAATCCTGTAGAGATTTGATGCCCTAGGGAAGGAGGATATTGAGGGTGGTGGAGGGGTCACCCTCTCAGAGGCAAAGGGAAGGAGGAATAGGGGAAGAACTCTGGGAGGGGGGACTAGGGAAACAACATTGGGGATATAAATAAATAAAATAATTAATTAATTAATTAATTAAAACAATAAGGACGGCAATTAATTTAAAAAGGATGGCAGTCAAAACTACAAATGCTATGGGAGATACCCTGGCCTTCAAGAAAAAGCCCACAAACACAAAATAATAGGAATGTAATGTGACCTTCTCATACGGAAGAATGGAACCTAGTGATAAAATGTAATGGGTTTTGTGGTGCAGAAATGGTTAAAGTGGGGGATTTTTAAGAGAGTTGGTTTGTAAAGAACCTAGTTGCCTCAGTAAGAAGCCGTACCCCATCAGTTAACTCAGACCTACTTGCTACA
>JADRCH010000063.1:9799669-9833033 GCA_019843965.1 Rhynchomys soricoides | reverse complement strand
CAGTAAGAAGCCGTACCCCATCAGTTAACTCAGACCTACTTGCTACAGTAAGAAGCCGTACCCCATCAGTTAACTCAGACCTACTTGCTACAGTAAGAAGCCGTACCCCATCAGTTAACTCAGAAAGGATGCTTCTCATTGCCAGCTTTGCTTTTCAAGAATGGAAAAGTGAAGGCAAGTTAAGACAAATACATTGCAGTTAAGAAAGGACAAGGGAGAAAATATTTAAACAATTCAAGGTGTAGATCCTACAACCTAAATTGGGATTTAGGTTGACTGAACTGGCTTTGACAATTTACTCAGAAAAACTAAAAAAAAAAAAAAAAAAAAGTTATAATAGTAATATAGGGAAGTCTTCTGAAAAACAGAAATGTAAGGTGTGTCAGAGGAACTGTGGTCCTGCCTTTAGGGATCTCAAGAACCACACTCTCTTCTCTAGACCTCGAATATCACTTTGCAGATAGTAAATATTTGATACTGTCTGATGAGTGAAGAAATACAATTTTGTTGAGTACCTATATTATTCAGATTGCCTAGGAACTAGACCTTTTGAGTCAGAGTCAAGTGCAGGAGGTGCTCCAGGAAGCAGTGCCAAGAAGGACATTTCTACGGGAGAAAGAACAAAGAAAACCGGAGAATCCTTGGCCAACCTCTGGGTGAGTTCTACATGATTCCTAAGTTACCATAAGTCTCTGTCCATCTATCAGCTAGTCACAGGTAAGAAGTAGCCATTTGGCCATTGGAAATTCCCAGAGGGACACTCAGAGCCAACCTGCTACCAAACAGCTGTCCACACAGTTGGAGAAATAAATAACTAAAGTGGGCAGACAGAAGCATCACTGACAGCAGTGGTTCTCTAACTGTGGAGGGGCAAAGGACCTTTTCACAAAGGTCTCCTAAGACCATCAGAAAACACAGATATTTACATTATGATTCATAACAGTAGCAAAATTCCAGTTATGAGGTAGCAACGAAAATAATTTTAGGGCTGGGGGTCACCACAACATGAGGCACTATATTAAAGGGTCACAGCATTAGGAAGGTTGGAAACCTCTAGAGCTTCTCAAAGCAATAGGAGATGGCAAGTGACTGGCTCAGACTGATGTCAGGAAAAAGGCAGTGAGAGTTCTGCATCACCCTTTCCCACTTCCCCCAGTCCCCTGACAGCAGCTAAAATTTGACAGTAAGATACAGAGCTGTTCAAACTCAAATTGTAGGTATAAGAAACAAAATGCCAATTCTTCTAAATGACCTAAGGGCAACACAGAATTTGTATAATTCACTTCTGTGGTGGTCTGAATGAAAATGGCCTTCATAGACACACAGGGAGTGGCTTAACTAGAGGTTTGGCCTTGTTGGTGTAGGTGTGGCCTATTGGAGTAGGTGTGGCCTTGTTGGAGTAGGTGTGGCCTTGTTGAAGGAAGTGTGTCACTGCAGGGTGGGTTTTGAGGTTTCAGAAGATCAAGCAAAGCTTAGTGGCTCACCATCTCTTCTTGTGCCTGTGGATCCAGAAGCAGAACTCTGAGCTACCTCTCCAGCTCCACGTCTGCCTGCACACTACCATGTTCCTCTTCAAGCTACCAGGGCTCCAATGAGTCACAAGCCACCCTCCCAAACTGATTCCAGACACAGAGACACATGGGAACATTCACCAAATCTATAGGTTCAGAGAAAATATTTAATCTCACTGAACCTAAACTTGCCACATACAGGAAGATCTATCCTGGAAAAGGATAAAGAAGCAGAAATTTAAGGGTTCTTTGGAAAGTCAGTTGTGTTGAACGGTGTTTTGCTAAAGCAAGCACGAGAAAGGACACGTGATGAAGGAATCTTTGCTAAGGACAAGCATGTCTGCCTCACACTGCATAGTTGAGCTGCATTTGTCAGGACTCCATAAAGAGTAATGCGCCAAAAGATTTCTGGTGGTATGCTGCAGTTTCTTGACACTTCTGACTTGGACTGATTGGCAGAGTGATGTCAGCTGAGACAGACTCACGTGCTGAGGCAAGACCCACAGAGGACATCTGATGTTTGGAGGGAGTATAAACAGGACTCAACGAACAGTGATGGAGGCTGAGCTTGGCTTGCTTGCATAGCTAAACGCTTCTTGGTCTCAAGTCTTCACTGATCTTCACTGAGAGAGGCACAGCCGAGAACTTTTCCTGGCATTCATGTTGGCCTTAGTACCTCCTGTTGACTTGTGCAGAGCTGTCTCTGCTAAGTAGTGTCATCGCTGCTGATTCATGTGCTGTACTGAACTGCAGTACTAGTGTATACATGAACTGTTTACAAGTGGATGGAGTTGCCACTGCTAACCTGTGAACTGAACTGATTTCCAGACAACACAGATAGGAGTTGCTTCAAGGAACCATTTCTAAATAGGTCCACTTGTCATTACATTACCAATGTAAGCTACCATCATTTCCAGACTGCTGAGTTAGTGGTCAGGCTGACATAACTAAAGACCTCAGGTAGAGTCGCTTGACAACAGAAATTGATTTTCTTGCAGTACTTTGGCATAGGCATCCAAGATCGGAATCTCAACATGTGTAGTTTCTCCTGAGACCTCTCTGCCATATCTTAGGCTGGCATTCAGATGCTCAACTTCTTGCTCCACCCCCATGTGGCCTGAGCATGTGCAGTGTGTTTCCCTAGAGACTTCTAAGAACACCAGTCATATTAGGTGAGGGAAGCACCCTGTCTTGTTTCAACTTAATTATGTCTTTAGAAGACATTATCTACAAATAATGCTACATTTTGAAGTGCTGGGTTTGGAACTTCAGTGCCTGAGCTTTGGGGAGGACACACTTGGCCCATAACAAACACTTACCATTTGTTACCTGCCATGTGTCTGGAGGAAGGCCAGAATGCTGTCCTATGGACTCACCCCAAGTATTCTCAGTTTTACCCCATAAATCTTTTTTTACTCTTGAAGTCAGCTCCCTCAGCAGCTCACTTACCTATATGTCCAACGGAGAAATAGCCTATTCCCCATCTTGAATCATAATGTATGTTCATTGTAAAATATTTAGATGATACACAATTATATTAAATAAAAAGGGAACTACTCATAACCCTATCATAAAGAAATAACCACTATTTGAAATCTGTGAAGTGAGGTAGTGATGGTGCATGCCTTTAATCCCAGTACTCAGGAGATGGAGGCTGGCAATCTCTGTGCACTCGAGGCCAGCCTGGTCTCCAAAGCAAGTTCCTAGACACCTAGGTCTACATAGAGAAATCCTCTGGGGTTTGGAGATACTGAAATCTGTAAAGCGTCTGGATTCTTTTTGTTCCTCCTTTATTTTTATATACATAAACCTGTTATTTCCCAAAATGGAAGTAATAGACTTCTCTGCCCATATTTTTCACTTAAAATACTTTAGGCATCATTCCATGTCAAATATCATTAATCTTTATCACATTTCTGCTCTTACACAGGACTTCATAGTCAGTTTCCCAACATTGGCTTTTTAAAAAAAATGTTATGAAAAATAGTTCAGTGAACTACCTGGTTAGGGGAAACATCCTTGCCCTCATCATTTCTATCATAAACTTCCTTAGATAAATAAAAGAAAACCTGAAATTCATTTTTATGTATTTCCAGATTGCCCTCCAGAAAGATGTTCCAATTATCCTCTTTCTAAGTGCAAACTGGTTAATATAATTGCCAGAAACATGCTGATTTTGCATCAACCTTCGCCTACCCCCTGCCTCCCCTGACTATAACCATCCTTTGGGAAGCCATATCATATTAATTGAACCGATATAACATGGTCCTTTCCCCTCAGAGTGACAAAGCTAAAACAGATGATACAATTTGCAAGGAGCACATGGAAACATATATCCAAGTGCTAGATTGCATGTTGTACAGATGCTAAGCACCCTGGGAGGCTCAACTTATTTCCTTCCACTTTTAGTTCCCGAGCAGGCTTAAAATAAAACACACCCATGATTTGTGGTGTGCTGAAAGTATTTTACTAGAGAAATACCTGCTCTTGAGATTCAGCTTCAGAGAAACTGGGGGAAAAATGAGCCCTCTTGCTCATGCTGTTCTCTATGATCATCTGCTACCATGTTCACTGACCAAACTCTAGCCATGCCAAACTCCAGTCTTGTTGGTTTTCTCTCTGCTCTAGCCACAAGAGTCGAGATCTTAAGGTCATGATGAAGTCAGTCTGGGCTACCTAGTGAGACCCTGTCTCATGAAACAAAAAGAGAGAAAGGACTGTGGGGGACATAGACTGGAAGAGGGAGGGTGAACTATTCCCAAAAAGATAAATAGCTCATCGTAACAGAACAGTGAGTTCAAAGAGAGACTCAAACATACACAGACAACTGATTTTTGAAAAAGGCACAAAAATAATTCAACGAGAAAGTAATCTTTTAAACAAACAGGTGATGCTGAAACAACTGAATGTTTATATGCCAAAAAAGAAAAAAAAAATCACAGCACATATGAAAATTAACCCCAAATGGGACATGGACATGATAATGAAAATGAAAATGAATAACATTTGGAGTTGAGCCTAGCACAAAACTTCTGTAACTTAGGCGAGGCAAAGATTTCTTAGGTGTAACACTAAATTCATATTTTATTAATGAGTAAATTGATGAATTAGATTTCACCAAAACTTAGAAATTATCCTTAAAACATGAAAATGTAGTCAACAGACTAGAGAAAACATTCCCAAACTCTCCACTTGCTAAAGACCTCTCAAAAATTCAACAAAAAGAAATCAAACAACCTACTTTATTTATTTATTTATTTATTTATTTATTTACACACCAAATCCTGCCCCCTCCGGGTTCTCACTGAGTTCCTCTTCCCATCACCCTCCTCCTTTGCCTCTGAGAGGGTGCCCCTCCCCACCCTGGTGCATCAAGTCTCTGCAGGATGAGATGCATCTTCTCCCTCTGAGGCCAGACAAGGCAGTCCTATGCTACATATGTGCCAGGAGCCCCAGACCAGCCCACATATACTCTTTGGTTGGTAGCTCAGACTCTGGGAGCTCCAATAGGTTCAGGTTAGTTGACACTGTTGGTCTTCCTGTGGGGTTGCCATCCCCTTCAGCTCCTTCAGTCCTTCCCATAACTCTTCCATAGAGGTCCCCACCCTCTGTCCAGTGTTTGCTGTGGGTGTCTGCATCTGTCTCAGCCAGCTGTTGGGTAGAGTCTATCAGAGGACAGCTATACTAGACTCCTATCTGCAAGCATAACATAGCATCACTAATAGTGTGTCTGCCCATGGGATGGCTTTCAAGTTGGGCCAATTATTGGTTGGCCATTCCTTAAGTCTCTGCTCCATCTTTGTCCTTGGGTTTCTTTTACATGGGACAAATTTTGGGTCAAAAGTTTGTAGGTGGGTTGGTGTCTCCATCCCTCCATTGGGAGTCCTGTCTAACTACTGAAGGTGGTCTCTTCAGATTCCACATCCCCACTGTTGGGCATTTTGGCTAAGGTCACCAGCATTGACTCTTGAGAGCCTCCCCCATTCCAGGTCTCTGAGACTTTCTACAGGTTTCCCTCACCCCCTCCCCCCACACCCTTCAGATGCATATATCCATTCATTCTCCTGGCCCTCTGGCCTCTCTCCTGTCTCTCCCCATACCTGATTCTGCCCTCCTAATCCCCTCCCCCTCCCCTCTCCCACCCAGGTCCTTCCTTCCCTCTGCCTCCCATGCTATTTTGTTCCCCCTTTTAAGTGGGATTCAAGCACCCTCACTTGGTCTTTCTTTCTTACTTAAGTTCTTTGGGTCTGTGGAGTATAGTATTCTGTATTTTTGACTAATATCCACTTCAGTGAGTATATACTGTGCATGTCATTTTGGGTCTGGATTACCTCACTCAGGATGATATTTTCTAGTTCCATCCATTTGTCCGTAAAATTCATGATGTCCTTCCTTTTAATTGATGCGTAGTATTCCATTGTGTAAATGAACCACATTTACTGTATCTATTCTTTGGTTGAGGAACATCTGAGTTGCTTCCAGTTTCTGACTATCACGAATAAAGCTGCTATGAACATGGTGGAGCACATATCTTTAGGGTATGGGGGAACATCACATGCCCAGGAGTGGTACAGCTGGGTCTTTATGTAGAACTATTTTCAGTTTTCTGAGAAACTGCCAGATTGATTTTCAAAGTGATTGTACAAGTTTGCACTCCTACCAGCAGTGGAGCAACGTTCCTCTTTCTCCACATCTTCACCAGCATGTGAATGGATCTTAGCCATTCTGATTGGTGTAAGGTGGCATCTCAGGGTCGCTTTGATTTGCATTTCCCTGATGACCAAGAATGTTGAACATTTCTTTAAGTGCTTCACGGCTACTAACCCTAACCCTAACCCTAACCCTCTGTGATAACTCCAGCTTGTGTCAAGTTGACACACAAAACTAGCCAGTACAGGTGCTATGTATATTTTACATAAATGTTCACTATGCAATTAGATAACTGTCTAATTGTTCCAAAATGAAAATTTCCCAAAGGTTCATCCATGGTTAAACAGATGATGAACATATGGCATTATAAACTGTAATGGAATATCACTCGGCAACAAAAAGAAATGAATTGTCAATTCACATGAGTGAATTTCATAGTAATTATACTAAATAAAAGAAGCTAGACCAAACTATCAGTATAATTAATTCTACTGATAGAAATGATTCCTAAAATGTAAGCTATCCTACAGTGATAGAAAGAAAATCAATGATTGCCTAAGAATCATTGATGGGGTAAGAATATGCTTACAACATGTGGGACATAGGGATTCCCTAGGAGCAGAGAAAAGTTTTGAAAATGGTGGACATGTTTACTTTCATGGCTCTAATTTCATGAGTACATAAATATCCAAACTTATCATACACCTTATGGAGATGTAACTTATCATATGCCTTATGCCTGGATGAGAGATGAGGCAGAGGATGAAGAGGAGCAGGAGAAGAAGGAAGGTAAGGAGAGGGAGCAAAGGAGAAGAGAGAAGAGAGGAGGAAGAAGAGGAGGAAGAAGTGGAGGAGATAAAGGAAAGGAAAAAGGAGAAGAAAGCAAGCATGCCAGTATGACAATTTTGAAGGCAAAGAACTACAAAAAATTTATATACATGTCAGTTCCCCCCAAGATTATATACACGAATATTTATAATGAGAAAAATATAGCAATAAAACTTACAGATGTACAAAACATATGTCATACAAAATATTTTCATTGTGTCACTATCCTGTGACGTCATTTCTCCACACGAAACTAAAGATCAAGAACACAGGTGAACAAAAGAGTTTCTAATTCCGAAGGCCCAAGGAACATCATGGGAGAAGGGGCAGAAAGACTGCAAAAGTGCAGGGATTTGTATATAACATGGCCATTGCAATCCTAAATACACAGCAACTGTGACTTCCTGTGCAAAACTTGTGCACACACTCACACCACACAACAGGGTGAGTGGTGGTACAATAGGAAGATGTTGTATAACAATTAAACTCCTTCCTGGAAGGAGAAGGGGGGCTTCTGAGACTCAGGAAGTAGTCAAACCTCACAAACCTGGGAAAAACTGAAACTTACACGATTCAGAAGCTCTTCCTACCTTCACCCAAGAGTCCAAGCAATTGTCAACTCCTGAGGGGAGAAGCCTTTCAGATCTGTCCAGCTGCTTTGCAAGGCATCTAGGAAGCTGAGGGGCTGCAGGGATGCAGGGATGCAGAGATGCAGGGATGCAGGGATGCAGAGATGCAGGGATGCAGGGATGCAGCTTCAGTGAGTCCTCACCCAAGCTGGGTAGGGCTTCATTGGCACATCTGCCTTTGAGTCATCCACAGTCCTGTAAGAAACCCCCTCACCAGGCAGGCAAGATGTGAAGACAAAAGGGGTTTGCAGGAAGAGGATGAGAGAAAATATGTGGGCGAGTATGATCACAACACATGTATATGTATGAAATTATAAAAAATAAAGAAGAATGCCTATAAATAAAAGTTGCTATCATAAAACCTAGATTCTACAATTTTTCAAATGCTCTGTTGAACAAGTGGGAAAAATACAAAAATCAAGATGGTATGCTACCACGTGTATAAAGGGTGATGTATATACTTCTGTGGCTGCATACTCATAAATGACAGTTCTTGAGAGTCTAAGAACTGTAACTACTTGCTTCTAGGGAAGAGAATGGGAAAGCAGATAAGGCAAGGGGAAATTTTGCCTTTCACAGACTCCTTATTGTACTGGGCTGTTTGTTTGTTTGTTTTGATACACATGTCATTACCTTGAGAGAAAAAAAGAAATTTTAACAAGATTTTCTAAACTCCTGTTTTATGTTCAGATTATCAAAGTAAAACCATTAAGAAAAAGAATTGTTGATGACCATATTACATTAGCGTCTACCTCCCCAAGCTTAGATAATATACTGAAATTCGTTCTAATTTGTGGGTTTAATTGATCATTTAATTAATATTGAATGAAAATATTAAGTGATTTATGAAGTCCCCTTGATATATTTGTCTGCAGGCTTTTCAAGATATTTTGGAAACCCTATGATCACACACATTTCTATGCAGGATATATATTTAGAGAGCATAAACACAATAACACATAATGCATATCTCAAAGTCTCAAAGGCAAATAAATGGCTTTGTGTGACTATAAAACTAAAAAGAAAGGTCAAAATATATTTGGGGATGAGACTATGCCTCTGTGGTGAAGCACTTGCCCAGCATGCAAGAGGCCCTAAGTTCAATTCCCAGCACCTCAACGTGTGTGTGTGTGTGTGTGTGTGTGTGTGTGTGTGTGTGTTACTTGAAATCACAATTGCTATGTATTCCTGAACTCTGTTTTTTTCTAACAGTGAACAAAACCACTTCTTCTGTCATGGTATAACTGATGCTTGAACATTCTCCCATTGGCTAGGAGGCCCTATCTGTAGCTATTGTTTGCTGACTGTTTTAGAAAGCTTTGACCAAGCTCAATGGTAGAAGGCTTGCCTAAAACTTCAACTGCCCTCAATGAAGAAATATGGAGACATAATATTTTTTAAGATTTATTTTCCTTTTATTTTATGTGTATGGATATTTTGCCTGCATGGAAGAAACTGCCTATGTGCCTGGTTCCCTAGAGGACAGAAGAGGATGAGCAATCCCCCAGAACTGGAGTTAGGAGTGATCGTACGGCATTGTGTGGGTCCTGGAAACCAAATATAAGTACTATGTAAGAGCAGCAAATTCTCTTAATCGCTCAACAATCTCTCTAAGCCCCTGAGACATAATCTTAACTCCACCTTCTGCATGCCCTTCATCAGTCGGAAGACTAAAAAAAACTGCAGTATTTTCTCTGCAGCTTGAAGTCTTTGGGGGTCTACTGTAAATAGTTGTAGGTCAGCATCTCAACAACTTTTCTATAAAACACAAAATAGAATATGTCCAAATGTTATATTTTTCAGAACTATTAGGTTCCAATGTTATTAAGCTCAGACTTGAACCAGCCCTGTAGGGTGAATTGCAAGAAACACACTCATAAATTCTCCATGAATTCAGTCTTGTTCACTCGGACAGTCTGCATGTTTCATAAATGTTCCCAGGGGGCTTGTTTCTACTTTGGATTCCTTGCCAATATTACGTGTATTCAATTCCAAGTATGTATGTGATTTTATTCACATATGTTGTAGATATATAAACAGAAATTTTAAAAATATATGCATGAAACCACATTTTTCAAATAATTTTATGCATTAATAAAACAAGTAACCTTATTACAATATTAAGAAATTGTCACAGAGATTTAAAGACTAGCTTCTAGTTCAGCTTATTCTGAGGGTTGGTTTTAGTGGTCTGCAAAGTTAAACAGGCTGTCTCCCAAAACACAGGGAGGAGTGTTGTTTGTCTTAGGAGGCTCCAACACCCATCTACCAAATGCACAGGGTTCACTCTGTGTTCTGTTTGTGGGATTTTTTTCTAAATATCATGCTAAGGGTGATGATTTCCTGCCAGCCTTAATAAATATCTCAAGGCAAAATAAACAGAATGGGGTGTTTTAGTAGTTTTATTAGTTGTGTCTTCAATCCACACATCAAGTCATTTTATGAAATTTTCCTTTCATTTTTGTCTGAGTGAGTACTATGTGCCCCCACTGACTTGTACTTAACTTGGTGGTGTGTACCAAATTTGCCCTGGGAGAACTGTGACTCTGACAAGTTCTTGTATCGGCTCTTTCTGGCATTATTGATAGTACTTGAAATCCATGATCTCTCAGCAGTAATCATTCTTAACCACTTTATTGAGGGATAATTGATACACAATAATCTGCACACATTTAAAGTGCATGGTCTGATTAGTTTTGACATATCAGCACACTTGAGAAATCATCACCCAGTTACTATGCTCTCTGATTATTCAGCTTGTTGTCTCAAAGCCAGGTCATGTAAGCCCTACAACTTCATTCTTTGTCAAAGAAGTTTGGGCTGTTAGAGTTTTATCTCTTTCCATATAGATTTTAGAAGCAGTTCATTAGTTTCTACACGTACACACAGACAGAGACAGAGAGAGAGAGAGAGAGAGAGAGAGAGAGAGAGAGAGAGAGAGAGAGAGAGAGAGAGATGCTGGTCATAACACATAGGATGCAATATAAACTGTCTTAATGCCAGTGTCTAATCATCTTAAAATCTATCGGTTCCTACTTGATTTTGATTTATTGATTCCTCATTAGGAATAGCGTTTTCTTTATTATTTGCCTGCCTTTAAGTGCGTATTGAACACCAGAGCTTGAGAGTTTACCATGCTGAGAGCTGGGTATTTGTGTATCCTCATAAATACTGTTGAGTTTTGTTCTTGGGTGCAATTAAATGACTAAAAACAGTGTAGGCTTTCTGCATCTTCCTGTGACTATTCCTTCCATGACTCTTTGACAGTGCTCCATCCAGAGATGGTTATTCCCCAATCCCAAAGCAAAGAATTCTGTGAACTCTGCCAGACTCACCAGGAGCCATGTGCTTTTTACGTCTGCTCAGTGGAACAGGGTATTTCTAGCCCTGTAACCTCATCTCTTCACATCTCATGGCAGATAATTTCCTCCCATGTATTTTCCTCTTTTTAGTACTTAGCTGAATATCTGAGCAGGACTCTCTTGAGACCACTGGAGTTCTCTCTTTGTGTGGTTTCTTTTTCTGCCACACTTGGTATTGGTCTCCTTGTACCTTCAGCTATGTTTCTTTAACTCCAGACTGCACCTTGGTTTCCCTTCAGCCATTTGAAAACTTGATGATCCATCCCATTTCATTGTCATCTCTCAGTAGTCATTGTTGATTGATGGTCAGTATCTTGCAGGCAAATGGGCAAATCTGCTCTATCTTAACCAGAAACAGCCATTTTTATATCTCTTAAATTTTGAGATAAGTAATATTAGGTGTCAGCTTGTTAAGGGATACCAAGGTAACTGCTAAAATATTAATTTGGGGCATATCTGGGAAGATATTTCTAAACAACGGTAGCACTTGAGTTAGTGGACTTAGGAAGTAAGATCAGCCTCCATTCTCTGAGAGGAGATAGTGTCCATCTGGCCACAGGCTGAACTGGAACAAGACATGGGAATGTGAACTCACTTACTCACTCCCTTTCTCCTCTCTGATGGCAACTCCCTCTTTTCCTGCCCTTAGATATCAGAAATCCAAATTTATTTACCTTCAGGGCTCTGTGTCTTGCAGCACTGACCACAACCCTTCTTCTCAGACCTGTAGATGGACTAAGCCATGCTACCAGATTTGTTTCTCTATCTTTCAGAACACATACAATGGGACTGGTGAACCCCCATAACCATGTAAGCCAACCCCCTAATAAATCAGAAATAAATCAGCTGTAATCTAATCATATAGCTATCTCATTATTTCTTTTTTCTCGAGGGAACTCTAAGACATCATATATATTGACTAGTTTTTATAATTGTCAACAAGTAGAAATCAACTAAAATACTGAGCAGTTCTTTTCTTTTAAAACATGTAACCAAGGAAACTCACTCACTGCATAAAAAACAATTGCTTGAAAAAGTTTGTAGATGAAAGAGATGGAGAAGTTTTTCACGTGACCCAGCTCCATCACTCTAGAGCATCTACCCCAAAGACTATATCCTATCACAAAAAGATTTGGTCATCCATATCCATTGCTGTTCTACTCATGATAGCTGGAAAATGGAATCAGGCTATATCTCCAACAACTGATGACTGCCTAATAAGATGTGGTATGTATACACAATGGAATTGTATTCAGCTGTAACAAATAATCAAATTTTCAGTAAAATAGATGGAACTGGAAAACACTATGATGAATGCAGTAATCCAGGCTCTAATGACAATCTCTCCCATATGTAGACCCTAGCTTCATATGTATGTGTTTAGGTGAGGGTAACTGTGAGTCGTGAGAGGGAGAAAAGAGAGACTTATGGGAAGAGGGGTCAGATTGTAATAGAGCATACGGGTGTGAAAGTGGAAATGGGGATACTGAGCATGAAAGGTCACAAGCTGAAAGGAAGCCAGAGAGATGGGGGAGAGAAGTTGAGGGTGTGAACCAACCAAAACTAAGTATTATGGAAATGCTATAAGGGTGCTCCATATGATGCTCCAGCCCATCCACTGCTTCCTTAAACAAGTCACATACAACCAAAAACTCACCCTGTTTATAATCAACAGCCCAGTCTGTACTATTGACATAGTCTTCGCCCTGTAAAATGTTGCCTGAGTGCTTGAAAAATCATCTTAAAATATAATTTCAAGTGGTAGGCATAATTGGCAGAAGACAAATTAGTCTAATATCCAGACAGATCATGTTTATTTTGATCTCCTTCAGACACCACACTCTTGTGTGTGGCCCTGCATAATGGAGATGGTGCTGATTAGAGACTAAAGGTCTCATTCTCAAGGTTGACCTTGACCCCTGAAGTTTTCTTTTAGTTAGAAAAAGTGATACCTGTTCTTTAATTAAGCATTGTAAAATAGGGCTGTTAGTTATACTAGGTGTGCTTTAAGAAAGTCCCCAAGTAATCAAAATCACATTGCTAATGAGATGTGTCCCTACGGTGGAGTAACATAAGTTTAATTAAAGGTCAATTTTATGTGTTTTTTTGAGCCAGTATAGGCAGGTATACATCAATATGTCACCAAAGATGTTTTGCAAAGTGGAACTTTAAGTGGACAAAGAAGTATCTCAGACTTTCAAAACTAAGTTCTAAGGCTCTGCATTTATCCTAAAAGAGTTCTACTGTTTACTGTATTTCTATTTTGGCCTTTTCTACAGTGCTCACTTGTTTCCTTATTGTCTTGGTTATTATATAAGCTTGCAAAAGATATTATATATTTGTGTTTCTAGACTACCTCAATGATGATATTCTAGAGTTCTTTACATTTCCTTAAAGTATAATTCAAAACTGAACATTTACAATATATCCAAACTCTAAGAGAGAGAGAGAAAGAGAGAGAGAGAGAGAGAGAGAGAGAGAGAGAGAGAGAGAACATGTGAGCAGTGATATTTTGTTTATTTTGCTGGAAATGGACACATGGATCACCTCCTGTTGTTTACTATTTCAACTATGCCATACCCTAACAAAAACTAAAGTTCTGCACAGTGTCCCAGCAGAGGAGAATGGCAAGTGTTATATTCCTGATAGACCTATATGATCTTTTTATGGTATTGTTATTTTTTTAGTCATGTTGAGAATTCAATCCAAAGCTTCATAAATATAGGAGAACACTCTACCACTGAGTTGTACCCCTGGATCCTGTGTGATATCTTTAATAGAGACGACAACTCAAAATGAGAATGGCTATTCATGTTCCATGTCATTCTTAATTTTATCACAAACTTCCAAATTGCGCCCCAAATTATTCTGAATATCTCCACCAAGAGGGCGAGAAGGTTTGCGTTTGCTGACAACTTTATCAGAATTTAGTACTTTCTGATTTTTTTTTCCTCTTGTGGTAGATAAAACTCTTCTTTGTTTATATGACTGTTTGGGGTTTTTGGTTTTGCTTTGTTTTTCAGGACAGAGTTTCTCTGTGTAGCCCTGACTGTCCTGGAATTTGCTCTGTAGACCAGGCTGGCCTTGAACTCAGAGATCCTCATACTTCTGCCTCCCCAGCGCTGGGATTAAGGATATGGGCTACCATACCTGGCAAAACTCTTCTATTTTAGTTTGCCTTTTTTTTTTTTCCTGAGCCTATTAGTATTTTGGGTAGCATATATTCATTATGTAAATAAGGAGTTTCTTTGTTAAAATTTCATGTGTATGTATTATATTCTTTGAGCATATCCGTCCTCCTTACCTTCTCTTGTGCCCCTTCCCCTCAATTGCAAGTCCCCTTCAGGAGATTTGTAGGGAGGTAGGCAATAGGTAGATAAGAGATAGATGGATAGATAGACAGACAGACAGATATAATTATATCTAGACACTGACTATGAGAAAAGATATATATTTCTTTCTGAATCTGAGCTTGCCTCTCTTCTATTACATTAAGTATAAGCTGGTTATCATCCCTTGAGCCCATTTGGCATTGAAATGGCAAAAAGAGGTAAGAAGGAAATCCTAACTCAACTTAAGACAAACTAGGCGGAGGAATGCCAGTATCAGAATTCAACAAAGTTTTGTCTTTTGGGTCCTGCTCCAAGGCACCTCTCCTCTGTGATTGTCATTGTATCTCACAACTCACCAGCTAAGCCAATGGCCTTCAACACTATGGTCAACTAGGAGAAGAAATGGAGGAGGCATGTCAGTCCTTTTCTGCCGTGGAACAAGTGTGGCACAGAACACTCAGAGACCAGCAGTCAACATACATTATGTAACTTTGAGAAAGCCCAGGGAAAATGGAGGTAACTTAACAATTTGGTGAGCACTCTCTGCCATTGCAATTTAACTTTCCAAGCCTGCAGGCTTTGATTTGTTACAATACATTTTATGCTTTTACACTAAAGAAAAAAACATATAGGCAATGATCAAAGAATCAATTTTGTGTGTCACTGACAGATTTAATCATGTCATCCCTCCATTCAGAAGCCTTCCACAGCTCCCTCTTGCAGATTAGGCTACATTTCTTGGCCCTATTTTCTCTCCAACAATAGAAGATCAAATTTAAGATGACTTTTCAATTCTGTAAATTTTTGATCAGTTTTTATTCAATCTTTGCTCAAATTGGAAGATGGTAATGGTTCCCTAAGATTTGGTATAGAATGGAGTGGAATTTAATAAAAGTCCTGACAGCTACATGGTGTAATTTGTAGAATCTTTGATTTTATAACCTTAAACCATATTGACCCCAGGAAAGAATAGAAGAGGGACACAAAGCATAGACACAGTTTACTCATCCTTGTTTAGTTTCCTACTTAAATAACTGTCCCCAAAGGGTCGGGGAAAAATAGCTGTCCCCAGTAAAAGCTTAAATTAATCTCAGAATAAGACTAGAATACATTTTCCTTGGAAATAGCCAAGACATTCTGTGTGCAATAAATATGCAAGAAAATATGACAGGTGAGTAAATTTCAAACTGAACACCTTGATGGACCATATGAACATATAGATTTCAACAACCAAAGTGATTCTCAGAAGAATAACACAGGGAATTGTTATTAATAACACAGGGAATTGGGTAGGTCCCTTTAACATATCTAGGTTGACTTTTGAATCTCAAGAGATGTTCCTGATTCTCTCAAACAGAAACACACACACACACACACACACACACACATTATGAAGCTATGCTGCCCAATTATTTCAGCTGAGCACACAGCACAAGCAGTTCTCAAGGCCAGCTAAAATATCCAAAAGTTTATAGGCCTGCTTTTAAAAAAATAAAATAAACTTACCGCTGCCAAATTTTATAAAATGTCATTTCAATTATTTTTGCACAATAGCACTGGAGAAACAACAGTTTCTTGATTAGCTTGACACGTGGTAATTTGGATCGAATTTAACTTTATTTGTCTTTGACTAGAACAAATTGTCTCTCTGCCCTTGTTATACAAAGTGCTGTTATTTTCTCTCCTTTCCTTTGTGTAATCTGTGGCTTGGTTTCATTTTAAATGCTGGTAATTGGTACATTGAGTCAGGCTTTATGAAGAAAGGGGTGTGCGGGGGAGAGGGAATCAAGTCAGCATAAATACTACTGCTAAACAAAAGCCAAAGAGAATGTTTGGGGGAAATTCTGACAGAACAATGGATTACCAGTTTGCAACTGTAGAAACACAGAAAGGGAAGAGGGAAGAACACCTGCTTCCAGGGCCTCAGTGCTCTCTTCTCTGCTTACTAAGGCAGTGTTGACTTGCTCTCAAGTCTCCCTGACTATAATTTTAGATCAAGGGGACTCTATACTAATTTGATCCATCCTAATGAGAAAAGTTCACATGTGAAGTTATAAGCCCTCCTTAAAGAGTGCTGCCACATTAAATGATGTTTAGGAATGGCAATTAGCCCCAAGAACGTGTAAACACATACACTATTGTGAATTTAGATGTGAATCTTATTCCCTTAATTATGCTGCATTTAATTGAACCATGCTGGAGTAGGTTACAAAATCAGACAGGAACTGGAGTTTAGAAGTCACCTCAGAGGCTACTTCAACCTATAAAAGCTTTTTTCTCCTCTCTCCAGCACACTTTATCTTGATTCTGTTGACATAAATTAAAATGTACTCAGTGTCAATTTAGTCCTTGGATGCAATACCTAGACAAATTATTTCCTATAAGTGTGAAGCATGGAACAGAAAAAATAAAAGAGAGAAGGAAATCTGCTCAGTACCTACTACGCACTGGTCACTTCTTTTGTGTACAATAACCTTTATAATCCTCACAATTAAAATTTACACTCATCTAACTTAATAGTCATATTTGCATCTTTGGATGTATATATTATTTTTATAGAATAATAAGAGCTACTTAGAAGAAACTGCTTTTCTGTAGTCAATAGTCTATATAATCACTTATAAGTTTATATTCATTTCCATGGGGATGTCTTCATTTCTAATGTAATTGGAATCAAGCCCGCTATGCAGTTTCTTGCTCTTTGATTTTTACTGAAATTATGTTATCAACATTTTGCATGTCACTGCAAATTCTCCCTCAGTGATTTTGAAGGGCCTGTTCTGCTTCATCATCTGGATACACTGTAATTAGTCTAACCTCTCCAGTATTTAGGGGGTCAGCATTTAGATTACTGAGAATCCTCCTTCCTCTGAAACAGAATTCACCTGCAGTAGTAACACTATGTCCACTGTAAGCTGTAACTCAGTTGAAATCTAAAGGTTGACACACACACACAAAAAATAATTAGCAGTGGATGAAGATGTGGGGTGAACTCAGACAGCTAGAAGGAAGAGTTAGTTGCAGGATGTAGTGCTTTGTTCTGTTATTTGTGAGCCAAAAACTGAAGAGGGCTGAACTCAAAATAACTAGGCATGTGTGTCCTGGGCTCCAACTCTTCCCAAGGCCTAACAAAACCTGTGCACACCTTCATATATTCTGTTTGTTTGTTTGTTTGTTTGTTTTGTTTGTTTTATTTATCATTCCATTCATTTATATCTCAAATGATAGCCCACTTCCTGGTTAACTCTTCCAGCAACCCCCTACCCCATGATATCCCACTTCCGGGTTACCCCTCCACCAACCCCCATCCCACATCTGCCCTCCCCTTCCCTTCTGCCTGTATGAGAGTCCTCCCCCACCCACCCACACTCTCCTGCCCCACTGCTCCAGCATCCCCCTACTCTGGGGCATCCAACCGTCCTGAGACCAAGGGCAAAGCCATCCTCTGCTACATATGCATCTGGAGCCATGGATCCCTCCAGATACACTCCTTGGTTGGTGGTCTAGACTTTGGGAGAACTGGGTGGTCAGGCCAGCCTACCTTGTTCTTCTAATGGGGTTGCAAACCCCCTCTACTTCTCCAGTCCTTCCGCCAACTCCCCTACCAGGTTCTCTGAGTTCAGTCTGATGGTTGGCTCCAAGCATCCGCATCTGCATTGGTCAGTTTCTGGCAGGACCTCCCAAACTGCCACACTTGGTTCCTGTCCATGAGTGTCTCTTGACCACAGCAACAATGTTGGGTTTGGCGTCTGCAGACATGATGTATCCCCAGGTGGGGCTGTTCTGGTTGGCCCTTCCTTCAGTCTCTGTGCCATTTCTTGTCCCTGTCCTTCCTTTGGACAGGAACATTTCTGGGTTAAAAACCTTTGAGATGGGTGAGTGGCCCCATCCCTCAACCAGGGGCTGTGCCTATCTACTGGAGGTGGTCTCCGTAGGTTCTAGATATCCCTTCTCTGCGCATTATGGCTAAAGTCAATCCTGTTGAGTCCTGGGAGCCTCACGTTTCTCTGGTGTCTAGTTAGGACCCTCCGGTTGCTGACCCAGTTCCTCATCCTCCTTGCTACCTATTTTTATTTGATTTCCTGACCCTCTGTACCCCTCTCACATCTCCTCCAGTTTCTGATACTGCCACCCTTATCATAAATTCTCAATATAAATTCTTCTCCCTTTTTTCAGTAATTCATTTTTATTAAGATTGCTTGTAACTTATAGCCAAATGAGGCCTAATAAACTGAATTTTATTTAGCACCTATAACAAAGACAAGTCATATTTGAGTATGGATTTTTAGGGGAAAACAAGGTGTGTGTGTGTGTGTGTGTGTGTGTGTGTGTGTGTTCTGTATTATATAATAATTATAAATGATCCTATATTATTAAATCATTACATATTGGTCATAATTATATTTGCAAAGAAATTTATTAAGAATAGACTCAGCTGTCATGGAGGTCGAAGGTCTTACAAACTGCCACATACCATCTACTAATGTACTAATTCACTATTGAGTCTGTTAATTCAAATGCTAAGCTTATCCAAGAAATTGCCTCACAAACACACACAGAGCCAGTGTTTAATCAGATCTGGGGCACGGTGGTCCATTTGAAGTCAAGTATAATGTTAACCATTCCAAGTCCACTCCTTCTCAAATGCAGCCCTCTATACATCTCCTGAATCCGTTCTCAATCTCTAAAGGAAGCCCAATAGTGTCAAAACTTCTCCTAGAAGCACCCAAAATATGTTAAAGGAATTTCCCAAAAGAGGAAAGTGTTTGAGGGCATTTTCTCTTCATTATATCCTGCTACTTAAATATTATGTTGTAAAATAATCGTACTTAAAAACTATAAAATACTGACTATATAGTATGTCCTTGATAATTGTGTATTAATCTGATAGACGATAGAGTCATTTCAGAGAAGGAATTATCAATTGAGAAACTAACCCCACACATACTAGATTGGCTTGGGGGCAAGACTATGGTACGTTTTCTTGCTTGGTGATTGATATGGGAGCGGCCAGCTCACTGTGGGCAGTTCCATCTCTGGGATGCTGGTCCTGGATGCTGTAATAAGCAAGCTGAGTAAACCATGGGAAGCAAGCCAGTACACAGCAACTGCATGGCCTCTACATGCTCCATTCTCCTGAATTCCTGCTCTGAGTGTTTTCAATGATGAACTGTGATACAGAAAGTAAGCAAAATAAACCCTTTCTTCTTCAAGTTGCTCTCGTTCATGGTGTTTAATCACAGCAAATAAGACAGTTATATGATTAAGGGAGTAAGAAAGAAGACCACACATACACACATACACACCACACACACACACTTACAAAACAAGAAATATATGTATGACAGTTAGAGTCTTCTGCTCTGTAACTCATCCTGTGCTTGTCACCAGTATTTCTGACTGCATTCCACTACCCATTAGATACTCCCCTTGCCTTCAGTGATCACTCAGATACTCATAGGAAGTAACTCCAGCCTACATTCCTGAAAGGTCTAAGCCATTCATAATCCTGCTTGAACTGAATTATAGTTTTCCATTTACCTCGATCTTATGACATGGTGATACTAAAAGATGTCTTAAGGCCTAAAGTATTTTGCATCCTCCAAACCCATCCTTATTTCTATTGGATGGTAACAGTCCAACTTCCTCTTGATAATCAAGAATTGATCCAGACAGCTCCTTAAGTCCTGCCATGCCTATTGATTCAGGAGGAATGAGGCGGCCAAGTAGCCTGGTGACAATTTTAGCTTCCAATTCAGCAAAATCATTGAAGTCTTAGTGGAAGAATTCTTCTGCCTAGAACCAAGCCTTCTCAGCCAGCAGAGAGTAGAGTCACAGGAACGGGAAATGAAAGTTCTGTTGATGGATTGCTTAGGGGAATGGTAAGTGACCCCATTTCCATTCCTACTCCTTGACTGACTTCTTAAATCTATCAATTCTGGGAGTCAGAGAAACAATTACATATTAAATATTGAATCAGAGCATATTGACCTTTATGGAAATTTTGTTTCAGCCTTGTTTTTGTAAGATTTCTTTTTAATTCTATGTGTATGTTTATGTGTATATATGAGCATGTGGGTACAGATGCCCTCGGAGGCCAGAAGTATTGAATTTGCTGGAGCTAGAACTACATGTGGTTGTAAGCCACCTGATATGGATGCTAAGAACTGAGCTCAGATCCTCCGCAAGAGCAGCAAGCATTTTTAACCACTGAGCCATCTCTTCATCCCTGATCTAGCTGTCTAAGTCACTGATACCCAGTTGATGCTGCAATTGGTCTTTAAAAGGCCACAGCAAGTGAATGTAGTGGCAGACACTCATTATCCCTGAACTTGGGAAGCAAAGTCATGAGGAAGCCAGTTTGGGATAGATAGCAAGATTGTGTGGGCAGTTTTCTTTAGAAACCTTTCTTTGTTCTATCCAGCCAACTGTTTCAGGATGACAAGGAATATTGTGAAGGCAATGGGTTCTGTGGCCATGTCAGTAGATGGATGCATGCACAACCATATTTAAACCAAACCTTAGTCTTCTCTTCCTCTGTTATCTGAGCATAAAAACTCATGAGACCATACATACAGAAACTATCAATACTGAGAGGAAAGCAATTTTAAAAGGTCAATTTAAAATACTGAAGAGCTTGAGTGACAGCTCAAAGTACTTGCTACACAAGGATGCAAACCTCAATTTTATTCCCCCTAGTTGCCATGTGAGATGGGCATAGTGCACTTGTAACTTCAGCACTGAAGATGTGGAGATGAGAGTATCTCCGGGCTCTCCGGCTACCAACCTTGCCTAAACTCAAGCCTAGATCCTCATGAAATCTCTTCTCAAAAATCAAGGTAGTCACCACCTAAAGAATGGCCTGTAGTCTCCACACACTTGCACAGACACCTGTGCACACACACCTGCACATGCATGCCTGCACACACATCTACACAGATAAATACAGCCATGCACACACACCTGCACAAACACACACACAGACAAATATGTAAATTAATGTCATAAAACATAAAACCAAAGGCCAGAGGTGGTACACCACAAATTTAATTCCAAGCCAGCCTGGTCTATGTAGTGAGCTTCAGGACATTCGGGGATATATAGAGAGATCTTGTCTCAAATACATAAAATAAAATAAATACTGAAAAATATGGAGTTCTCAAATACTGACAAGACAGCAGACAAGGACATGGAGGTTTCAAACAGTCAGTTCCTATAAAGAATAGTAAAAATAAATGTAGATACTTAGCTTATTATGCTAAGACTTATCTATAATATTGAAATAATCTGGGTGTAAGAGAAGCAGTGTTTCTAATTGGTTGCAAACCTTAGAATTCATACCAGTAAAATATGGTTGTATTAAATATAAAGGTAAAGCATTCCAAAATAGTGTAATAAAAATTAATCAAGTTGCTTTAGGGAGTATTAACTATAGCACACTCAGATTATAAATAATAATTATTTGATGGTCCATTAAGAAGAGAATTCAGGCTATTCACAGAAAATTCAATTAAATATTTTAACTGAGGTCCAAATTTTTAAGGTGGAGTCTTATACACACTTAGCTATTAAAATAGAACATCCTTTTAGCACAAGTTACTTTTTTCTTCAGAATGAATGTTACTGGCTTTTTTCCCTGTATCTCTTTTTTTTTCTCTCTCTCTCTCTTTCTGTCCTTTTGACTGGCCAGTACAAAAGCATAATGGTATGTTACCAGTAGGCTGACATGCCACCAAGATTATTTTTCCAACATGGTATGAGAAAATGTCATTGAGAGCTAACACAAATTACAGCTTAGAGGGAAGGCTGTCAATATCCCCAAAGACAGTGTCAAGTCTAGAGGTGAGACGAGACTAGAAATGAAAGAAGCAATAACAAAGATAAAGAGATTAAGAAAAAAGCCAGAATGCACTGAAGGAATGGGATGCTGTAGAGGATCAGGAAGAGTAGAGTGAGCATGGAGCAAGTGTGACTGTCTACGAACCAGAGAGTCATTTTAAGAACTAGTCAGGGTCCCAAAACAATAAATAAAAGGCTAAAGTCTCAGGTCAACTTTCTCATTGTTTCTTGGGAGGTGCTCTGATCGTTAAATGAACAAATGAGTTTGCTCTATCTGGTATCATTCCAGGAACACTGTAGGTCTACATTCCATCATAGCTGTGGTGATGAGTTCTTTATTTACCTGTTCATTAGTTAGAAGTTTATTGACTGCCAAAGTTTGCCCGACTCTATTCAGTCATCACCATTGTGCAACCTAGAGATTTTTCACAAAATCCAAAGGAAGCTGAAATCACTGATTGAATCTAAGTCACAATGTCCCAGCTTAAAATCTCGACTGTTGTTAACATCTCTTCTCCTACCTGAGCAGAAAAACCAGAGTGGTCTTTGCTGTAAACAGATCTTCATGTACTGCAATGTCATCATGTTTGATGATTGATGGTGTTCT
The DNA here is from genome assembly GCA_019843965.1 of Rhynchomys soricoides. Classification (NCBI taxonomy): domain Eukaryota; kingdom Metazoa; phylum Chordata; class Mammalia; order Rodentia; family Muridae; genus Rhynchomys; species Rhynchomys soricoides. Next base: position 9,810,275 of record JADRCH010000063.1, on the reverse strand, counting down.
TTAGCACCAGGGAGGCACTCACTAGGAGTACCTGAGCTTCCTAAACCATCTGGGTGCCCTGTAAAACTGTTACTTATAATTAAGTCAAATAGCGGCCAAAATTACTTAACTCATATCATTTATTTTGATAAAATATCTTCTTAGTTCAGCTTCCCAGGGTTAAGACAGTTGCTTTACTTAATTTACAACTCTGTTAGTTTGACAGCAGACCAACAGTGTAGCAAGACTTGGCAGCTGACCAGGGAGGTTGTGCATGTGTTGGGTCAGTTTGAAAAAGTAAAATAAAGTTTTTAAATCACAATGAAGCCATGATGTGCCTCCTGACATGCAAATTGCTGAAATACATCATAAATAAGTACCATTGGATCAAAGAACCATTTTAAAAGGTTGACTGAGATTGAGGAAAAAAATCTAGACTTTCTAAGGAAAGGTGAGGTGAAAAAGTAGAGAATATTTTCTTTTAATTATTTCAACAAGAAAAATAAATGTGTATCCAAACTCTTGGCCCTTTACCTCACATAAGCTATACGCTACCAGAATTACAGCAATATAGATAAAGCTCTAGTAAGAAAAACTAGAGCTCTGTAAGTCTCTAGTTTTTTTAAAATTATACATGGCAAAACTTTAATTTTTTTTGGTAGGGATTCACATTGTATCCCAGGATGACCTATTTAGCCAAAGTTATTCCCAAAACCATTGTAATTGTCCTGCTTCAGTTTCCCTCCATGGCAGATATTTTAAATATTTGTTTATTTGTTTATTATTGTGTGTGTTCATAGTAGGAGTCACAGGACAGCTTTGTGGAGTCCATTCTCTCCTTCTGCTTGTATGTGTGTTACAGGAATTGAATTCAGGCAGTGAGGCTTGCAGAGCAAGTTCCTTTACCCACAAAGCCATCTTACCAGCCCTCTGAGGCAGTCTTTTGAAAACAAGGTCACAAGAAGTAAAATTCCTGAACTGTGTGTCGTAGCTCACACCTGTAATTTCAATACTTGGGAAACTGAGGCAGGACGGTCATGCATTCGGGGCCCACCTACATAGACTCTGGAAGAAACAGGATAAAAGAGAGGAAGTGAGAGAGACAGTCATTCTCCAAAATGTACTGTGATCTGCTGACAGAACCAGAGACTAAGTTGTCTCCACTCAGTATAATTTTCTTATTATGATTTTGAAGAGATACTGTAGCATGAAGACACTACCTTAGATGAGTATCTTCAGAGTAGCATAGATGCAGATGCTTCAGGGAGTACAGCCTAATAGATAAAGTATTTACTCCATGAAGAAACTTAGATTTGATATGTTAGCCATAGCTGTTTACATAACCTTAAGTGGTTTGTTTTTCTGAATGTTTAGTTTTTTATTTCTTTGTATTTCCAAAAGTTTTGCATAATTGCTGGTTGGAGGATGGTGAGAGACAAATACGTCCTCATCTAATCTAGTTACTGTTGTTTATATAATAGTACATTATACAATAAATATAAAGTACAGTGTTCTGAACCATGAGATGTAGTTGGCAAATGGTAAGTCTTACTATGAAGGTCAGAGTGTTTAAATATATGTTCCTAATCAGACCATTAGATTATTCTGCCATAAGTACTGAAAACCTAACAAAAGAGAAAAGGCTGATTGTATCATGAACCAGCTAAACAAGAACTTCACAAAAACAAGTACTCATTTTCATACACAGATGAGGTGCTAAAGAAACCTGAAGCAAATGCTGGATATCAAGTAAAACTTTGCTTTAATTAGCTATATCAATGAAGTATAAATAGATAAATAGATAGATATAGCTAAATGGTAGATAGGAGGATAGATAGATAGATAGACAGACAGATAGATGATAGAAGATAGATAATAGAGATAGCAGATAGACAGATGATAAACAGACAAACAGACAAGACAGATGATAGTTTGAAAAATCACCCATGGAATAATGTAAAAATATGCCACCATCAGTTCTAGCCATTGGTAGAGTTTTTAATTATGCTTCCTGATGGCCAAACAGAAAAAATGAAGATATAAATCTCCTAGCTTCCTTATGAACAATCAGAACTAAATAATTTGTAATGCTAAATAAGACAATAAAGTCAAGAGTTCCAAGTAAAATCGTAGCCAAGAGCAGCAAAGCAGCATAGGTCTTGTTGTTCTCAGTGATGGCAAGATGGTGACTGGCTTGCTTCTTTCACCACAGCCTTGAAAATCCAAAGAAATAAAGGACCAAATGCTTCTGTTTTCAAATCAAAGTATGATCCTGAAGAAACTGTATTTATGTGTTCCCTAGAGAAAACTGTAAGACACGAGCAATCAAGAGTAACACAAATGTAATACAAAAGCTTACATGCTAAGAATGGGAGAGGGGACTTACAGATACCATTTTTGTCAGTGGAAGAATTTTTTTTTAATTTTCTTCGGTAAAAGAGAAAAATAATGTCCCCAGGGGTTAGGCTTCTCCAGAGAGACAAAAAAACAAGGAGAGAGAAAACAAATAGATTATAGACTAAGATAAAAAACACTGAGTGATTGGTCAAATGATTGATTGGAGAAATTAACCCACATGATTATAAAAACCAAGATGTCCCACAGTGACTCACTGGGAGCTCAGTAATCAGAGAAGTGGTCATGTGGCTCTATCCAAGTCAGAAAACCATAGAACCAAGCAAGCCAATGATGTGATTCTTGGTCCCATGCTGAAGGTCCCAGGCCTCAGAATGCTAGTGGGGCAAATATCAGGATTCAAAGAAGAAAGATCTTGGGATTCTGGTACCCAACGCAGATGAAAGAGATCTATCTTTAGAAGAGAGCATCTAGCTTTCTTGTTGTGTTGGTTTGAATGAAAATGGCCCCCATAGGCTCATAGGGAGTGGCCTTGTTGGAAGAATTGTGTTACCAGAGGTGGGCTTTGAGATTTCAGATGCTCAAGTCAAGCCCAATGTCATCCTCTGTGGCTGCTGATCCAGATGTAGAACTCTTGGCTGGGCTCCTTCTCCAGCACTATGTCTACCCACATGCCACCATGCTTCCTGCCATGACAGGAATGGACTAAACTTCTAAAGCTATATGCCACCTCTAATTAAATATTTTCCTTCATAAGAGTTTCTGTGTGGGGATGGAGAGATGGCTCAGCAGTTAAAAGCACTGATTGCTCTTCCAGAGGTCCTGAGCTCAGTTTCCAGCAACCACATGGTGGCTCACAACCATCTTTAATGGAATATGATGCTCTCTTCTGGTGTGTCTGAAGAGAGTGACAGTATACTCACATACATAAAATAATAAATCTTTAAAAAAAAAAAAAAGAGTTGATGTGGTCATGGTGTCTCATCACAGCAATAGAAACCCTAAGACATCTGTGCTTATTAACTTGGTCTATCTGGGCTACAATCACTTGAGTAAGTAGAACCACTTGTAGAGCACAAATCTTCACTCTTTCTCCTCACACACACTGACATCCTCCAGAGATAACCACCCAAAGACACCAGAAACAATGTTTCACACACCATATAGGCTTTATTCTGTCCAGTCTAGTTGACCCCTGTGGTGTTGGAGTAAAAAAGGTCCCCGAAACCTCAGGTATTTGAATACTTGGTTCTTGGAATTTCTTGGAAGCTTGTTAGAATGCAGACCAGCGGTCCTCACAGAAGCACTGAAGCAAAATCTGCACTTTACCAGAATGCCAGGATATCACCACTGAAGGCTCAGTAACCTGATTCCAGGTTACCCTCCTAGCAAGCAGCAGAGCAGAGCCTCCTTTGCTTGGTACACCAAAACATCCCAGCCAAACCCTGGCAGTTTACAGAGCAAGCACTAGATGCACACTAGACTAGCAAGCACAGAACAAGCACTTCACCCCAGCAAAGGCACCTGAAATGATTCTACTTCCCATTGACAGCACAGCCTGGGAATTTATACCTGACTCCTAGAAACCAAATGTATAACTCTGCCAAAGTTGTAAGACCTGTCAATGAGGAGCTGTGTGTCCATGGTGATCACAGTTGAATGATCTGTTAACACCTGTGTTCTGACATCTGAAGTGAACTTACAACAAGCCTGCTTTGCCTACAGTCAAAATTGTACCAGCACTCTCTAAAGTGCATATCTACAATTTAGCCCTGAACTTCAGCTATGTAGATGGCTATAAATGAAAGACAAGTTAGGAGACATTGTAATGCTTATCAAATAGAAAAGTCATTATTTACACAATCCTACATTCATTTGATGAGCATTTCTTGGTTTCTCTGTGCCTTGATGGAAATAAGACACACCCAGATTTACAATTAGCCTTTGGGAGATAGAAAAAATTAACAGATTATTGGGATTACATTAGACTATTTTGTATTGCTATGACAAGATATTAGAGGCATGTAGACCGTGAAAGGCAGCCTGGTTTCTGGTTGAGCTAAGGTTTAAAACCTTGGCGACCCAAGGGACAGGTGGTTTGCCATGCTCCTGGGCCCCAGGCTCCTGATACGAGGCCAAAGCTCTCCATAGGTCTGTGACCATCAGTCACGTAAGGGCAACACCCCAATCCCCTCCACAGGTAGAGGTGTGGTCACATAGCCTCAAGACATTCCCATTTTAATGAGGTACCTAGAGGCTTATCCAATAAACTTCCCTTCTCAGCCACTCCTCCCTGCAAAAGATACTTAGCCTCAGGCCTGCCCTGAGAAAGTGGGTACAGTTTTACTCATAGCCACTCTCCAACATGACAATAAACGCCTTAAAACCATGGACTGTCTCTTTTCATCAGGATTCACCATAGGGAACAATGGAACAGGCCTTCATCTAAAGAATCGCGTCCAGTCTCCTGCAGAAGGCCTCTCAGCATTCCCAGCCATGTCTCTATCATACAAAGCCGCCCTCCAACAAGCCAAAGACTCATTACCCCATAGGACCCAGCCAGGCTCCTCCCTGCTTTTCCTCCTTGGCCCTAGGCTAAATCCAACCAGCAGGCCCCTAGTCCATTCTCAGCTCTTCCTCGGCATCGAGCAATACCTAGGATGCCCAAGAGTCTGACAACCAGACAGAGCCGGCTCCGAGTAGTCCTCAGACCGCAGGTCATGCTCCCCCATTCCCGGACAATGTTCTGCAGCTTCCCACAGCCGGACAACAGCCTGGCAGTGCCGTGGGGTGAGTGTGGTCAAACTTCCCCAGTGGCCCGAGCCCTGGGGCAGACCCTACATTAACCCTACAGAGGCATGCTTACTTTATAAAGAAAAGAAGTTTATTTAGCTTACAGCTTTGGAAACTAAAAGACAAAGAATTGGGTAGCCTCATTGGCATTTTGACAGGAGTGCTTGTAGGAAGGATTATATCTGGGCAGGCAGTGTACCTGCCCATGGTCTCTTGCAGTATTAAAAAAAAAAAAACTATATTGCCAAAGAAAACGGCTGGAGCCACCAGGCTTGTTCCTTTTATAACAATCTGCTTGTGAAACTATGTCTATTAATTCTAGAGCCAGGACTTCCAAGTCCTAAAACCTCCTAGTACACTCCTACTAGACCCTACCTTTTAAAGGAGCCACCACTTCAACACTGTACACAGAACTCTGGGGAAGAAATCCTATCAGAATCCCATCAGTGATACTTGGTTATATTCATTACCCAGGCAAGCTTAAAGCGATGTTAATAGTGAAGTGTCCTGGATAAAGTCCTCAAAGATTGGAGCAAATTCCCAGTGTCTTTGTCACCTTCCATATAACTGTGACTGAATACCTGACAAGAAGCAACTTAAGAGGGAAAGTGCACAGTCTGTCATGTCAGAAAAGGCTTCGCCCTAAAGCATAAGGCTGATGATCACTGTGCCCTCACTCAGGATTCAGAGTAGACAAAAGCAAACTGTAAAAAACCTCAAGGCTTGCCCCTATAATCTGCTTCCTCCAGGAACTCCCCAAAACAGCACCACCAGCTAAGAACCAAGTGTTCAAACACATGAGCCTTCTAGGGGCATTTCACATGCAAACCACAGCACCTAGAGGCTGTGGCATTCAAATTAACGTGAACAAATAGCAAATATTTGACAAATATGCAGAGGGAAAGAAATAATGTGCCAGACATAGAAAAAAAGACCAAGGCAATGGTAAGAGGGAATGCAAAACACCTGTGGAGTTGCAGATAACTCACTCATCTGTCCCCAGCAAAGGATGAGGTCAGAGAGGAGGGCCCACAGATGAAATCAGAGTGGTAGGCCAGAGCAATTCATGAAGAACTCACAAGACATGTCCATGACAATAGGAGTCAGAGAAGCAGACTGATTTCTCAGATTTGGGGGACACAATTTGGGGGACAGATTGGAGAAACACAAGCTAGAGGTACAAAGACCAGAGGAGGGATGCACAGACCCTGAGATGAAGGAGTTTCTCTCATTCTTAACTATTGAGCTGCTACAAAGGCTAAAGATGCAGCATCTCTGAAAAAGAACTGAAGCAGAGGACCTAATGCCAAGAAAGATCTCATTAAAGCTCCTTCTGACATGATTAGGCAAAGGCAGAACAGAAAAGGGACAGGGCCAACAGTAAGGATGCTGAACAAAGCAGAGAGGTAGAGAAGCAGGCCCACACCCATGGATCAGGCACTAGCCTTCCCACAGGGCACGCTGCATTCCTCCAGGCTAGTGAAGCTTTTAAAGAGAACAAAGCAAAATGAAGAGGGCATAAATTAATGTTTTCAGTGTTACCTTTATTACTTTCAAAGGGCAATTCGAAACATTTGGTAACATCTACCCGAAAACACAGTATCACAAGGAAATAGCTAAAGTTGATGGAAATATGCTAATCTACTGTAGATTCATTTGTCATGGGCAGTCTAAGAAAACACAAAAAACTGGTTGGCTAGGGGCTGTGAAGAGCCTCCTTCCATCCCATGGTTCAATCTCACATCTTAAAGCAAGAGTGGAAGATAAGAGTCCACATGAATGAAGCACATGCATATATGCAATGTACTGAGTTGTGGCCAATTTTCCACAAAAAAAGTATACTGAGAATTGAATTTTGGACCATGAGCCAAATGTTAAGTGCATCCTATTAGCAGAAAACCCCTCAGCAATATTTTGTGATTAGAAATTCTCTCCATTCTCTGCCTCACACAAAGATCAAAATAAATCAGGCTAAAATACTGTCTCTCTCTCTCTCTCTCTCTCTCTCTCTCTCCCTCTCTCTCTCTCTCTCTCTCTCTCCCTCAGTGTGTGTGTGTGTGTGTGTGTGTGTAAGAGAGAATATATGTGTATGTGGGCTGTGTGTATATATGTGTGTGTGGTATATGCATGCATGTGTGTTTGTATGTATATGTGTGTGATATATATGTGTATTTGTATGTGTTTGTATATGTGTATATGCATGTGTATGTTATTATTGTCAATTACAGCAGAGAACAATTGTCTTACAAGAGCTCCAGGAGGTAGATGATTCCCAAACCCAATGTTGTCTAACTCAAAACTAGTCACTGTCACTTTTGGTGGCATGAGGACGCATGATTATTGTTCTGTTTCCTAAGAACAATGTGAAACATATCAGTTAAGCTTAAGAGGTAAAACTCATATACCTTGGGTAGGTACCACACAGACTTTTCCCCCCACATTTAACTGAAGAACACCATGAATTTGGACACTGGAAATGTTCCTTGGTAGTATATTTTTCTTTCCAAAACTAGCATAGGAGACAAATATGTCTAGATTGGATTGATAGTTGCCATTCACCTATAACCTCCGATTATGATCTTATTTGTGAAAAGAGTCTTTGCCAAGGTAATTTGTCAAGCGAAGGTGGCATTGATTACAACAGGACACAGACTAACTCCATGGCCAGTGTCTTTATAAAATAAGAGGAATTTGCACATACACACACAAAGAAGGTCAAGTGGAGACATGGAAGGAGGATGCCATTTGACAAAAGGATAAAGATTGAAGCACCACATCTATAAGCCGGGGGTATCACAGATTCTCGGCATCTCCTGGAAGCCAGAATGAGGCAAGGAAACAAACCATGTTGGAGCCATCAGGTATGTCACACCATGGTGACAACTTGACTTTGAGTTTCCAGCCTCCAGTGCCATGAGTCAATAAATGTCTGTTGTTTCAAGCCCCCTACTTTGTAGAATGTATCACTATACCCTAGGAAACACAGGCAATGTCTTCTATTTATCATCTTCATTGCCTTTTACTTGTTTCGTTGGATGAGCAGAAAAATGATCTTCCAGAAACTTCCTATGGTGGTTAACCTCCATAGTCAGCTTGAATGGATTTTTGAATCAACCAGGAGACACACTTCTGGGTGTCTCTGTGGAGGGCGTTTCCAAGAAGATTAAACTGAGGAGGGAGGAGCAGGTCTATATGTAGGCTATTTGCAAAAAAACCTGTGGAGCAGCAGTGTTCCCCCCTGCTTCCTCACTGCAGGTGTCCTGGGACCAGCTGTCTCATCCCAGTCTCACTCCTGCCCATCAGGGGTTTTACCCTCTTTAAGTCGATTTTATCACAGCAATGGGGCTAGCAAAGACTACTTGTTGAAACATCGCTGTCCTCAAAGAGAGAGCCCTTGAGTGTCTGGTGGGGAAGAGGGTGATGTTGGAGCTGAGAGTGGTAGACATAGTTAAGTTCATCTCATAAAAGTTCCACTCTGTGGGCAATTTATTATATGAACTCCTATACTTGAATGGAAAACAGTGAGCGCCTTTTCCTGGACTCGGTAGTACCTTATTCTATCATGTATAGGAGAGTGCTAAAAACACTGTACAAGACTGCTCCATCCCAACTGTGAGAGCTTTGCATTAAGTATTCTGCTGCCGCCATAACACATCACCATGAATAGTGCCTATCTGTCCTGTTATCATCCTGCAGACCAGAAATCTGACAGTCTAACTGGTTTTTACGGTCAGGGTGTCAGATGGCAGAAATCAGGGGGTTGGTTAGGTTTCTTTCTGGGGGTTCTGAAGGAGGCTCTACTCTGGGTTCCTTCACATGTTGGCAGAATTCTGCTCCACAAATTGCAGGACTGAAATCTTGTTGAGCTCAAGACCCAACAGACATGCCACCTATACCACACAGGTCACAGCCAGCAGTGTTGAGCCAGGTCCACTTCAGACTGCCTGCCTCTTTTATTCTGTATTCATTTTTAAGTTAGTATACAAACTAACTGTTTTCTATAGCGTGAACTCACAAATATATGACATTCTCCTGTTCTATCCATCCCCCATCCTCCGGCCTTCCCTTACTGATCACCTTCCTTCCTGTGAATAGTCCTTGGCTCTGCATTCAAGGCACGTGTGTTCTATTATGCTGCCTCTTCTTGTACAGCATAGCTCCGACTCATCTGTTTCCCTTCCAGCACTCCTATATTTCACTGGCTACATCTGTATCCTGATACTATAGATTATTCCCTGAAGTCTGATGATTAATAACCTTAATTTGAGAATCAGCAAAATCCCTTCCCAGGAGTGCTAGGTCCATGTTTGATTTAATCACCAAAGGACAGGAACCTGGGGGATAGCTGTAGAAATCTGCCCACCACGGAGCTCTAAGACGACTTTTGGCTTCCTAAATTAGACCATGAGAAGACTGTAAGCATGACAAGAGGCTATGCTCTCTACCCTAGGGTTGTTGGAGTCTTGTGGGTCCAAACGTCCTTGGAAATCCTGGATTACAACAGTATCAGTCCCCATCGCATCTCCTGCCCCAGAGCACTCCGCCAATTGCTTCCAGGGTCCTATCTCAGTTCTCCAAGTGATCTCACTACCAACTATAGAAATTCAACAAACTTCAAGTGACCAAGCAAATAAAAGGGGGCTTAAATGTCTGTCAAGCTGGTATAATATTGTTAGGAAGCATGCCCTAGCTCATGAGGCTCCAGTTCTATTCCTTGCTATGTGCACCAGGAATATGCACACCAACAGTAATCAAAGGTACCTGGGTGTGAAGAAAACTTGGTCAGTACACTCAAGATTTTATTACTTAGCCGAAACTCTGCTTTCAAGAGACTGTTGCTTTAAGAACCACACACTCCCTTTCTTAGGCTTCAAAACCCTTCTGCTAGAGTAATTGCCTGACATAGAATACCTAGGAGGTAAATTAAAATGAAAAGCCTTTTACGGAGTGGCAGAAGTAAAGAATTAAATGCTTGATTAGAAGCTCCATGTCAGTAAGAGTGAAGGAAGAGATGAACGGTCCTCACTCGCTTCCTGCCTTCCCCCTCTGCTTTCCCCTTTCTCTCCTTGTGGATCATGCCAACTCCCAGTCTCACCAAAGTGATTTTGCAATCCTGTTTCCTTACTGAAAACAAGGGAAGGCAATCAATTAGTTTGGTCTGTTGAATGTTTTCTTGCTGAAATCACTTTCTAAAAAGATTTTAATCGATCCTGCCTCATGTCATGAAAAGCCCTTGAGTCCAACATACCTGAGTCCCTCCACCATTATTACAAAGTTGGGTAAGTCATGGGAACCCTCTAAGCCTCTGATGTGTCAACTATGAAAATAATAATTCCATCCCTCATACAGTTAAGATAATTAAAATATAGGAAGCATTCAGCACACTGTAAATGTTCAAATATTGAGTCTTCTTCTTCTTCTTCTTCTTCTTCTTCTTCTTCTTCTTCTTCTTCTTCTTCTTCTTCTTCTTCTTCTTCTT
>JADRCH010000063.1:9663204-9799659 GCA_019843965.1 Rhynchomys soricoides | reverse complement strand
TTCTTCTTCTTCTTCTTCTTCTTCTTCTTCTTCTTCTTCTTCTTCTTTTCCCCCTGTTCAGATTATACCTAAGCCCTAGCTTTTGAGCAGGAGCATGTGGTAAACAGATTACAAAGTCTCTAAAATCGGAGTATAGACTTGTGTAATTTGGTGAAAAGATCATTTGATTGTCATTCAGATTTAGGCCCAAGCATGAAATAGTGAACTTGAGTAGTTGGTGGCCCTCTGCATTGCTGCTTTCACATGTATAAGAGACTATTTAGCTGCATCCCTAAAATGTCATGTTGATATCTCAACATGTACTTTGAAGATCCTACTGAGTAAGCAGTATTCATTCAACTAGTACTTGCTGAGCAAAGGTACTCAATGTGACAAGCTTAATAGCAAAAATTACTGGGCAATGAAGGGGACATTTGAAACCACCTGTTCTAAATTTCCACCAACAATTTCTAAGAGAATTTTAAAACTGAACTCCCCCTTGGAAGCTGGAAGGAATAAAATATTAGATAATGCTTGATTTTTTTCTCAGCAAGTGTGATTGGTTATGAACTTGTCTCTCTACCTTCATTCTGCTCCCAATAACAAATGATTAATTCATTTCTCCTTTGGAACTTGGTTTCTGTTTGCCTTACAGAATGAAACATGAGAATATGCTCTATATCCACCATAGGAATATAGACCAGCTACAAGTTAAACAGCACAGCCTCTTGTGCCTAGAATCTTCGCATAGTGGTGTTTAGGAATAAAATCTTTCCCATTCTAAAGCACTAGTACACTGATTTTCAACAATTCACCCCTACCCCAGGTCTCTGTCCTCTGGTTAGTCAACTGCATGTGGATCTGGGTACACCTGGGAAGGGCTTTTGTTGATACAGTTCAGGTGATTAAGTAGCAGAATTTAAAAACAGGCAAGTGTTGTTTGTTTCAGATGATTGTTCGTGTGAACAATAGTTTGTGACATTGTGTGAAACCCTCTCTACACATATCTCACATCAGTTCTTGACATGGTGACGAGGAGGCCTGATTGACCTTCTTAGTTTTATACTGCTGTTGCTTCCTTTGAATTAAGTTCCCATGTTTTAAGTACATGTAGATATCTTTTCACAAAGTATATGCCTTAATAGCCACCATTCTATCAAATATTTCTCCTCACTGTAGAAAGTTTCCAGTTACCCTCTCTAGTTGGCCTCCTCCCAAGCCAACCACTGCTCCAGTTTTTAATCAGTTGGCTGGGCCTATTCTAGAACCTCATATACATGGGATCTACAGTGTGTACATTTATCCTTCTGCTTCACCATTTTAAGTCTGATTTGCACCGCTACGTATATCAGGAATCTGTTCCTTTTTATTGTTAACAGCCACTATTGGAAATGTCAAATTTTCTATACTCATATATTTATTGGTGGACATTTTGGGTTGTTCTTCAATTATGGATTTTGATGAATAGAACTATTATGAAAAAAAAAGCTTGCCTTTTATGGGCCTATTTTATATATCTCCTTGGTTAATAACAAGTAGAGTTATTGGTTGTGTGGTAGGCATAGAGTGTAAGATTTTTAATTTGTAAGAAGCTCCTCCCATGTGATGCTGATAGTGCTGCTCCTGGTACCACATTGGGTCATTACTGGGCTAGATCTCCTACTTCACTCTGATCAATCACTAATGAAAATCTTTGTCTTATTGAGAAAATTGACTAATGAAATCATCAGGCTAATTAAACAGGCCTGAAGCTATGAAGTAATCTTTGAAGCCTTGACTCAGCATCTCTTCTATCTAAAGTAGGAATTTCAAAGATGAGTTAAATTACAAAGTGAGAGTGCTCTAGATTTACCTCCACAGTTTAAGATACACAGTTGATAAATGATCAATAGATAGTAGATACTACATACATGATATAATTTCAGAGTGATTGTGCCTTTTACATGGAGTAAAATTGACTTTGAGGAAAAACCTATTACCTTAGTCTTTCACAGTTTTTCAACAATAGGAGATGCCTCTAGTGGGATACAATTTTCTGTGGGTCATTAATTATTCTTTTCCAAAACCCTTTGTCAACAGACATATCGATCCAGCTCTTCATGTAGCCTTCATCTGATTTCTAAATTGAGTGTGTAATTTTCTTACCAAAGCAAAAGTTTGACTATTACTTGATTAATTTAAAAGCATTCTTCTTTGTCACTAAACAAATCTAAGCATCTCCACTGACAAACACCACTTTAGAAACATCCTGATTCTGATAAATGGTTTTCTTAAATATCTTGTAAGTACTATTAGCACACACACTAGTGTGATCCCAAATGCCTGCCCTCCAGAAAGCCACCAAAGTGGAAACTAGAATACAGGCAGGCATAGGACAGAAGCCTCAGGCTGAGGGTGGGCTTGGTGTGCAACACCTGTATACATGATTCATTAGGATTTTGTCATTTGTCCCTTTTTTCATATTTTCTCACTTTCAGGTACCCAAAAAAAGAGCTCAATTATTTACTGTCACCAATATGCCCACTGATTATCTCAAAAATCCAGGTCAGGTGAGAAAAACTAGGCAATGATAGCAACTGCTCAGCTGCTTAAGTAGTCAGCTTTTTATTAACAGATATAATTGTTTTTCACACTTTATTAAATAACATGAAGAGGAGGGAAGAAGCAGTATTACTGGAGATTTTTAATCAGGTTCCTCTAAGCCTAGGTTGTAATGTAATTATTCAAACAAAATCAGGAAGACAGGACAATCCATAATTGCACTAAGTATCTATTAGAGGAATAATGCCTTCTTAAAGATAAAGTATATAAATAGTACACAATTCAAGTAAATCATTTTTCTCTGTGTACCTTACCATCTTATGAAAAACAAATTACAATTAATTTTATTGAATGATTTTACATGGTATGTACAAAACAATGCACCATTATTTTTATGACTTTATCATTATGGCAAACTATCATTGCTATTATTAATAATATTAGTAGGATCTGTATCTATTGTTCATCTTATGAAGCAGTTTCTCTGTGCAAAGCATTTTGTAGCCTTACTAAAGTTAGTTCACATAGATCCTGAATTACTCTGTTTTTTATTAAGGAAATCAACACTGGGAGATATTAGCCTAAGGATCTAAATGTCAAGGCTGGGGACATAGATCAGTGGGTATAGTGCTTGCCACACAAGCAAGCGTGGGAACCAGAGTTTGGATCCCCAGAATCCATATAAGAGCATGTAGGTGTGATTGCCCACCTGCAATCCCAGGGCAAGGAAGGCAGATATGAATTTCCTTAACTAGACTGGCCAAAGAGGTAAATTCCAAAATTGGCAAGAGACTGTAAAAGTAACTTTTATTTGCTAGATGTAATTGTTGTCTTGGAGCTTACTGGTGAATAAACTCACCCTTTCTAGCATTTTCTGAACTCTGCATGTCTGGTTCAACTCAGCTGTTCTGGCCCAAACTCTTCTCCAAGCTGATTCAGACTGACTTCTCTCAACTTCTGGCTGAATTGCTCTGCTTGACTAATACTGGCAATCTGATCTAATCTTCTGGCTTCTTCTCATGATCTAATCTTTCTCTGGCTCATTCTAACTTTACCTGTAACCTATCTCTGCAAAACTGCCTCTCTCTCTCTCTCTGTGTGTGTGTGTGTGTGTGTGTGTGTGTGTGTGTGTATTCCAGCCAGACCACACAAACCTAGAAGGTCTTTGAATGTAATCTCTTGCCAGAACAGCCATGTTGCTGGAGTAAATTTCCTCTACAAGAGACAGTAGTAAAGTGAAGAGTAATCTAAGAAGGCACCTAATTGTCAACCTTGAACATACACATACATATGCACATATGTGCATCTACATTTGCACATACATGGTATGCCTGCATATACATATATATGCAAAAATAACAACTGTCAATCAGTTGAGTAAGATCTGTCTGGTACTTAAATGTATGCCTGCCTGACTCTAAAATCCAGGAGTCATGTTCCAAATTCTTCCCATAATCACTACCTGCTAAGGAGTTTAAGGACAATGCAATACAAGATTCAGGAAGGTGACAGAGATGATCCTTGTATATGTTGGGTCAATATCTATGAGTTGTAAAACAGCTTCACATTTGTGTTCCTAACTTCAGCTTCTTCCAAAACTTGTTTTTCAAATTTCCATGGCCCTTAAAGCCTGTTGTGTAGCATCTGGTTGGCCTATGTCTCTATGTCTATATCTTTATTACTCTATCACTAATTTAACTAGCAAAGAAAAGTAGGCCTTTTGCTTTGCTGAAATCATTCATTTACTGTTATAATACTACCCTGCTTCTTTCTCTCTTAGAAGCCTACCAAGATAGATCTGTCCACACTGATAATTATCTTAGTCCAACTTACCCCAGGATAGGGCAGGAGATACACTACACAGGAGGGATTTATGAGGGCCACCTAATGCAAACATCCATGTTAGTGTTCCTAACATCAGTCTGCATCCTTTTCCACAATCACTTGCCCTGATGGTTTCATTCCTACAGATGACATGGGTATAGTGGAAAGAAGATGGCTTCTGGGACCTGATAATGGAGGGCTGCAATGCTGACTCTGTGATTTAGTAGCTGTACCTATATCATTAGCTTCTCTAACTTCAAATTTCATGTCTGTAAACTGCTACAAAAGGATATTGGGAGGATTTAAGAGACAATAATATGCAAAAATCTGGTACATAAGAGACACTCAGACAATAGCAATTCACATCCTCTTTCCCCCGTCTGCAAATGTAATGAGGGAGACACATGCTTAACAGCAGTCATATCTCACAAGGCAGTAGCAGAGAGAGCTAGAAACAAAGCAGTAGAAAAGTGGTGCTAAGTAAGCCAGCAACTCATCTGCCTCTGACCCTTTCCTTTATTCAGAAAATATTTCTTGGTCATCTGCTATGCTCCAGGCACAAACAATGACAATAATCCAGGCTCTTAAAGATCTATGACAAGAGAGTTCCAGAAGGTGGAAGCAATAGACACTAAAGCCCAAAGACAGAAACAAAGATAAGCACAAGGATCAGGAAAGAGCTTAACACAGTTGCAATGTGAACTGCAGTCAGAGCCTGGGGAGTGATGTGAACCAGCATCGAAGGTAGACAATCCTGAGGCTGTGGGACATCAAATATGGTCCCTGCTCTCACCCAAAGCTAGCTAATTCTTAAACAACCTTGAATGTACTTCTGTGGGATTGCATGATGTGAGTCCTGCTTTAGTTCTACATGATCTTGTCCCTATTGGTTACTTGTCTCTCTTCCTCTATTTTTGCTTCACTAGAGGGTGTTTAGGCCATGGGGCAGGGCAGTTTATTTATTACAACATATAATAAATAAAAGTTATGACAAGTATTTTAGGCATCTGAGACAACCAATTCTAGCATGGTTTCATGATGTTTAAAAGCATAGCTTTCGGGAGACACACCCAGCTAGATTTCCAGCTAGGGTATGCCTTGGCTTCGCAACAGAAAGCAGGTGACTTCACTTCTCTAATCCTAGCTCTGCTGTAAATGGAAGCAGATGGTTCCAAGAATTAAATCCCTCTCCAGTGTACTTCACATGGCACCTGACACATAAGTGTCCAAAGCAAGATAGCCATTGATATCATTAATAACATGTGGTATCATTTTCAAAGTAAACATCTCAGTCAACTGTTGCTCTTGAAAACCAGGAGGGATGAAATTATTTTTTTTAATATAGTTTGTAACAGCCAACATGATTACCTATGACTTCTTCCAGTTAGAAACAAATATGAGTTAATCAATTTTGAGCATTCATTTGAGTGTCTCGGTTGTCATGATATCATCAATGGTAATTGACATGACTCTAAAGAATTGTACTTATATTTTAGCAGCAAGCTCTCAGCCTGGAATTGGTCTTATATATTCATCTTACTTTTCCTTCACTTACATCGTTATTAGGTACCAACTATGTGCTAAACATGATATCGAATACCAAGTATAATATGGAGAAGGATATCACACTCTTTGTTGTTTAATGGCTCACAGTCCAACTAGTGTAGGAGACAACAAACAAACACAGTCATCAAGATGGTCAAGATCCACACAGATACAATTTACCATCCGAAGCATTTTAAGGGTATGGATAGTCATCTGGGAGCTATACCTCACACTGGGTCCCAGGAAACCTTCCTGGAGGAAGTCACACATTGACCACTCTTAAAGTAATTAAGAAGGTGCAAGATATAAAAAAAGAAAGTGTATTCTAGGTGCAAGATATAAAAAAAGAAAGTGTATTCTAGGTGCACCACTAGTTGGTGGAGGGGTGGTGATCAAAGAGCTGTCGGGTTCTGGTTATACTCGGGAGGCCAGTAGTAACTAAAGGGTGTTTAGGCCATGGGGCAGGGCAGTTTTAGAACTATAAGGTTTCCTGAATGTAGAATGAGCCCAAGCACAGGGAAGTTTCCATGTGCTGCCTACATTGATACAAACCTTCCAAAGAATCCAGCAATGGGCACTATCTAAGCTCCCGTCATCATGCATCTTGCTCTGTCTTAGATCTTCCATTGCTGTGAAGAGACACCATGACTGCAGCAACATTTTATTGGGGCTAGTTTACAGGTTCAGTGGTTAGTCCATTACTGTCTAGGCTGGAAGCAAGGTGGTAGCACATGGGCAGACTTGGTGCAGGAGAAGGAGCCAAGAGGTCAACATCCAGATAGGCAGGAAGCAGGAAAAGAAAGTGACACAGAGCCTAGCTTGAGCTTCTGAAACCTCAAAGGCCGGCCCCCAGTGACACACCTACTCCAACAAGACCATACCAGCTCATAGTGCCACTCCCTATGGACCTAAGAGGGCTGTTTTCATTAAAATCACCACAGGCTCAATCTCTCCTTTTTAACTTGAAAGCTCCTGAATTTGAAGACTGCCTTCTTTGCCCTTAGTCTGAATATGGAACAGAATTGAAACACTCAGGAGCCCTGACATCTGGTTTCATCTCTTTGTTCTAATTGGATTCCCAGTGGGATTCATCTTTAGGAAACGTAATGAGGGTACAGTATGGATCACTCAAACTCTCATCTCAGGCATCATCCATGATTCTGTACCTCTCAACAAATGTTGGGCTGAAGTATCAGCCTTGTCGAGGGAAATAAACAGTATGCTCTGACCCCACACCTGAAGATGGCCACGGGCCCACTCTTTCATAGTTGTCCATTCGACGTGCCTGTTGGATTTTCATACCAAATTGCATATGTGGTTTACTTTTTGCCCCTTGAAAAACCTACCAAATGCACCTCAAGTTTAAAGATTGCCTCTACCTTTAAAAAAGGAAAAGAAGAAGAAGCCTTTCTCTGAAGACTTGGACACACAGATCCTTTTGTCCATAGACCTGAATACACAGCCTCTTGGTACTTAACCTAGACAAATGAACAAACATGTTCAAAGTAGCACTGAAAAGAATAGTGTTGTTTCTTAACTGTCTCCTTTATCATTAGTAAATTTGATATTCTCTGGCCCACAAAATGTGCATTTAATGGTAATCTTTGCACAGCACTTTTAGAGAAAACATAAGACACGCCATCTTGTTTCTAATGAAAGAAACCCTAAAGCACACTCTTAATGAATCCATACAACTCCAATACTCTCCAGTATGTGTATTTTTTCCCAAAATGCAGGTTTATTTTGGAAAGGAAAATACTTATACAAAACAATTTAATCTCCTTTGATAATGTTTCTGTTAACTTCTCATTCTTTTTCTAGATTGCTTCGGTAACCACTCAGACTCTCTGGTGTGATCGTGTGTTAGTGAGATAAAGTTTCCCACTTGTGTTATTTATTTGTCTCCTCACTGTGGCAGAATACCTGACAAAAATCCATTTTAAGGAAGAAGGGTTTATTTCACCTTTCACCTTAGTTAAGGGAATACAGTCCATCACTGCAAAGAGGTCATGACAGCAGGTGTTCAACACAGCTGGTCAGATCGCATCCCCAGTCAGGAAGCAACGAGTGATAAGCATTAATGTTCAGTTCACCTCCTTTTTATTACAGCTGGGATCCTGGCCCCTGGAATAGCACCACACACAGTTAAGGTAGGACTTTCTCACCTCAATTAACTTACTCTAGATAACCCCTCACAAGTACACCCAGAGGCTTGTCATTCAGTGATTCTAGATCCTATCAACTTGACGAGCCATATTAGCCATCATCCTAACCCTGCCAGGCAAAGATTTCCATATATCCATCTCTGGTAACTATGAATGTCAAAAGAACCGGCCAATGTGATTAAGGGGAGGGCCTTGAGATGGGAAGATGACCTGGATTAACTGGGTGGACTCAATGTAATCACGGGGTTTTTATAAAGGAAGGAAATGGTGTCAGTGTTTGAGAATGTTCTCTGACAGCGGTGGCAGGAGCTGGAGTGAACAGGAGCCAAAAACCCTCAGCATATTGTCAATGTCTAGAAGCTGCAGGGACTGAGGAAGGAGTTCTCCCCCAAGAACTTCCAGAAGAAACATGATCTATAAGATAATAACTGCCCTGCTTTCAGCCAGTAAGTTACAGAAATTTGTCATGACGACAACGGGAAACGAATATAAACAGACAGTTCTTTCCCCTTACCTGACATTTTGGCGTCACTTTCACACACAGTGTACAGTTTTGTTTCTATGAGCTGGACCAAATGTTCATGCTTCTCATTTGGCATGTGAGGAAACTGAGTGGAAGAGCATTGAATCGATGCATCCAAGAACAGAACGTGATTTAGGGCTGTTTGGCAGCTCCGCGTCCTTATCTGGCACACTGCGCTCTGCGTCCTTATCTGGCACACTGCGCTAGAGCACACTGCCTGTGACAGTGGGTGCCATCTTCGTCACATCCCATACTGTTATTTCCTTTTATTGCTTCTTGACTAGCTCAGTCTCTGGGCTGGTGATAAAATGTTCTTGCTCCTACTCTCCTGGAACCTTCGTTCTACATACCCGCCATGTTTATAGGCTGCTGGGATGTCCTCCAAACCCTTGGGGGCTAAAAACATGCAGCTTCCAAAAATCCACATGTTGAAGTCCTAGCCCCCAATGTTAGTATTAGAACATGGGGACTAGTGCCTTTACAAGAAGAGGAGCAGGGGCTGGCATGGTGGCTCAGTTCTTAAGAACACTGATGCTCTTCCAGAGGACTCATACTCAACTCCTACCACCCACGAAGTGGCTCACAATCATCCATAACTCCAGCTCCAGAGGCTCTGATGCATTTTTTTCTGACATCCATAGACATCAAGTGTGCACATGGTATACACATGTACATGCAGGCAAGACATCTATATACATAAAAATAAACCTTAAAGCATAAATTAGAAACTAAGCAAAGCTTAAAATGTTTTTTAAGGAGAAGCAGATATCACTGTTTCCTTTCTTCATCATGTGAGACGGCAGAACGACAGCCTTCATAAGACAACTAGCACTTAGAAACCTAAGCTGGAAGACCATGAATTCAAGGCTAGTCTGAGCTACCTAGCAAGCCCATCTCAAACCAACAAAAAAGGTAACCGTGCTGACAACCTGTCCTCCAGAACAATGAGAAATAAGTGCCTGTAATTCATGCCACCCAGTGTGGGGGATTTTCTTGTAACAGCCCAGGATATCTAGGAAAACTCCGTCTGTAGAATGAAATCCTCATGCTGATGGTTCGCACACAGCACACACTTACTTGGTCACAGCGCTTGCTTCTTTCAGTTGCTTGTTTTAGGGCCTTTGTGATTTTCCTTCTGACACATTTCACTAACAAAGAAGACATTTTTTGGAGTTGCGGGTGCTTAAATTTCACTGCCCTAAATTCTAAACAGTATCATATCTAATCCTGTAATATTTTCAGAGTTCATGTGAAGCTTTCAAAATAAAAACTCAATCCACCAAATATTATACCAGATATTTGTTTTGTTTTAACTTTTTTCTTTTTTCTTTTTCTTTTTTGTTTGTTTGTTTGTTTTGTTTTTGATACAGGGTTTCTCTGTGTAGCCCTGGCTGTCCTGGAACTTACTCTGTAGACCAGGCTGGCCTCGAACTCAGAAATCCACCTGCCTCTGCCTCCCGAGTGCTGGGATTAAAGGCACGTGCCACCACTGCCTGGCTTTATACCAGATATTTTGTGCTCACATTAACAGTAAGCAAAAAGATCATGTGTTGGATTTGGGGAGGAGGGGCAGGGGGTGTGATGGTTTTTAAATTGGGTTTTTTGAGTGAATGTTTCCAACTCCACTCCTAGTTCAAAGTACATATTAGCTTCTGTAGAAGTTAGCCCTGGTTCTGCCTCCCAGCCCCATGCTCACAGAAATAAGACTCAGACTCAAACTATCTTTACACATACCTTGGCCATAGAGCTGGGCTCTTCTCGGACTAGAATCGTAACTTAGGAGAACCCATTTAGTTTCATCTCTGTTCTGCCACATGGCTGGTTACCTGTGCTCAGGTACCATGTGTCTGTCTCCTCACATCTTCCCTGGGCCCATCTTCCATGCCGGGCTCTACCCCAGAATCCTTTCTGCCTCTCAGATGTCCCACCTTCTATTTCCTGCCTAAGCCATAGACCATAGGCTTTATAATTGACAGGTGACACATTCATACAATACCCAAGATATTCTCTCTACAAGCTTCTCCATTAAAGCCATGCCTTCAACTGCACAACACTGTATTTCTCATTATTTTTCATAGGACAGACAGGTGATTGCACAGGGGGAAAAAACCCTTCATGTTTTTCTTCTCAGCTCACACTGTCAGTCTATGCTTTGCTTTTATGTGGTCAAAACCCTTCTGCCACCCCAGCCTTCCTTTGGCTGGACACACCCTCCCCAAGAGATGGAGGGTGAATGGTGCCACTTAGTCACTACATGCTAAGCAAAGGTCAATTGACTGACACCACACAACTAATTCTAGGACATCACTTGAAGTGACACTTTCCAGACAGAACAATACAAGATCGGCTGCTGTATGTACCCATTTCCTCAGAGCCACCTGGTGAGACGGGTGCTTCCGGAGTGCCGGATTGATTGATTGATCGATCAAGCGATCAATTGATTAATTTTACTATCTTCACTGCTATAAGGCGAACTGCTTCTGGAGAATGGCAGATGTATAGCTGCCTGAATACATGTCTACCCACCTCCATTCGCCACTTTTCAAAGTTGTTGTGGTTACCTGCTCCAGCCTTTAGGGTTAAGAGTTGGAGAAATAGCGAGTTTGCCTTTGCAGTTAGATTTTTACATCAAAATGGATTTTATTTTTGACATCAGTGGACAAACCCATTTGTCTAGCCCTCTGTTTCAGACTAGAAATCCATCATAGTTTATCTGCCAGCTGTTGGTTCACCCTGGTCATAGTCTCCTTAATGAAAAAAAAGGCTTCTTCTCCTCCATGAAGTTCCATTTGTAGTCTTCAGCTACCTGAAGAGTTTGCATTTTAATGACTTCCTAATGTACTCACTCCTGCAAACAAGGAAATTACAACCATGGAACAGTGCATTTCAGACATTAGTCATAGTTACTTAATAATATCAAACAAGGAGATGTTACTGCAAACGTAGACTTCTTACTTAACTTCAGAATCAGAAAAGCTGTCAAATCTGCATGTATTCCAACCGATGCGACGTATTTCCGAATGCCTGCATTAAACAGTTTAGTCACAAAGAAATATTTTGTCAGCTAATTTAACTTAATTGCATGGCATAATCATTTCACCTATTTCTCTAAAAACAGATATTTTAATAAGAGAGCTTCAAGGAGGTTATAAAAATCTTACTTTATTTCCCAATTGCCAGGAAAGGACTCTGGTGAAAGTTGCCAGACAATTACAGATTCTGGGGGTTTCCATAGTTCTTCAGTGTATTTGTTATATACCATTAGTCACCGGGTGAAGCCCTTCACTAATAGCAGTACCCTTCAACAATAGCCCCAGAGAATTTAACACTGATTGATAGCAGGTCACCTGGAATTGGTTGGCAGAATTTCCAATTTTCTGTTGGGAAATTGCCTATTTCTCCAGCTCTGTTCCCGTTTTTACAAGTGGACAGCAAACTGAGATTATATATTATTATGTGTCTAAATATAAAATTGTGATGGATGGTGTCACACATTTAAAGAGAGTTAAGCATTTAATTTAAGATCTAAAGAAAAGTTTCAAATGTATTTTTAATCTTTCTCAGGAATTCATAGCTGATCCATATTGAGGGAAATATTGAAAGATTGCCTAAGGAATATCATTTAAATACAGTATTATTTTCATAAAAATTTACTTTTAGAGCTTCAAGGCAGTCACACCAGACCTTATTGTGATTATATCTGGGGATCTCAGGCTTATGGAGGGGGAGAGGGGAAATAGGCCAGGAAGGGATAAATAGACTATTTTCGTAAGCATGAGGACTAATGCTAAATTTGGCAGACAGAAGAGAACGGAAGGGAGCCAGACTCAAAAGCCACATTAAAATCAGAAGACAATGATCTCCATTTACACGACATAACTATGTGTTTGAAAATGCATACTGGGTTAGATTTTAAGTGTGTTTGGGATGCTAAAATGTTGCCTATTATAATAATCCTGCAGATATTTCTGAACATATAATCTGTACTTAATTCTTAATTTTAGCATTAAATAAGCAGCTGCCTAAATGCTGACACTGTACTACAGGTGGCAAATAATGTGGTCATGTTGAAGTCCAGTCACTGGGGGGACCAGGCTGAGAAAACCTAGCAAAATTCTCAAGTCTCAGCCCAGCATCATTTGTCTAAGGATTTTTAAGAGTTCTCTTTTTTTTTTTCACACAAGATTGTAGTACATAGTTTCAAATTTAAAATATTTATTTAAAAAACTGAGTAATAATCTAAGTCCCTCTACTCACCAATACTTTTCATTAACATATTTTTTTCATATTTTTTCTTTTTTCATATGTATATGTGTAAATTGAGAGAGCAATGTTGAACAATGGAAAGCCTGCCTGCTTTGTAAACTACACTTTCAGTGTGATGAACATATTGTCAAGTTGGAAAGCCACATGTGTTTATTCCTAAGTGCCATTTTAGAGGCTGGACGTTCTTTCTTTATAGTCTGACTAATGTGTGTGACCAAAACCTACTGAGGGACATTTAGCTTGTTTAATTTTTGTTGTTCGTTCAACAAAAATTTATGAAATATTTGCTCATTATGCAGTATCTACCTTCATCCTAGTTGGAAATGCTTGGATGAAAGCTCTGAAACAGAGCTTCTATTTCAGAGATTGAGCAACAAAAGACAGACAAGAAAAATGGCACATGCAAAACAGTACAGCAATCAGTGGTAAAGCGCTATGGCTGAACCTCAAGAATCAATCATAAGGAGAAGGCAGAGAGTGATGGGCATGTTGCATGAACCCTAGAGTGGATTATGACACTGGTCACATGGTCATCTGACCAACAAGTCTTTCAAGATGAATAATAGAAAAAGCAGAAAGAGCCTGCTTGTTAGTAAAAAGGAGAGGGAAGGAGAGGAAGAGAATGAGAGAGTGAGACAGAGAGAGAAAGAGAGACACACAGAGAGAATAAGAGATTGAGAGAAAGACAGAGAAAGAGAGACTGAGCTGAACTCTTGCTTACATCTTTCTACCTTCCGAAATCATTCCCTAGAGTGTATTTGTGAGATGTCAAAAATATGAATGTTTTCTCACTAGAATTCACTCCATATTGTGAGAACAAAAGTGTTTATTGAGAGGGTTTTTTAAAGCCTCCATGTTATAGCTCATTACTCAGTAAAGCACAGAGATTCTCAGGAAATGAAGACACTTCCAAGAATCTGCTATGCAGATGTCTGCTGTTTCCATGTACAACTCGGCCTATCATTTGACATCACTCGACAGTTGTTGGTGATAAATGTCAGCATAGCGTGATTTGCATGACAGTTATTTTGCACATGTTCCCTGCCAGGCGACAAGCTCAGAGAGAGAGAGAGCCTGCTTGCACCCTGCACGTACAACAGCGCTTTAGTTTCTGCAGAGTCTGTTACAGTGGAAGGCATTTTATCACATTTTCTTTTTACATGAAACTTTCTCCTTAAACAAAGAGAACAATGACCATGAATTGTTAGCCCAGCCTAGGATGCAACAGATGCTCATTGTGAACTCTTGATGGTTGAATGGATGAATGAATGAATGAATGAATGAATGAAAATTATCTTCACCAATAAAATCTAGATGAAGACTAGCTGATATGGATAAGAGTGATTGATTCATCTTAAATATTTGAGAAGTTATCAGAAAGCAACCAACAATCTTCAGCCATAGAATTTCCTCTTTGATATTTCTGGTTGTTCCTTGGTGCAAACTATGTACTTTTTGTTGTAGTTTATTTTTGAGACTGTATTTTAATTATCTCATTTCTCTCTTCCCTTTCCTCCCTTTAAATTCTTCCATACAACCTTCCCCACTCTTCAAATTCATGACTTCTCTTCATTAATTGTTATTGCATGCACATACGCATTTATATCCTAAGTGCTGAGTTCACACATTATTACTTATATGTATGTTTTCAGAGATGACCGTTTGGAACTGGACAATCAATTTGTTTGCTCTTTCCTAGGGAGGACCACCTCTGCCAATCCCAGCTCTCCTCAGTTGCCTTTGTTCTTTGTGTAGGGTTGAGACTTCATGGGTTTTTTCTCGCACACGCATGCTCTTTGGCATTCTCCTTGTTCTTATGTTCTAAAAATTTATTTATTATTTTATGTGCATGAGTATTTTGCTTGCATGTATGGAAATGTGGCTACCGTGTATGTGTCTGATACCCATGGAGGACAAAGAGGACATCAGAATCCTTGGAACTAGAGTTATAAACAGTTCTGAGCTGCCATCTGGGTGCTGGGAATCAAACCCAAGTCCTCTGAAAGAGAGAAGTATGCCCCTTTAGCCACTAAGCTATCAATCCAGGTCCTTCTCCTTGTCTTTACATTTTTGGGCAGCCATGTTGGTGAGACTTTATGGGTATAATTTCTAGTGTTACTCGGAGACTACAATCTCACAGCAAAATGCCTGATCCTCTGGCTCTTATGCTTTTTCCATCCCCTGTTCTGCAATGTTACTGAGCCTTAGGTGCAAGACTGTTTTGCACATATGTCTATCGGGACTGGGCTCTACAACTCTGTGTATTGGTTTGTTATGGTTTGCTCTAGTAGTTTGTTGCCAAGAAAAGTTTCCTTGATGAGGGATGAAGACTACACCTGTCTGCAGGTATAGGAACAAGTGTTTAGGGATTGTTGTTAAAGATTATGTTTTCCCTATCTAAAAAAACCATGTTAATCCTCTGAAGGATGGCATAGCTCTAAAGATGCTCTCTGGAACAGGAAACATGGTCTACCAGCAATTACTGATCTATTGTGTATGTATTCACTGTGTGCCTTGTACAGCTTGGGCACTGGATTAGGAGGCACGCGTGGGAAGGGAATACGGTTCATAAACAGAAGAGAGACATATATAACCATAGTGCCAGGAATGTGGGCCCTTTAATTTTTGTGAAGATGCAGTTTTGCTTTTGGTTTATTTCCCAGCAACAATAGGAACTAAAAGAGAAATGTCAAGTTTCTCTATAGACAACAAATTGAACAACAATAGACTATCTAATGCAGCAGTTCTCAATCTTCCTAATGCTGAGATCCCTCAATACAGTTCCCCATGTTGTGGTGACACCCAACCTAAAAGTATTTTCACTGCTACTTCATAACTGTAATTTTGCTGCTGTTATGAATCATAATGTGAATATTTTGGGAGATAAATGTTTGCCACAGTGATTGCAACCCACAGGTTGAGAACCTCTTCTCTAATGCTTCCTCTACCACCTGTGGATGTTTTCTGACTCGTGGAAACTCTTGTAGGCCTCATTCATTGATTCATTAAAACCAAGATAAGCCCATCTATCCTGTCTCAGACTTTTGGCACATTCTATGTTCATGCTCTGAAATAACTGCCTCTAGCTCAAACTCAGTGAAACAGGTGCTGAGCTTGCTTAAACACCACCTATAGCTTCTCAGGTACCAAGAATTGCTTCCTGCATCTCTCTGACTGGTGATGCCTTTGGCACATGGTACCACTTTACCATCTAGTAATAGTGCCCCAGAAGTAACCCTCAACTATGGAGACATGATACTTCCATGATAGAATCCCTAGTACCCTCATTCTTCAGTGAGAAGACCCCAAGGCCTGTTCTACAGTGTCCGGGGGATCTCCACCAGTTCTTGGACCTTGGTTGCCCAAAGTGCATGCCCACTAAGTAAAAGACCTATATTTGGTTGACTTTCCTTCTTTGTCTCATGTCTTCTCTCCCTCACATAGAATAGAAAACCTGGCATTGGTTCCCAAATTAAACACTGGCACACTAAGACTTGTCTCAGGATCTCCTTTGAGGATAATACAAGTTATGATGTCAGAGAATGGTGAACGCATCTGTTATATAGAGCCCTTGAAAGAGTTTATTCATGGAAAACACGTAAGAGTGCCCACAGGAAAGTGGTGACTGATAAAAGTCAGTCACTAGATTTATAAATGCTGTGTCTGGTGATGCTGACATCTGTCCCCTCTGACATGGTGATCTTGGTTCTCTCTGCAGTTCCACACCTTTCCTCTTGGTGTGTATCTCCATCACCATTCAGCTGACAGCACACACCAAGATTTCTTACCAAGATCCTTACCTTCAACTGCCCTTCTCTGTAGTGAGCTAACCTGAGCTACCCCCAATAGCATCTGAGTCAGCAAAGTGAAACTAAGCAGATAATAATAAAATAAAAATTGTAAAGTGTATATTGCTGCTTAAATGTTACTGGGAGGACTTGGATTTTCCAGATTTGCCGATAAAGATACAAATTTCCAGGTAGATATCTAAGAGCAATGGAAGGAGATGCATCTAACCAAACATGTATGTTGCTAGTAAGGTCACTCTTTTTTTTCAAGTCAGTATCAGTATTGTGAATTTCTTGAATTAATTTTAAACTAGGAATAATCATAACACCATTCCAGAAAACCTGATTTTACAAAAGAGTGAGGTCAATACCCTTAGCATGTTATGAGCAGTGGCTTTGCTAAGTAAAACATTTTAAAATTTATTTGGACATTCATTCTTCATGTTCATTTTTCCCTTCTGTGTGTAATAGATAAATCTGTTAAATGGTATGAAAGTCATGTGATAGTAACCTGTCTGTACTGACTGGTTTTGTGTCAACTTGACACAAGCTGGAGTTATCACAGAGAAAGGAGTTTCAGTTGAGAAAATGCCTCCATGAGATCCAGCTGTAAGTCATTTTCTCAATTACTGATCAAGGGCTGAGGGCCCCTTGTGAGTGGCACCATCTGTGGGCTGGTAGTCTTGGGTTCTATAAGAAAGCCAGCTGAGCAAGCCAGGAGAAGCAATCAAGCCAGTAAGTTACATCCCTCCATGGCCTCTGCATCAGCTCCTACTTCCTGACCTGCTTGAGTCCCAGTCTTGACTTCATTTGGTGATGAACAGCAGCATGGAAGTGTAAGCTCAATAAACCCTTTCCTCCCCAACTTGCATCTTGGTCATGGTGTTTGTGCAGGAATAGAAACCCTGACTAAGACACTGTCTTTAGATCTCTGAGCAACTAGATGATGTCTATTTAAAATAACAACCCGACATTTTGTAACTGAAGTTACAAATCTGAAAATATTCTCATGAGGGGTTACTCTGATATGATTTGTGATCTGTTTAATGATGGTACCATTTTCATTTCAGTTTTTATCAGACGAAGTACACATAACATAAAATGTATCATTTTTCAGTCTTTTGAGACAGGGTCTAGGTATGTATGTAACCTTGGCTGGCCTGATATGCATTGTGACATGTTTCCCAGCAACTACAGCAGTCCTCCTACATCAGCTCCCAGGCATGAGCTACGGCACCCAAATCATGCCAACCTTTTGTAATTGTGCAGCTTAGTATTGTTAAGCGCATTCATGTCATCAAATCTCCAGGACATCCTTTATCTTACAAAACTAAGACTCCATTAAAGAGCTTCATGTGTTCTACCCTCTCTTCTGATGTCTATGAATTTGGTCATTATATATTTCATTCCTTGCTATCCATTGATCCAGCCTCATCTTTTGGTTGCTATGAATATGATAATGTTAACGTATCTGCAGGATCCTGCTTCCAATTCTTTTGCGTATATAAACAGGATGGATTGCTCAATCGCGTGCTAGTGTCCTGTTAAAGTGTTTGAGAAATTTCCATTCTATCTTTTCATAGCAGCTGACTCACACCCATGGTGTACAGGGCTTCTGATTTCGCCACCATGGTTAATTCCATTTTTTTTTTCTACTTTATTTACATTTCAAATGTTTTCCCCTTTCCAGATCTCCCCTTTGGAACCTCCCTATTCTCTCCCCCCTCCCCTGCCTCTATTGGGGTATTCCTTCACCCACCTATCCACCCACTCTCGTCTTCCCTCCTTGTCATTCTCCTATACTGGGGGATCTAATACCCTCAGGCCCAAGGGCCTCTCCTCCCCCTGATGGATAACAAGACCATCCTCTGCTGCATATGTGGCCAGCACCCTGGGTCACTCTATGTGTATTCTTTGGTTGGTGGATCAGTCTCCAGGACTATCAGGGGGTCAGGCCAGTTGCCACTATTGCTGCCTTTCTGCAGATGCAAACTCCCTCAGGTTCTTCAGTCCCTTCTCCAAGTCCTCCATCTGGGACCTCCCACTCCGCCCTACTGTTACTGTGAAGTGACTCTTGGGTATTTTGAACTCTTGGGCTAATAACCACTTAACAGTGTGTATATACCATATTCATTCTTTTGTGACTGCGTTACCTTGCTCAGGATGATATTTTCAAGATCCATCTATTTCTCTGCAAATTTCATGAAATCATTATTTTTAATTGCTGAGTAGTATTCCATTGTGTAAATGTACCACATTTTCTGTATCCACTCCTCTGTGGAGGGACATCTGGATTGATTCCAGCTTCTGGCTATTATAAATATGGCTGCTACGAACATAGTGGAACATGTGTCTTTATTACATGTTGGAGCATCTTCTGGGTATATGCCCAGGAGTGGAATAGCTGGGTCCTCAGGTAGTATTATGTTCATTTTTCTGAGGGTTCATGAAACTGATTTCCAGAGAGGTTATATCAATTTGCATTCCCACCAGCAATGGAGAAGTGTTCCTCTTCCGCCACATCCTTGCCAACATCTGCTGTCATCTGAGATGATCTTAGCCATTCTGACTGGTGTGAGGTGAAATCTCAGGGTTGTTTTGATTTGCATTTCCCTGATGACTAAGGATGTTGAACATTTCTTTAGGTATTTCTCGGCCATTCAACTTTCCTCAGTTGAGAATTCTCTGTTGAGCACTCTTCCCCATTTTTTGATAGGGTTATTTGGATCTCTGGAGTCTAGCTTCTTGAGTTCTTTGTATACTTTGGATATTAGCTCTCTATCAGATGAAGGATTGGTAAAGATCTTTTCCCAATCTGTAGGTTGCTGTTTTGTCTTATTGACAGTGTCCTTTGCCTTACAGAAGCTTTGTAATTTAATGAGGTCCCATCTGTCAATTCTTGACCTTAGAGCACAAGTCATTGGTGTTCTGTTCAGGAACTTTTCCCCTGTGCCCATGTGTTCTAAACTTTTCCCCACTTTCTCTTCTATTAGATTCAGTGTATCTGGTTTTATGTGGAGGTCCTTGATCCACTTGGACTTGAGTTTTGTACAGGGAGATAGGAATGGATCAATTCACAATTTTCTACATGTAGACCGCCAGTTGAACCAGCACCATTTGTTGAAGATGCTGTCTTTTTTCCACTGTATGGCTTTAGCTCCTTTGTCAAAGATCAAGTGACCATAAGTGTGTGGGTTCAATTCTGGGTCTTTGATTCTATTCCATTGATCTACCTGCCTGTCACTGTACCAATACCATGCAGTTTTTATCACTACTGCTCTGTAGTACAGCTTGAAGTCAGGGAGGCTGATTCCCCCAGAAGTCCTTTTATTGTTGAGAATAGTTTTTGATATCCTGGGTTTTTTGTTATTCCGAATGAATTTGAGAACTGCTCTTTCTAAGTCTATGAAGAATTGAGTTGGGATTTTGATGGGGATTGCATTGAATCTGTAGATTGCTTTCGGCAGGATGGCCATTTTAACTATATTAATCCTGCCAATCCATGAGCAGGGGAGATCTTTCCATCTTCTGAGGTCTTCTTCAATTTCTTTCTTTAGAGACTTGAAGTTCTTGTCACACAGATCTTTCACTTGTTTGGTTAGAGTCACACCAAGATATTTTATATTGTTTGTGACAATTGTGAAGGGTGTCATTTCCCTAATTTCTTTCTCAGCCTGTTTATCCTTCGAGTATAGGAAGGCTACTGATTTGCTTGAGTTAATTTTGTATCCAGCCACTTTGCTAAAGTTGTTTATCAACTATAGCAGTTCTCTGGTGGAGTTTTTCCAGTCAGTTAAGTATATGATCATATCATCTGCAAATAGTGATATTTTGATTTCTTCCTTTCCAGTTTGTATCCCTTTGACCTCCTTTTGTTGTCTAATTGCTCTAGCTAGAACTTCCAGTACTATATTGAATAGGTAGGTAGAGAGAGGGCAGCCTTGTCTAGTCCCTGATTTTAGTGGGATTGCTCTGAGTTTCTCTCCATTTAATTTGATGTTGGCTACTGGTTTACTGTATTTTGCCTTTACTATGTTTAGGTATGCTCCTTGAATTCCTGATCTTTCCAAGACTTTTATCATGAAGGGATGTTGAACTTTGTCAAATGCTTTTTCAGCATCTAACGAAATGACCACGTGGTTTTTTTCTTTGAGTGTGTTTATGTAGTGGATTACATTGATGGATTTCTGGGTATTGAACCATCTCTGCATCCCTGGGATGAAGCCTATTTGATCATGGTGAATGATCATTTTGATGTGTTCTTTGATTCGGTTTGCAAGAATTTTATTGAGAATTTTTGCATCGATATTCATAAGGGAAATTGGTCTGAAGTTTTCTTTATTGTTGGGTCTTTGTGGGGTTTTGGTATCAGTGTAACAGTGACCTCATAGAATGAATTGAGTAGTGTTCCTTCTGTTTCTATTTTATGGAATAGCTTGAAGAGTATTGGTATTAGGTCTTCTTTGAAGGTCTGATAGAATTCTGCACTGAACCCATCTGGTCCTGGGCTTTTTTTTTTTTCGTTGGGAGACTTTTAATGACTGCTTCTATTTCTTTAGGGGTTATGGGACTGTTTAGATGATTTATCTGATCCTGATTTAACTTTAATAATTGGTATCTGTCTAGAAACTTGTCCATTTCCTCCAGATTTTATTTTGTTGCTTATAGGCTTTTGTAGTAGGATCTGATAATATTTTTAATTTCCTCAGAGTCTGTTGTTATATCTCCATTTTCATCTCTAATTTTATTAATTTGCACACTATCTCTTTGCCCTGTGGTTAGTCTGGCTAAGGATTTATCTATCTTGGTGATTTTTCTCAAAGAACCAGCTCCTGGTTTTGTTGATTCTTTGTATAGTTCTTTTAGTTTCCACTTGGTTGATTTCAGCCCTTACTTTGATTATTTCCTGCCTTCTACTTTTCTTGGGTGTATTAACTTCTTTTTGTTCTAGAACTTTCAGGTGTGTTGTTAGGCTGTTAGTATATGCTCTCTCCAGTTTCTTTTGGGAGGCATTCAGAGCTATGAGTTTTCCTCTTAATACTGCTTTCATTGTGTCCCATAGGTTTGGGTGACTTGTACTTTCATTTTCATTAAATTCTAGGAAGTCTTTCATTTCCTTCTTTATTTCTTCCTTGACAAAGTTATCATTGAGCAGATCATTGTTAAACTTCCATGTGTATGTGGGCTTTCTGTTGTTGTTGTTGTTGTTGTTGTTGTTGTTGCCATTGAAGACCAACCTTAATCCGTAGTGATCTGATAGGAGGCGTGGGATTATTTCAATCTTCTTATATCTGTTGAGGTTTGTTTTGTGATCAATTATATAATCAATTTTGGAGAAGGTACCATGAGATGCTGAGAAGAAGGTATATTCTTTTGATTTAGGATGAAATGTTCTATAGATATCTGTTAAACACATTTGGTTCATAGCATCTGTTAGTTTCACTGTGTCTCTGTTTAGTTTATGTTTCCAAGATCTGTCCATTGTTGATAGTGAGGTGTTGAAGTCTCCCACTATTATTGTGTGAGGTGCAATGTGTGCTTTGAGCTTTAGTAGAGTATCTTCTATGAATGTGGGAGCTCTTGCATTCAGGGCATAGATGTTCAGAATTGAGAGTTCTTCTTGGTAGATTTTTCCTTTGATGAGTATGAAGTGTCCTTCTTTATCTTTTTTGATGACTTTTGGTTGAAAGTCAATTTTATCTGATATTAGAATGGCTACTCCAGCCTGTTTCTTGGGGCCATTTGCCTGGAAAATTGTTTTCCAGCCCTTTACTCTGAGGTAGTGTTTGTCTTTAACACAGAGGTGCGTTTCCTGGATGCAGCAAAATGCTGGGTCCTGTTTATGGATCCAGTCTGTCAGTCTATGTCTTTTTATTGGGGAGTTGAGACCATTGATGTTAAGAAATATTAAAGAATAGTGATTGTTGTTTCCTGTTATTTTTGATGTTGTTTATATGGCTATCTTCTTTTGAGTTTGTTGAAAGATTACTTTCTTGCTTTTTCTTGAGTGTAGTTTCCCTCCTTGAGTTGGCGTTTTCCATGTATTATTCTTTGTAGTGCTGAGTTTGTGGAAACATACTGTGCAAATTTGGATTTGTCATAGAATATTTTGGTTTCACCGTCCATGATTATTGAGAGTTTTGCTGGGTATAGCAGCCTGGGCTGGCATTTCTGTTCTCTTAGAGTCTGTATGAGATCTGCCCAGGATCTTCTAGCTTTCATAGTCTCTGGTGAGAAGTCTGGTGTGATTCTGATAGGTCTGCCTTTATATGTTACTTGCCCTTTTTCCCTTACTGCTTTTAATATTCTTTCCTTGTTTTGTGTATTTGGTGTTTTGACTATAATGTGACAGGAGGAATTTCTTTTCTGGTCCAGTCTATTTGGCATTCTGTAGGCTTCTTGTATATTTATGTTCATCTCTTTCTTTAGGTTAGGGACATTTTCTTCTATAATTTTGTTGAAGATATTTACTAGTCCTTTAAGTTGGGAATCTTCACTCTCTTCTATACCTATTATCCTCAGGTTCTGTCTTCTCATTGCATCCTGGATATCTTGGATGTTTTGGGTTAGGAGCTTTTTGCATTTTGTGTTTTCTTTGACTGTTGTGTCCATGTTTTCTATGGTATCTTCCACACCTGGGATTCTCTCTTCCATCTCTTGTATTCTGTTGGTGATGCTTTCATCTATGACTCCAGATTTCTTTCCTATGTTCTCTAGCTCCAGGGTTGTCTCCCTTTGTGATTTCTTTATTGTTTCTATTTCTGTTTTTAATTCCTTAATGGGTTTGTTCATTTGTTTGATTGTGTTTTCCTGTATTTCTTTAAGGGATTTCTGTTTGTCCTCTTTAAGTGTTTCCAGTTGTTTACCTGTGTTCTCTTGTATTTCTTTAAGGGAGTTATATATATCCTTCTTAAAGTCTTCTATCATCCTCTTGATAAGTGATTTTAAGTCTGAGTCTTCCTTTTCTGGTGTGTTGGGGTATCCAGGGCTGGCTGTGGTGGGAGAGCTGGGTTCTGATGAAGCCAAGTAGTCTTGGTTTCTGTTCCTTGTGTTCTTGCCCTTGCCTTTCGCCATCTGGTTATCTCTGGTGTTAGCTGGTCTTTCTCTCTGACTGTGGCTTGTCTTTCCTACAGGCCCAGGTGTCAGTGTTCCTTGGAGACCAGTTCTCTTTCCTGGCTGTTCCTCATTCCCTGTGTCTGGAGTCCTCCTGTTGCTGGCTTTTCCACACAAGTGTGCAGGCGGGTCGCTTTCTCCCTGTGCTGGTTGGCAATGGAGGCCCGGTGGCCCAGGCAGAGGTCTCCCGCCACAGGTGGAAGCAGACAGCCAGTTAATTCCATTTTTGAGACAATCTATTGGGCTCCATTTTCTCTCAACTTCCTTACACATGGTAGATATTTTAGTTGTTCATTCTTGTTTACCTTTGAGGAATTAAAACAAAATCAGTATCGGCAGACTGAATATTTCCATTCCTGAAGAGTTCTTTAAAATGTGTAAGAACTTCATCCTGACCTCTAAGATCTCCCTGGCTACTGTGAGCTACATAAAGATATTAATAAGTTACCGGTAATGTGCTATGACAGTTCACCACACATACAGGTAGAAACACTGTAGAAACATGCACAAAGAGATGGCCTGAAAGAGCATCAGTTCAAGCTTCAAAGGGAAGACGACATTCACGAGAACATTAGCATGAAACTGTGGGTCGAAAGCCTGTTGGTGATAATGCTTTCCAAACTCTACTAAAATGGCTAAGGTTCAAAAGACTAAGGTCACATTGGTCCCCAAAAGCCTTACATACACAAAATTCTTACCTATGTTTGTATTAGTAATAGATGGAATTAAATCTGCATTATAGAAATACAAAATATGGTGGAAACAGAGTCTACCTATAAGATACTACTTGCCTTTTATACCATGCAGTATGGAGGCCCAAAGAGACAGAGTTTGATGTTACAGTCTGACCATTATAATTCAGTCAGTCATTTGAGATTGTGGCAAGCAGAAGGTAGATGTCCTAAGGTCAATGTGATATGGACTGTTTATTAATAAAGAAAAAAAAACCTAATGAGCCATGCTTCCATTAGCTAGATCATGTTATAGAACCCTTGTTATTCTTAATTAAGGGCCTCTCTGCATGAGACATCATCATCGGCTTTCCTGAAAGACGGCATCTTCGTCCTTGTATGCCTAAAATCGAAGTCACAAAATTTGATAGAGAGAGATTTCAAGGGCATCTGAATGCAAAGATCCATCACATTGTAAATCCTTAAAATAAAAAAAGTCCGTGCATGTGTGCATGCGTGTGAGCATGCGTGTGAGCGTGTGCACGTGTGTGCATGTTCATAATGTTGGGTGGAGGACATGCCACTGGAAAATATGTATGTTAATAGAGAAGAGCAGAGGACCTTTGAGAGGAAGTCATTACTTCTCACATTTACCAGGAATGTTCACGCAGAGATGTTTAGGGGAAGTTCAACTTTGAAAGATAATAATCTCCCTTTTAGACTTCACACAAAAACCTAACCATTAAGGTAAGAAATCATAGATCAAAGTTAATCATCATAGCCTGGATAGCAGAGAAAAGTTATTTTTCTCATGTAAGATGCAAGAAACTTACTACCAGAGTATTGTTATCAGAAGCCTGCTCATTTTCCATCACAGAAGGGAAGTATGATGCACCAGCTTTCCCACAGTATTTGGGTGCAATGTTATTTTCTCGGTCCCCAGAGCCAACACTTCCGTAATTATTTGATATATAAAAAAAAAATTATCAAAAGCATTGGTGCACATCAGTGAGAACTTTCAACCACCTTGAAAATGACTTTTAGAATATTTCATTAGCAGACTGTCTCTCAGAGCCTGAGTTGACATTCATGTTTCTTCATACCAGTCTTTCATCCATAAAACTCTTTGTTCTCCTGAACAGTTTCCAGACAATGTGGGCAATCACAAAAAAAGCATCCTTTCCAGCATTTGATCAGTCTTATTCAGATCTCATCTATTAATACTTTCTTGAGATCTTTCTAAGAATTTTATTTCCTTTCTTTCAATACTATCATATCATTTCTTTTTTTTAAAAAAAATGCTAAATTTAATGAAATGGAAGCTTGATATATTGTAGGAAATAAGCACAGTTCGTGGCAAAATTTTCATCCATTATTATCAGTTTCAATAAAGTCTATGAGAAAATAACCATTGTGTTGGGTTTGAAGATTTAATTTTAAATATAGAAGATTGAATTTCTAGCCCTCAGAATATTATGGGTGGAAGCCTTTACTTAAACAGCATTGCACACGCCCAGAAGTAGCATATTCAAAATAAAATAATTTGAGTAGCCAAAAAATAATTATTGATATTTTAATAAAAAGCAGAGCATTAAACAAATTGTTTAGGATTATAAAGTCTTTAAACTAGTTACAACATTGAGGACCATCGTGATTAACATCTGCAAAATCAAGAATCATACTACTTCAGCTCGTCCAGTGTTATGCAAAAACAGACATTTTAGTAAACTTATGTATGTGTAAGCATAAAAATAAAACAGTTCCTAAATAATTGAAATGTTAAAGTGTCTTGGCATGGAACAGTCCATATTTTGTGAAACACACATAATCCAGAAGCAAGAGAAGTTGCTTTTGCTTCACAGTTATGCCTACTAACATGATCTTAGTCATTTAAATGATTTGGAGAGTTCGTTAGTTACTTATCCTATCAACGTAATAAATGCCCTGACAAAAACAATTTAAGGGAGAAAGGGGCTATCTTGGGCTCACAGTCTAAGAACACAGCCCTTTCTAGTGGTGAAGTCCTGGCGGCAGGAACTGGAGGCAGCTGGAGGCACTGCATCTGCAGTCGGGACCCAAGCCCAGGGAATGGTGCTGCCTACCTTTAGGATGTGTCTTCCCACCTCAATGAGCCTAATCTAGAGACTTCCTCAGAGACAGAGCCAAGGCTATCCTAATCTAGATAATCTCTCACAGGTGTGACCAGAGATTTGTTTTATAGAGAATTCTAGAGCCTGTTAACAGGTTAATATTGACAATCAACATTAAGCATCACAGATAGTTAACACAAACCAGGAAAATCAAGAAAATACTAAGTTCAACCTGATTTAGTAACTCTGGGTTGTTGTTGGGTTTGTTTGTTTGGTTTGCTTATTTGTTTTGTTTTTAGGATTACTTCACTTTTTAAAGATTTTTTTGTACATATGTATGTATGTATGTATGTATGACTAAATACATGCATGTGTACTATATGCATGCAGGTGCCCAAGAAGGCCAAAGAGGTGTCAAATCCACTGTGCCTGGAATTACAGGCAGTTGTAAGATGCTGCCTGATACAGGTGCTGGAACAGAACCCAGGTCAAAAGCAGCAATGCTCTTAACTGCTGAGTCAACTCTCCAGTTCTCTCTTTATTTTGAATGGATTAATTTCTTCTCTCTGCGCTTCTGTCTGTAGGAAAGATTGTTGCTAAAGCCACCCTAGATTTGCCAGGCCCTATCCTTGAGATTTTAATTTCTCCTTCTGAGAACCTTGAATTTCTAGATTTTACTGCTTTGTCAACCAGATTAGTTCACTAGTACAGGACTTCATGATATTTGTACTTCGTTAGTAAACAAAAATTTATTTCAAGCAATATAACGTCAAAGAGAGAAATAGACACTGTCAAAAAAAATCGAAGGGTTGGAAAACCACCGAAAAGTTGGAAAAGACGCTTCATTCCCTGTTTTTCTCTTTTAAAATAGTACTCAGAGGGGCTGGAGAAACGGCCCAAGAGCTAGGAGCTCTGGCAGCTGCTCCAGATGGCCTTGGTTCGATAGTCAACTCTGCATGGAGGCACACAACTGTCTGTAACTCCAATATCAGGGTATCTGGTGCCCTCTTCTGGCCTTCAGAAGCACTGCATGCATGTGGTGCACAGACATGCAGGCGGACCAAACATGCACGCAAAATAAAATGAAAATAAATAAGGCTAAGAATATTTCTTAAACAAGAGAAATACAGTTAGCATAATCATAAGTTCCACAGAGTGTTATAATATCAAAGAATACGATGGTGCTCATTTGTAATCCAGCATACACGAGACAGGCAGGAGGATCACCGAAAGCTTGCTACGAAGCAACACTGTCTCAGATACAAAAAAGTAACGTCGAGATAGAAATAAAACCAGTTAATATTGGGGAAAGACCTCTCAATTCTTCCTCATTGTCTTTCACTTTTTGGCAGTTTCCCCAATGTTCGCTCCCACCGTGATGTGCTGCCTGCTCCAAAATGAGGAGCCTAACCCATCATAGCCTGAAACCTCCAAATGGGTGACTCAAAACAAGCTTGTTATCTTTTAACTTACCCTCCCGGGTACTTATTGTAGGAGAGGAAGCTGGCTAAATGCCAATTCCTGCTTTCACATGCAGAGCGCAGACACACGGGCAATACTCTGTGTAGAACTTGTATATACATTTCATGGAATACAAAGGAGAACCCACATTCTCTTACACACTGGTCCTCGTTCGTGCGTGTTACATTAATCTGTCTTTTTCATCCCCAACGCTCTGGAAAATTACACAGCGCTCTTAGGAAATCGGGGCACTATTCTGAGCCTGTGGTTTTCTATAGCTCACCATGGAACCGTGAAGGAGAGCCGCCAGCTTGACTCATACGCTCCACCCTAAATTTGCTCCCAGATACTCCCCAGACTCTCCGTTTCACGGGAGCCCCCACCTTGCCTTGTTTCACTCTCTGCAACCCACCCTCAGATCCACTGCTGCCTTGGAAGCTGTCTGGTGATCTTTCGTGATGATCTCCAGCAGCTATTTGGATTTGGCAGTCTGTGCTGGCTCCCTGCGGACCCACTCCCAAGTCTCCTCCAAGCTGCCTGATATGTAGATCCCAATCTAAATGAATCATGTCAACTCACTACCTTGTTTCCAACTGGGCTTAGTCAAACAGAGCAGAGATCTTTCATTCAAAGAGAGAGCTTTTCATTAAAGAAAAAAAATAGAGAACGAAATCCTGTCATTTTTCTATGACCTGGATGAGCCTAAAAGATAGTAAGTGAAATAAACAGGTGCAGAAAAATAGATGCCATACTGATGTATGCAAAAGAAGATAGTTCATCTCAGAGGGTAGCGGCTATAGCGACTGGGGAGGAGAGGGCAGAGGAAGGTGGAGAGGTATGGTTAGCAGGTACAGGGTTTTAGTTGGGGAAACTACGAATGTGTGGCGGCACAGAAGGGTAACTCGAGTTAATGACTGCTAGCTAAGACTTGAAATAACAGGCGTTTGAGGTAGGGATTTGTCAGTTGCCCTGATCCGATTCTTATTCATCATCTGCATGCATTGAATACCACATTGTACCTCAAATGCATGTACAGGGCTGTGCAGATTGCAAATTTGGATGTTAAAAATATAGTCCTTCGGCTAGTCTCCACAAAGCTTCCTCGTGCTTGGTTCTGTCACTGCTCCTCTTCTGTCCCTTGACACTGCTAGCCAATCTCATCACCACCCTCCTCTATTCCTGACTCTTAAAAGGCACCGTCTTGTGGCGTTCTCTCCGTCTGCCTACACTTTGGCTAAGTCTCTTTATTCAGTAAGACTACTCACCTCAAATCACCCCCATTTGAGAGAGCAATCTGTTTCCTGCTAGCAGCCTGACAAGCTAGAGTCCTTATCTTATTTGCCTGCTCACCAACATTTGATACCAGTGTCTGCTGCCTTCTTATCTCTAGTGACCTGCTTCGTCTCCCTAATGAGTCTGCCTCAGAGTGGCCAGGAAAAGATGACAGCACTAGTCTTCAAGTGGCTTCCCTCAGAAGCACGTGATCGGAGTAAAATCACACGCTTTCATTAAAAAAAAAAAAAAAAAACAAGTCCCCCACCCAATGCCCTGAGTGCCGCCCACACACAGGTCTGAGTGGACTTGCACACACTCCTGCACGCTGATGAGCATCCCCTGAAGCACTGGAAGTGCTCTCCACTCTGAGTTTCTGTCAGTAGAGAACTCTCACATCTTCAACACTTCAGTCTTCTCAACTCAACGCAGTCTCCTGGCTGCCCATGGGCTTTCTTCTCCCATCCAGTGTACAGCATGCTCCCTCCAGGCACCTGGAGCCACCAAAGGATTCACTTCATCATTTCCTGTCTCTCAAACAGACATACCTCGACTACCATTATCTCATTAACTTTGGATATGATCTTTTGTTTGTTTGTTTGTTTTCAATTTCAAATGTTTTGTTTTTAAACTTTTTTTTATTTATTCTTTTCTCATATGAGACTTCTAGATTGGTGCCTCCCCTCCTCCCACCTCTCCATTCCCCCTTCCCATCTCCCCCAGACCCACCGCTCCTTTGTTTCCTTTCAGAAAAGAGCATGCCTCTCAGGGATGCCGACTGAAAAAGATACAACAAGATGCAATAAGGCTAAGCACAAACCCTCACATCAAAGCTGAACAAGGCAACCCACTAGGGGGAAAGGGTCCCAAGAGCAGGCAAAAGAGTCAGAGACACCCCACTCTCACTGTTAGGAGTCCCACAAGAACACCAAGCTTCATAACATATAGGCAGAGAACCTAGGTCAGACCCATACAGGCCCTCTTATTGTTACTTCAGGCTCTGTGAGCCCCTTTGAGCCTTGCTTAATGATTCTGTGGGTCCTTTTCTCAAGGTATCCTCAAGCCCCTGGCTCCTACAGTCCTTCCCCCCTTCTGGGTGTTTCCCCAAGCTCTGCCTAATATTTGGCTGTGTGTGTCTGTATCTGTTCCCATCAGCTGCTGGAGGAAGACCCTCTGGTGGCAACTGAGCTAGGCACCCATATAGGACTACAGCAGAATATTGCTGGGAACCGTTTTATTGATTTTTTTTTTTTTCTTTGCCAGTCATGCTAGGTTCTACCCTAGGTCTCTGAGCTGTCCAGCTTCCTAGATGGTTCCTGGCCATACAGGCAATGTCAGACATGGGCTCCCTCTTGTGACATGGTCCTTAAGTTAGTCCAGTCATTTGTTGGCCACTCCCACAAGCTCTGAGCTACCCTTTCCCCAGCACATCTTGCAGTCAGGACAGGTTGTGGGTTGAAGGTTTTGTGGCTGGGTTGGTGTCCCAGTCACATGACTGGAAGCCTTAGGTGGTTACAGAAGATGGCCAGTTCAGGCTCCATATCCTCCACTACTAGGAGTCCTCACTAAGGTCACCTTCATAGGTTTCAGGAAGTTTCCACTGCACTAGGTTTCCACATTGCCACCCCCCCAAAAGCCCCACGATTCCAGTCATTTCTCTTCATACTTTCTCTGTTGGTCCCTCTGTCCATATCTGATCCCTCCTGTTCCCATCCCCAGTCCACCTGTATAATCTATTCTATTTCACCTTCCCACAGAGATCCATGTGTCCACCCTAAAGCCCTCCTTGGTACTTAGTCGATCTGGGTCTGTGGATGATAGCATGATTATTCTTTACTTAATAGCTAATGTTCAGTTATAAGTGAGTACATATAATGTTTGTCCATCTGGGTCTGGGTTGTTTCACTCAGGATGATTTTTTTTTTCTAGTTCCATCCATTTGCCTACAAATTTTATGATGTCATATTTATAACTGCTGAGTAATATTCCATTGTGTTAATGAACCACATTTTCTTCATCCATTCTTCAGTTGACAGACATCCAGGTTATTTCCAGTTTCTGGGTATTGTGAATAAAGCCACTATGAAGATAGTTGAGCAAGTGTCCTTGTGGTAGGATGGAGAGTCTTTTGGGAATATGCTCAAGAATTATAGAGCTGGGTCTAAAGGTAGATTAATTCCCAATTTTCTGAGGAAGAGCCATATTGA
Organism: Rhynchomys soricoides; assembly: GCA_019843965.1. Taxonomy (NCBI): domain Eukaryota; kingdom Metazoa; phylum Chordata; class Mammalia; order Rodentia; family Muridae; genus Rhynchomys; species Rhynchomys soricoides. Next base: position 9,768,214 of record JADRCH010000063.1, on the reverse strand, counting down.
TTTCCATAGAGTCTGTATAAGTTTGCACTCTGTGGTGATTTGAAAGAAAATGACCCCATAGATTCATAGGTAGTGGCACTATTAGGTGTGGCCTTGATGGAGGAAGTGTATACTAGTCACTTCCTGCTGCCAGCCAATTTGGATGTAGAACTCTCAGCTCCTTCTCCAGGATCATGTCTGTCTGCATGCCACCATGTTCCTGCCATGGCGATAATGGACTAAACCTATGAACTGTAAGCCAGCCCCAATTAAATGTTTTCTTTTATAAAAGTTGCTGTGGTCAGGGTGTCTCTTCACAGCAATAGAAAAGCTAAGACACACATTCACTGGAAATGGAGGAGTATTTCCCTTGCTCTACATCCTCACCAGCATGAACTGTCACTTGTGTTATTGATCTTAGCCATTCTGACAGGTGTAAGATGGAATCTCAAAATAGTTTGGATTTGCATTTCTCTGATGACTAAGGATGTTGAACATTTCTTTAAATGTTTCTCCCTTCCCCCAGGCCCTTCCCCCACTCCTCTGAGAGAGTAGAGGTGCTCCCGGATATCCCCCCAGCCCTGATATCATGAATGGCTGAAAGTCAGAGGACAGCATGCACTTACTGTGCCTAAGGCTTGAGTAACTTTGCAGAAGGTGGGGGTTGGGGGAGAAAAGAGTTTAAGAGTCAGAAGACCAGGGACTTTGCTGTAAAATTTTATCTCCTAGTAACATTAGAAGTTACTCACAAAGTCTCAACAACATGATGGCCTCAACATGAGCTAAGCAGACAATAATAGACCTACTAAGAAATGCTATACAAAGAACTACAGACAGTTAAGGAATGCTGAAAGCAGGGGAAATAGTTTTCCCCAGGGAAAGGCATTATCAATTGATTATCCAATAGCAGATAGTCAGCCCTGAAAACATACATACAAGTAACATTATACAGACTGAGCAGGTGATACATAAGAATATATATGTACATACACATCTTCATGGAACAATAATTAAAGAAAAGGAGGCCATGAATTTGAAGGAGGGCAAGGAGCGGGATCTGAGAGAGTCTGGAGGGAGGAAAGGAGAGGGAACGATGGTGTAATTATATTGTAATCTCAAAAGCTAAAAAAGAAAAGGGCATAAAATAAGAAAATAAAGATCCAAAGACACAAAAACAAGTCAAAATAGTAATACCCTTCCTTTACGAAGTTACTATAAGCCAATGTCTGGTAGATATTATGGATTGAGTAGAAATGTTCACTTTCTAAGGATATTCCTTAACCAGCCAGTGTTTTTGCAATTTTCTAATAAGACTAGCATCTGTCAACTAACCACAGTATCCCCAAAGTAGAAAATTTTGACAATATTAGAATTTCACTGTCTTAGGATTTTATTGCTGTGAAGAGATATCATGACCAAGCCAATTCTTATAAAAGAAAACATTTAATTAAGTATGGCTTAGAGACTGAGAGGTTCAGTCCATTATCATCATGGTGGGAAGCATGGCAGCATCCAGGTAGGCATGGTGCTGGAGAAGGAGCTGAGAGTTCTACATTTTGATCTGAAGGCAGCCAGAAGGAGACTGTATTCTTCAGAACTATACTCCACACTGGGTGTAGCTTGAGCATAGGAGACCTCAAAGCCCCACCTCCACAATGACTCACTTCTTCCAACAAGGCCACGCCTCCTCTAATAACTCCACACCTCCTAATAGGGCCACTCCCTACAGCCAAGCATCCAAACACACGAATCTAGGGAGGCCAAACCTACCTAAACCACCATATTTACCTAATCTTAAGTATCCAAAAATGACCTGTATTCATATAATTTTCTTACTTCAATGCAGCGAATTCAGAATTTATTGTTTCCGATTTCTGGTATATCATAGTTCTTATTTTTATGAGTTGATTGTTAGCTATATTAAACTAATTGAGATCAATTGAATGTTATGGCTATTTAATTGCCAGGAAAGCAGAGAAAGTAATTATTTAACTTTTAAAAATGAAGATATATATATGAGTATCCAGCAATTTGCAAGTAAAAATGTGCAGTTTAATTTTTATTGATAAACTCTTTTCTGTGTAGTACTTTTCCATTTAATGAGCTATTAGTAGGAAGATTTATATCAATTACTATATTAAGTACTATCATTTTAAAATGAGATTCCTTAGTTATTTTGCTGTAGACTGTTTTGATAAATGTGAATAAAGTATCTCTACATTTGTAGATAGCTAATATAACTGGGCATTCCTTGCTTATGTAAGTTTCATCTAATTATATGGCCATTAGTATATGTCACAAATGCTCAATATTTTTCTCTTTACAATCAACTTATACTTAATTAAAAAGTAGTGACAAACTTGCTAACTCTGCATTAACTACTCACTTGTGATACAAATTTAATAGCAGGTTTAAATTATTTTAAGTCATTTAAGGATTTCCAATATACTCTCCCAACCTCAAAGGTTTTTTTTTAATTCAAACAACCAGAAAGTGAAAACATCATGTTAATTAAGTATTTTCCTTTTTTGTTTGTTTTTTAAAAAAAAAAAATGTTTCCCTTCATTTTAACATTGTAACACAATGTATTAACACTAAATTTACAGAATAAGAAGATAAATGACCAGCACAAAATTTTTTATTTATTCAGTGCTATTTCTATGTAATAAAATGTGATTTAGAATAGGAAGGGCAGGGTGGGATGAAACCCTACTTTGCTCTTTGGACAGAATCATTTTGATTGTCATGTCCCTGCTTCTGCCATTGTCATGGAGCTGCTGCCCATGGGTTAGACATGAGCACTGTTGTCCTCAAACAGAGCAGCTGTGATCACCCATACTTGAACTGCTCATGAGAGTGAACCTATTAACATTCCCCTCCGGAGAGAAAAGGAAGACTTGTGGGGTCTACAAACCTCCAGAGATCTTCTGGGAGTCCCCCTGTCCTTGAAATTGTTTAAGAGTCTACTGTTTAAGTAGACTGAAGGTTGGGACATTTCAATACTATAGCATCCTCAGCTTCCCAGGGTACTTATCCTGGGTAAGGCTGCCATTGAATCACCTATGCTGCCATGACAACACTCTTCGGTTTGTTGGTGTTCTCTATATTATGGGTGAATAAGGGTTTCTTTACATATTCCCAGAAGAAAGAGTACAGCAGAGGCCATAGGTAAACTGGGCTGTGACTCTTCAGACCATGGGGCCATTAGGCTGCTAAACTTTCTCCCGTTTCCAGTCTACTTCCTCCCTAGAAGGGCATCCTCTCTCAATCCTCTCACTTTGCTAGTATCTATGTATCTATATCCAATTCTTGGTTCTGAGATGTTAAGAACCTAGACTGTCTCTAGAGGTATCCTCCCATTACCAATTTCAACGAATATCAAAATTGATGCAAAACTATGACAAGGATAGAGTTGGTGAGGGTTACTGAAAAGATTTTAAGAGCCAGATGATAAGGGACTTTGCTGTAATATTGTATCTCCTAGTATCAATAGAAGTTACCCAGAAAGTCTCAGCAACATGTTTGCCCCAACATGAGCATTAGAAGATCACCAAAATATTTCTTGGGGACTTCATAGATGGACCTGAAGTTCAGTGAAATCAGTCATATGCAACATGGAATCTTTAAAAAACTGTTTCACAGGACTTGAAAACAAAAGGCTGGTTATCAAAGACTGAGGAAGCGGAATGCTATGCTGAATCGATTTCCCCCTAGGGTGAGGCAATCATGAGGCATCATGAAGCAGAATGGCTGTGATAGACTCCAAGATGTCATTGCAATATGACACTGTCTTGTAATCTACAAATGCTCGTGGACAAGTGCATCCTATGGATCACAGGTTAGACCTGAGTACTGTCATTCACAGCAATGAAAGAAACAAAGCAGTATATCTTATACCTGGGTCTATAGTAATAGAATATGTTTGTATTCTTTCCCGGAGGAAAGTTGGGCAAGTCACCCAAGCCTTGCCTAAGACGGCAATAACCATTCCCTTCTATACTCCCCAGCTGCACTTAGTCTTGATGGTTGATGATTGGGTGGGGCTGGGACATCAGGATGCAGTTTTCCTAAGTCGTCACCATGCTGGGGTGGAAAGTTTCAGTGATGCCTTTAAATTATCCATGTCCCTGCAGGTAACTCCAATAAGTTTATTTGGGGAAATGAGGAAAGAGATCAGTCAATAAAGTGCTTATCTTGCAGGCACAACAACCTGAATTTGGTTCCAGAACATGTAGTTTACAAGCCTGACATGTTGGAATGCACTTGAAATCCCAGTGCTAGGAAGGCAGAGACAAGGGATTGGGCTCACAGTCTAGGCTACTTCTTGAGTCCCAGGCCAGGAAGAAACCTTGTCTCAAAAAAATTACATGTATCTTCTGAGAAATGACACATGAGGTGCTTCGCTGGTCTCTGCTGGCATACACATGTACACCTATGCAGAAATCAATATGCCCACACTCATACATAAGCACACAATAAAAATAAAAAATAAACTTTAAGAGCTGGAGAAATTGTTTTATGGTCAAAAACACTTACTGCTCTTCCAAAGGCACCAAGTTCTATTTTTAACACCCATACTGTCTGGCTCACAACCACCTGTCACTCCAGCTTGAGGGGACCTGACACCTCTGGCCTTTCAGACCCTCATATTCATGTGTACATACACACACATACACACAATTAAAAATAATAGAATAGGGGTTCTTTTTAATTTTCTAACTAAACTTACCAGTTCAACAAGAGGGTCTTACAGGGCAGTGGTGGCGCACGCCTGTAATCCCAGCACTCAGGAGGCAGAGGAAGGCAGATTTCTGAGTTCAAGGCCAGCCTGGTCTACAGAGTGAGTTCCAGGACAGCCAGGGCTACACAGAGAAACCCTGTCTCAAAAAAAAAAAAAAACAAAAAAAAAACACAAGAGGGTCTTGAAAGGAATCAATTTTTTGATCTCTTGGTATCCTATCTATGGTAAATAAACCTATATTACTTCACCCTAAAAATGAACACAGTAGTAAAATGGTATTATGAAAATACTTTATTAATATAGACTTTTGAAAATAAGTCCTCAAGCTGGAGTGACAAAAATATAATCCAATTAATGTAGCCCCTTTTGATAAAAATTATATATATATGTGTGTATATATATATATATATATACACACATATATATATAACGCATAGGTTCATATGTTCTAGATAAGGACTAAGGCCAATATGTAAAAAGTAGGCATGTCTTTATGAGAGATTTCATTTTCTTACTTTTTGTTTTTCTGACTTTTCTAAATTCTTCCTCAAACATATCTAACTTATATGATCAAAATAAATTAAAGTTTATGAATATGAAAGCAGTGATTGACCCCAGGTGCTTGGTACCATGTTTTTCCTTACTTTCTATAATGAGCAAGTGTTGCTTCTATAATTGAAAATACAGATTGTATTTTTTTTTTAAATAGCAGAGTTATACAACGAGAAAGAATATTTGATGCCATGAGGGGCTTTATTAAAATGGTAAAATAAATAGATACTGAAGCACTCTGCAGTCAAAATATTCTACTATAGAAGCAACTTTCTCTCCCCCAAAACAGTACATCAGCATTTTTATGGTATTTCTGATAACAGCTGGCCTTGATGGTCTTGTTATCTACATAGGCATTTCTTCTTTGGATATGCAAAAGTAACATGTAAATTACTTCACAGTAGACTCACCATCTCTGCCACTGCTTCCAGGAATTGTCATTTATTAGCCTTTCTGGATAAATCTGTCATTATAAAAAGCCAAAAGTTGAGTGTTAATTCAAATACTGTCAATATATCTACCTATATTGGTAATCATACTGATAGGGAATAGATTTTCTACATAGCAAAAAGGAATCTCAAAGTGCTCACTTGATAAGCAAGAGAGATATTTCTAATGGTCATAAAAGTACTTTTAGTGTTGTAAGGCAAAAAAAGGCTTTTTAATAAACATATTTTCTAGAACTTTTAGCCTCTCACAATTTAAATGTTTCAGTTAGTTGCTTGTTTTTCTTTATGTAGTAGTGAAAAAAATCCAACATTGATTTGTACTAATTATGTCAACCTCTTATGAATGAATGCTGGAGGTCTAATGTACAATATTGTGATTATATTTAATGCCACTGTGTGTACTTGAAATCTGAGGGCTATTAACTATCCTCATGACTCCTCTCCCCCACCCACACACATACATGCAGTAACTATGTGGAAGAATATATCAACTATTTTGATTGTGTGAATCATCCAGTGTATCATCATCACCTTGCACTCCTTGAATATATGTAATTTTTTTATTTGTCAAATATCCTTCAGTAAATCTGAGAGATGTAGTTTTTCTCTATAGCACCTCATAAGACTGTCTTCTCCACACACATGTGTTCATCCTAATATAATATTGTGCTGGCTAGTTTCATGTCAACTTGGCACAGCTAGAGTTATCTGAAAGGAAGAAACCTCAATTGAGAAAATGCCTCCATAAGATTGGGCTGTAGGGCAATTGATGGATGGGAGAGGACCCAGCCCATTGTGGGTGGTGCCATCCCTGTGCTGGTGGTCCTGAGCAAGACATGGTGAGCAGGTCAATAGGCAGCACTCCTCCGTGACCTCTGCATCAGCTCCTGCCTCCTGTTTTGAGTTCTTGTCATGACTTACTTTGATGATGAGCAATGATAATAAAGTGTAAGCCAAATAAATTTTTTTCCCTAACTTGCTTTTGGTCATGGTGCTTCATCACAGCAATAGTAACCCTAACTAAGACAAATATTTTCATTATCCATTTTCCTCTTAGTTACCTTGATATTTGTGTTGTATTACTTCTCCTTAGAACTCATTTTTCAAAAACCTGAGGTTATATACTTGAGTCATTAAAGCCAGCTAGTACTACTTTATTTTGAGGCTAAAGGATTGGTCTTAAAATTATGGATCCTCATTTCATAACCTGTGAGTCACAAACAAAAAGAGTATAGATGAATCAAACTGGCTTTTATGAACTTAAAAAAAGTAACAGAATCTTGAACATAGCAGCCATCCATGCCTTGAACAAATACTGAGACTTAGGAAAGTGCTAATCATTCTTAGACATTCTAGAAACTACAAGAAAACAATGTGATTTCCTTTGTGGAACCCACAAAGCTCCAATTATCAAAATTCTTATTCCCCAAAGCAAGAGTTTTGTAGATGCCCACCTAATTCTTAATGGATTTTTAAGATTTATTCGTGTGTGTGTGTGTGTGTGTGTGTGTGTGTGTTTGCATGTGCACACACATGTGCTTCAAGAGGCCATAAAAAAGATCATGGTGAGCAAGCCAGTAGGCAGCACTCTCCATGGCCTCTGCATCAGCTCCTGTCTCCAGTAACTAGAGTTATATACAGTTGTACACTATTCAACTTAGGTGCTCGAATCAAACATGGGTCCTCTGGAAGAACAGCAAGCACTCTTAACTACTAAGTCATCTCTTCACCTCCCACTTAATGGATTTTGAAGATACTTCTAAAAGATGAGTGTCCCCATGCCCTCTGTCTACATTTCTCTTAGCCTTCTGCTTTTTGAAACTCCCATCAGAATAGCCCTTTAAACTGGGCATTCCAAGGCTCTTCTATCCCAAACTTGCAGAGTTTTCTATAGTATCCTTCCTGTAAACCAGTTCCAAAAGCCTAAAAACCACATGATGGGATTATCATCCTGGGGACCCCACTTCTGGTGCCATTTTCTGTATTGGTTACTTTTCACATTACTTTAACAAAATATCTGAGTAAAGCAGATGAAGAAAGACTTCTTTTGGCTTGCCTTGACAGGCAATACAGTATTTCATGGTGGTAGAAACACAGTAGCATGAGCAAGAGGTCACATTGCACTCAACAAGTCAGGAAGTACAGAGTGATGAATGCCTGTATTCAACACTTGATTTGTCATTTTTATCCAGCCTGGAAACACAGCCTAGGAACTGGTACCCTAACCTTTAGAGTGAGTCTTCCCTCTTAATTAACCTAACTTAGATTGTTACAGACATGCCCATTGGCTCGTCTTCAGGCACTCTAGATCCTATCAAATTGACAACCAGTAATAACCAACATGCCATCCTGTGTTGATTTATCACTAATGTGGTCTCGCCTTGATTATTCCTGCATCTTAGAAAGCTGTCAACAGAAGGAAAACTTCATGATAGGTCTTACTCTAATAAACCAATCATTTCCTTCTCCAAACAGAGAAAAAAAATAAGTAAAAATACAATATCTGTCTATCCATCCAGTTATTCATTGAACAATCATTATTTCCTAATATGTAACAGAGTTTATTATATAAAATTCCTATCAATAACATTTAAGTACTGAACAGCATAAACGTACTTCTCTCAAGGGTAAACAAGATACCATGCAGAGTGGTGAAGAACTTCTGATTTAGAAAAGATACTTAAAAACATAAATATAAAAAATAAATTATGGAGAACAGAGAATTGGCATGTAGTTTTGCAATGTTTGTTTTCTTAATTCTTGTTTATTATTGTGCAAACTCATTTGTTTTGGGCAAACATAAATATTTTAAGACAGGAATATATATTTAATAACCAACCTAGAGCAAGTCTTAACCTTACACCTGTGTATTATCTAGAGACACGTTGAAAATCTGATCATCTTACTGTCACTGCTCAACGCTATCTTTTTCTAATAAGGTTAAGGAGGTCACATACTTCATTCCTTTCAAGATGTGCTGTGATGTGCCTGGAGTTGGCACTTCAAATACCATCCAAGGTTTCATATCAACAGCAGTCTTCCCTACCCAGCATTCATGAGGAATTGAAAATCAGTCTTTTCAACATCATGCAAGGAATTATATTTTAAAGGAAGTTTTTCTAAAATGGATAAAAATAAAATAGATTCATAACCTTGACTTTCTGACTTTAATCTGCATACTCTTTATTCAAACTATGCCCCTTGGGTCTTTGTCTGCACAGAAGGGAATGTTTCCTTCCTCTCTAGGAGTAGGATGCCTGCATTTCTCCCTACTCCTAGCCCCAGTAGGATGCTGACTTGTGATCAACAGAAAGAAAAGATCATGGAGAAATGGGCTATTTATCCACATGGCATGTTTCCTCATGAATGCCTTTTTCCTGGTCTGTAAGAAAAGTTTCCATGACAACCAAGCCACTAACATTCACACACACACACACACACACACACACACACACACACACACACTAACTGACATGCTTCCCTCCCAATTGATCAGCTGGATATGTGTTAAAATTTCTTTGCCCAGACTGGACAATCTTCAGGGATTATTGGCCTGTTTATTTTTTATTAGCTGGACCCTCGACCAGAACTTTTTTCGTTTTGTTTTGTTTTTTGGGTTTTTTTGGTTTTTCATGACAGGGTTTCTCTGTGTAGCCCTGGCTGTCCTGGAACTCACTCTGTAGACCAGGCTGGCCTCAAACTCAGAAATCCACCTGCCTCTGCCTCCCAAGTGCTGGGATTAAAGGCGTGCACCACCACTACCCAGCTTCAGCCAGAATTTTTTAAATGGGCTTTTCTCTTTGATCCTTTAGAAGTATAATCTTAAACTAAACAGAACGAGTTTTAGACATTAGTTATTTCATAGGAAGTAAAATATGAACATGATTTTTGTTCTCCTTAAGGGATACATGGGTACTCTGCAAATGACTAAATTTTATGTTTGGTGACTCCCTATGTCCCTATCACATTGTCTGCCAAATGCTGGGTCCCAACAGTTTTTGTATTTAAGTCACTATATTAAGGCAGAACCAACAGCCTAGTAATTTAATAATATTCTTTTTCTCAAATTTTCTATATAAGAAGATAAGGAACTTTTAGTAAAATATTATTACATCCCAACTCTTAAGCCTCTGCCTATGAGAAAGACTAGATGAAAATGCACTAAAATATTTATAACTATTATATTTAGCCAGTGCAAATATAGAAGTATTTTTGCTGGAACTTTTTCGGTTTGATTTTTTTTTCCTTCTAGTTACTTGGATGAATTTTTCTGGTGTGTCTCTACCATGTTCAAGGCACTGGATTATCCTTCAGGATCAGCTAATGAACCTCTTTTATATTTAGAAAGATGAAAAGAAGAGTTGAACCATGTTAAAAAGATAGAAACAGCCAACCAGGGTTTGCCTACCCAAGCATGCACACCCACAGGTATCATGTCTAGCTTCTACAGCGGAATGAAAATCAGACAGTTTGTGGGAAAGGGCAAACGCAGTCCCTCTTCTCCTTCTCCGAAGACAAACCTGACCTTGGGTTAACCTCCTTGCTCCTTTTCCTCAAACCCCGACAGTTGCCTAATATCATTGTCTCCACCGTGTCAGCTTAAAATGGCTCGTGGTAGACAAGTTGTATGTAGCATGGAATGATATGAATGAGACAGATACCTAGTGGGAAGTCATGACTTTGAGAATCCACAAGTACTGAGATTCACAACCATTGCCTGTCCTTATGGGGGTACAGAAGCTGGGCACATGGTGTTTACATGCTGTCTCTGTGAGGCTTGAGGTTTCTATGCCAGAGTTGCTACTACATCTGTCTTATTGTTTCATACCTAAACTCCTGTCAAGCAGAGGGACAGGAACAAGTGAAGGGATAAGGTAGACAGGAATATATTACTACATGGCTCTCTATGATTGTTATTCCCATTAAAATGTTTGTACAGTCTCTTCCTGGCCCAATAGGATTTATGATTAAACTGGTGCCACAATTACTCTATTTGCAGACAGTATGAAGGGGACAGACTATCTTAGAAGAGTTGAAATCAATTCCTCAATTTTATTTTCACTAGTAGAGCTAGTGACCTAGAATGTGTGTTTGCTGAAAGATATCCATATAATATACAATAATATGTACTGTGTACATGCATGTCACCCTCCAGAGATGCAAGGTGGTATGTTTTTTAAGATGTGTAACTTCTATATAAAGGAATAATAATTTATTGTTCGAAGTTGTACTAAAAATAAATGTTGGGGAGCAATCTGGTCCCATTATCAAAGCAGTCTTCTTACTGTAATGAGAAATCTGCGGGTCACACATGGAATCACTGGAATGCAAACTGAACTTGGTAGACATGCCCAGTGGTGCAGTGGAGTTACCTCATTCCTAGTAGAACTGTTAGATGGTCAAATATTTCAGGAGCAGATTGTTAAACACCACTCTAATTAAAAACTTAATTGCATGAAATTGCAATTAAATAGATTATATCAGAACAAAGATTATAGACAACTCAAAATCTCCCATCAGAAACGAAAGACTCATTCCCCAGCTGTTGGATAACTAATGGCAGTCTGCCTTGGCTATCAGCCCTCTTCTGGGAGAGCCTTGGTGGGACACAGCCCTCTCACCCAAGATCACATTCACAGCCAAGTATCATCAAATCTAGTTTGTAAAGGTCTGGGCACTGGCCATGACTGGGTCTTCACACACAGATATTCATAGGATAAATGATGCTCTCATGTGTCTGAGTGATAATCAAGCTCTTCCTTTGTCCAAACCATCTTCTAAAGAACCTCCTGGTAATCCTCCTGCACACTGATTTCTAGCTATGACAACACCCAACCAAACATATTGATCAGAAGTCTGCTGTGTTACAGAAACCAGGATTAACATTGGTAAATAAGACATATTCTTTTTCCATAAGCTGTATACAACTTGGAAGGACAAAAATTCATCTGTTAAAATACTGGATAGAGACTGGAGAGATGCCTCAGAGGTTCAGATCACTTACTACTTCTCCAGGGGACCCAAATTTGATTCCAGATACCCATATTAGATTAGGTGACTCTCAATCACTTGTAACTCCAGATCCAGGGGATTTGACATCCTCACCTGGCTTCCATGCATATTTTCATGCATCTGTGCATACACACACACACATACACACACACATATACATACACACACATACACACACATACACACATACATACACACACACATACACACATACATACGCACACACATACACACATACACACACATACATACACACACATACACACACACATACATACACATATACACACACACATATACACATACATACACACACACACACACACACACACACATACCACATCAAACACCAGCACACATACAGGCATGTAAACAAGATAAAAACAAGTCTTTAAAAGTATTTTTTAAATAAAATACTATATAAAGCTGGGACTATATTCCTCTAATCCCAGCACTGGAGAGGCTGGGACAGGAAATTCAGACCAGCCTGGCTATATAACAAGACGCTATCTCAAGAAAGAAAGGAGAGAAGATGTGGAAGAAGGAGAGAAGGAAGGAGATTGGTGAAGGAAAACATCTGCATAGACTTTTAAAGGACAAATCAGAGCTAACTAGTCATGGTGCAGGTAAATTAAACCAACAGGTATACAGGCATCCCACATACAAGTAACCGCGGCTTCAATGCCAAATGACAATGAACACATGACCACACTGTAAAGAATACAGTTCCTTCAAAGTACCTCTAAGGGTGAAGACAGGAAGAAGTGACGCGTCGTGCGAAGACATTTCCCAAAGAGACTTGATGTGTTAAAGACTCTGAACTTTATGTTAAAAGGAAAGAAAGGCAGGTGGAAAAGTCTGACATGTTTGTGTTTTCTAAAAAGCTCCAGAATAAACCGGGCAGTGGTGGCGCACACCTTTAATCCCAGTACTTGGGAGGCAGAGACAGGCGGATTTCCGAGTTCGAGGCCAACCTGGTCTACAGAGTAAGTTCCGAAACCCTGTTTCCGGGGGTGGGGGGGAGGACAACTCCGGGATAAGAGGAGCTGTGCTGAGAGTCTTGTGGAAGAGTGAGGGATAAGATTGAGAGAGCTGGAGGGGGCCAAGACAACAAAGAAGACCTACAGAGTCAACTAACCTGGGCCCATGGGTGCTCCCAGAGACTGAACCACCAGCCAAAGAGCATGCGGGGGCTGCACTTAGGCCCCCTACATATTCATAGCAGATGTGCAGCTTGGTCTTCATGCAGGTCTGCTAACAACATAGGGGCTGTCTCTGACTCTGTTGTCTGCCGTTGGATCCCCTTCCCCTAGCTGGACAGCCAAATGGGGCCTCAGTGAGAGAGGAGTTCCTAGTCTGCAAGGTTTCAGTGAGATTTCTTACATAAAAGCACGCTGCGCACAGTAGGCCTCCTTCGGCGATTCTCCAGGGCCTGGCCCACCAGTTTATAAAAGGCTTGGCACTGCTCCTAGCAGCCCTTTCCACTTCAAACCCCTAACACTCACAGGTATTTTTCACCAACTCGATACAGATAAAATCCAACCACCCCACCCTCTCTACTACCTGGACCAGCAGTCTGTGGTCCTCCTCTGGCCTCTTAGGCATCTGATTTGCTTCCTTTCAGTTCAGCATGACAGCAACCCATGAACTGTCCTCCATCCGTGTTTATTGCAAACAAATAACCCTTATCTCCAATGGGCCTGCTTGGTTTTATCTTAGTCCTGCAACTTTTTAATTATTTCATTTTATTCACCTGACGTTAGCCTGTTTCTCTTCAGTATTGATAACATGAATAAAGTGACAAAAAACAAATTTGTGTTTCTCCATTTCAAACATTTTTTTACCACTGGAAACAAGCTGAAGCCCTTTAAGTCTGTTTCCATTATAAAGTTCAATGACTGCAACAAAAATTTCTTGGCTGGGAAAAAAAAAAAAAAAACAGTGTTCCCCCTGGTGTTTCTTTACAAGGAGCTGAGTTAATTTCATTGAGCTATCTCAGTCTTCGGAAGCAGGTTTGTCAGTTCCAGAAGCCAAATCTTCAGTAGAGCAGCCAGGGAAGACATGGGCAAGCCACATTCCAGAAGAACAGCGGCAGAGGGAGTGAGGGAAGTGGGTGGCTGGCTCCAGGCAAAGTCATGGGAGGAGAATAGAAAGAGAACCTTGACTTTCAAATTAGGTAAATGAAGCACAGTCTCCAAGGAGGTCCAGGTCCCAGGCCAAGCATGAACCGAGTACCAAGAGTTCCTTCTGAGGAATGAAGACAAACAGCTGAAGATAATTAGTGTGACTCCAATGGGGAGGAGCAGGTCATTTTTCTTCACTTTTCTACAGTTCTCTATGAGTAACATCCAAGAGAACTATACAAACGCCCGTAAAGGCTTCCCCAAGCCATGGCAGCCATTTTCTTCTGTCAGTGCCTGCTTTACTCTTCTCTCCCACCTCTCGCCTCTGCTTCCCTCTTAGCGCTCCACATGCCGTGTCTCACAACACATCCCCAAACCACATAGTTTCTTTAGTCTCTGCTTGATGGGACCTCAAGCAGCATATCCCCACACCTGCGTATCTCTCCGCCAATGAAGACACCTCAACAGAAACCAAAATGCTGATTATCTGCCCCTTTCACAGAAACCAGCCCAGAACAGTGAAGGTGTGCAAGGGGGACGGAGAACGTTCTGAGCACAAAGTGCTACATTTAAGAATCTTGCCTGCCTCACCCCACCAAATCCCAAAGATAGTTCATTCAGTCTAACAAGTGTGTAAAGTCACAAAGCTGGCAGGAAGAAGAGCTTGGATTGACAGCCAACACCAGTGGTCACTCTCATTCATTACATTAACTGCACAGGTAATGGGTATCATGTACATGTACTCAATGTTTTGGCAAATCTCATTTACAAACTATACTTTTATGGTGTGACATCATTGATTTCTCCATGAAGAGCTGCCAACTCTTAGTCCAGCCAACCTCCCCCTAAATCTATGTCTTTCTTGCCCATCTTAACTACAAAGTGAGCGTAAGAGACACGGTGGTGAGAACCATCTCCCAAGCCTTTTGTTCTCAAGGCCAGATCTCCGGGAAGCTTTGCTTTTCTCTCACATACATTGAAATATAATGCAGTTCACGATGCTCACACTGGAGTGACATTTAGAAACCCAAAATCTGACACTCAGCTTTAAAATTTTTTATTAGGAAGTAAATATCCCTCTTCTGTGGTAAAGGAAAGAAAAATTCAAATGAAAAGGGCAGTGAATTTAATAATCATCCAGATGAATAGGAATGTCAGGAAGGGCCGTGCTGGCTTGTGTGGTGACCACTCACCTCTACCCTGACTAAATATGACACCCACTTTAGACTTCAGCTGCATGTTCAGCCAAAGACCTCACTTTCTGCTTTAAATGCCATGAGCTGGCAAAACCAAATACCTTGAAATAAATTCCTGAGTGGACTGGGAACATTCCTTGTTCTATGAATTTTGAGATGTATAAAGAACTTCACATGGACCACAGACTAGATCTTTCAGGGATGCAGAACAGAAGCTAGCTTTTCTTGTCTAGAAGATGTGTCTCTGAGGACAGAGCAGTGATAAGTCTCATGATCATGACCTGCTAGCGTTTGGATCTTAAATATCTCCCCAAATCCCATATTTTAAAGTCATAGACACTGGTCTGTGGTACTCTAGCAAAATGATGAAACTTTAAGAAATGGGGTCCTTTGCAATAACATGACGTCATTGGAGGAATACCCTTGAAGTAGATATTGAAACCCTGAACCTACCCTCTCTCTCTTTTTCTCAGCTGCCATGTGTTTTGTTCCACCATGTTCTGCCTTACCAGAAGCCCAAAAGCAACAGAGCCAAGGCATCAAGGACTGAAGCCTCTGTAACCATTAGCCAAAATAAACCTATCTTCTTAGTTGATTGTCCTAAATATTTTGTCACAGGAACAAAAAGTTGTCTCACATAAAACTCCCTTTGAAACCAACTTTACTAAATGATTATACACTCTGAAACGAAAAAGATCAGAGTCTAAGTGAAGCTCTGCTCCCTCCTCTATTTGCAATCTATGCAGTGTGTTCTAATGTTGCTCTGCCTCAGGAACTTCCTATCTGAAGTATGTGAGTAAGTGGGAGACATTGTAGGAATAAAGACAGATACGGTAGAAATCAGCTTTAGTTCATATACTTATACACCAACACACCAATAAATAGGTGAATAAATAAGTAAAAAAATAAATAAAATGTGAAAGAAACAAAGGCTAACTCAGATTTCCTGCATGAGAACTTTTCCTTTTTTAATAAGCTCCTCCATGTAGTTCTGTTATATATTTAGGCTATGTAGATTTTTAAGATTCCAATATTTTGTGTAAACTTAAAAAGTAAAGGCATTGGGGGCTTTGGTGGTTCTTTAATCAGTACAGTGCTTGCACTGCAATCATGAG
Organism: Rhynchomys soricoides; assembly: GCA_019843965.1. Taxonomy (NCBI): domain Eukaryota; kingdom Metazoa; phylum Chordata; class Mammalia; order Rodentia; family Muridae; genus Rhynchomys; species Rhynchomys soricoides. The sequence continues at coordinate 9,752,047 of JADRCH010000063.1, read as the reverse complement.
AACTTGGATTTGATCCCCAGAATCCATATTTTTTTAATAAGATATGATGACACATGCTTGTAATCCCAGTTCCAGACAGGTAGACAGAAGTAGATGCCTGAGGCTTGCTGGATGGCCACCCTAGCCTACTACCTACTTAGGGAGTTCTAGACCAGTGAGAAATCTGTCTCATATAAACAAGGTGGGTGGCACTTGAAACACAGAGGAGGTGGTCTTATATCCACATACATGCATATGCATACCTATGCACAAGTGCCTACACACACACACACACACACACACACACAAAATACAAGTACCTATTCAATCTGTCTTTAAGTTGATTCTTAACCTTTGAAGAAAAATGGGTAGTGGTGGTGGTGGTGGTGATAGTCGTGGTGGTTGTTGTCATGGTGGTTGTTGTCGTGGTGGTTGTTGTTGTAGTGGTGGTTGTTGTGGTGGTTGTTGTGGTGGTTGTCGTGGTGGTTGTTGTCGTGGTGGTTGTTCAGAAGTAGATGTGTTTGTGTTGCACTCAGAATCCCCTCCTCCTTCATGAGTCCTAGTAGAGGGAGAACACAGAAGAATCTGAAGAGGGTAGCTGCTCCCAAGAGGCAAGTTTTGCTTTCACCTCTTGATGAGTTGAAGGAAGAAATAGAAAGTCAGGACAAAGCAGTGTTTTCAGGAAATTTGCTAAGATACCTGATTTCCTCATTTTTGCCACATTGTAAAAAGTTAAGAAATTGCCTTTTCAATTTTGTTCAACAGAAAGTAATATGCTGCTATTTAAAAGTAAAGAAACCAAGGCCAGAGACGTTGAGCAAGATGGCAATTGATAAACTCAGTCCGCCTGATGCCTACCCAAGTGCCTATCTTCTTGTTCCACTGTCTCACCTACCCCGGTTCAGATTATTGGCTGTAGAGCCAAGGATCATGTGTGGCTCCTATACCATTTTCACCTGAGAACTTGACAACCAGGAAGTACAATAAGTAATTCTTGAATTGTGTCTCCTATCTAACTTGCTTAACTTCTAAGGATGAACACGGTTGGGGTGGTATGGCTATCGATTTAAACTGTATCTTAAATACCTTTTCAAACAGACTGGGCAGGCTCCTTTTGAGAGGTTAAATATAATAGGAAACTGGGGGTGGGGGACTCACAATTTTAAATGGTTTTGTGTGATTCTGACTTTGGTTATAACTTGAGTCTTGGACAGAGATATCTCTTAAAGCTACAGGTAATTCTATACAGCTTGCTAAACCTCAAATTCATAATGACACTAAGCTATGGTAGCTCCATACCTGAGCCCGGCATGACACACCTTTTGTCAAGGAGAACCAGGTTAATGGTGCCTGTGATTTATCAGCCCTCCAGATGACCACAGGTCTCATTCTGCTATGCCTCAACCAGATTTATTGCTTTTTCAGACTAAGCGTCATTTCCTCATGTTAAAAAAGTTGCCAATGAATAAAGAACAGGGTATCCCTTCAAACTACAGAGTGTGTTCTTTATAAATCCTCTCCAAGGGCTCCTAATGACATCCAGCTCATATTGTACGCACAGAATCAACCCCATCTGCCCCTGGGTCTTCTCAATCTACACACACATTAGATATTTGAGGTGTGCATTAATTCTGCCTTCTACTCACTGTCTTGTAGTTCCAAAGAGCTAGTAGCTCAGTGCTAATGAGGTCAAAGTCCCAGGTTTGATTTCTCAGGAGAACAAATGAAAATCCCTCTCTTGTTTAGAGTTATAAATATCACTGAACCTTGCCAACTCTGACTATTTTTCTCTCCCCAACAAATCCTTGTGGAGAAAAGAAGCAATCATTTCATTGTCTGGTTCTCAATGCACTCTCTATAACATGAGAGTAATGAACTGGTATTACTCATCTTTCCCTGTACAGTGTTAGGATTCAGGTCTGATGTAGTCCCCAGGCTCATATTTTGAAGGCGGTGAAGTCTTAAGGAGATGGGGCTGGGAGGATGGAAGGGGGTCACTTAGGGTGACCTTCAAGGTCTATAGCTGCCTCTGGTTCTGACTTGGTTCCTAATCATCCACAGTGTGAGCAGCTGCCGTCAGCACACTTTCCAGCTGCCACTGATACCAAAGAGCTCCTGTCATTACGCCTTCCCCAGCTTGACAGACTGAATCCTCATGAAACCATGAACTAAATTAAGCCTTCCTCCCTGAAATTGTTTCTGTCAGGTACTCCATCACAGCGGTGAGGAAAAATGACTAATACAAACAAAGAGAAACCTAAGGGAAGAGCGTCTAAGAATGTGTGCATACATTAATAGAGACAAGAACGGGAGAAGAGACAGGGATGCGTGGATGCAGAGAGGGAAGGAAGGAAGTTTCCCCGAGAAAGGAAGGGGTGAATGATGTGCTGATTAGCTTTTCTCATTGCACAACAAAACAAATGGCAAAAGCAACTTAAGGAAGGAAGGGGTCGTGAGTTCCAAACTCACCTGGAAATGGATCTGCGTCATTTAGGGATACTAAAAGCTGACTTCCGTGATAGCTACATCTGAGGCTAATATTTCCACCACCCCTTAAGTTCCTTTTTTATTTAAAGCCCATTTAAAGTTAAGTTTCTCTCTGAGACTGGAAGGGACCTGATCATCATAGTACAGACAGTAAGAAAAAGGCTCAAAAATGGAAAACCTTCCATGGCATGTAGGGGGAAAAAAGAAAGAAAAAAGTTACACACAGGACTCATTTAAATCCTGACTCTTTTAATGACTAGTGTTACAGTTAGCACTGAGTGAATTCTTTTATTTCTCTGAATCTCGTCTTTGCATATGTAAAATGGGGGAGACCGTCTCACGCCTGTGCTGAATGACATGAAGGATTAACTAACTTGAAAGGTACAAAGAGTGTGCACATTGGATGCACACTCCGTTCCCTGCTTCCTACATTGCCAATTAGCTCTCTAATACCCAGAAACGAGAAGGAATCCAACATGCTCTCGCTGAGAGTGCCCTTGAGGCTGTCAGCACGCACGTGGATTCCAGGTTGCATTCTCCCTTCACTGGAGTTCACCGCTGTGTGACTAACTGGATTACTATCTCCAACCAGCTGCAGCTATTGTTTCATCGTCCATGAAACTCAGAAGTCTTTGATAACCACAAGTATGAAAGATGCGGCCAGGTGGGGCTCCATGACAGACACAAAAGCACAGGAGAAAGCCCAGCGAGGTAGACACAAGCCATCCTGCACCAGGTTTCAGTCTCAACAGAGCTTTAGAAAGGCAAGAATCTGCTCTGAAATGCACAATTAGAGCCTTTTTTTTTTTTACTGTTTTTATTTGGTTTTATTTTATTAATATATTTCCATTGAGATAGAATTGCACCATTTCTCCCTTTCTTTCCTCTCTCCAGCTCTTCCCAACTACACTTCCTGAAACTCCTCATGCCCCCACGCTCATGTTGATGGTCTCTTTTTCCTTGAGTATTATTGTTACACTCATATGTATGTATATATTATGTATTTCTATGCATATATACATATATATAAACAACCTGTTGTGTCCATTTTTGTTGTCCCCATGTATATGGTTTCATTGCTGAGCACTAATACCCAAAACTGAAAACAAATCTGGAAACAACCCCATAATGGAGAGAGAATAAGAATAAGAGAGACATAGATGAAGCTATAAAAGGGCATCATGAAATTACTACAAAATATCTCACACACACACACACACACACACTCTTAAATGAGTGCAAGCAAGCCTGGGCACTCTTAATGAAATCAGTGAATTGCATCAATGGTTCTATGCTAACATTGATATTTTGGGAGATGTGACCAGGAGAAAACAGAACGGAGTACCTGGAGTTTGTGTTTTGTGTTTTATCACAGAGGCAGACAGCTCTCTATGAGTTCAAGGCCAGCTTGATCTATATAACAAGTTCTAGGACAGCTGGGGCTATAGAGACCCTATGGCAAACACCCCTTCCCACAAAAAAATTAATAATAATAATTCAAGAATAATATCAGAAGATGCAATCTGGGGTCTCCAAACTGTCCAGTCTTAATTGACCACACACTCGCACCCAGTAGAATGCTGTTCAGCACTGGCTATTTCTCCTGTGGAAATTTTCTTCCTCTGACTTCTACAGGACCAGTTCCTTCTTGTCATTCAGTTCTCATCTATCTTCTCAGCAAGGCTTCCCTTGTCCACTGAAGGAACCACTCAGCCACCTTGTCACACTCTATTAATTGGCATTGAAGCATTCATTCTGTTATATTTGTTCAATATTTACTCTTTTGTATTTATTTCTCCCAACTGGAAAATAGGTTCTTTTAAAAAGATTTAGGGTGTGGTGTGTGTGTGTGTGTGTGTGTGTGTGTGTGTGTGTGTGAAATGTTTGTGGGTGTCTTAGTCAAGGTTTCTATTCCTGCACAAACATCATGACCAAAAATCAAGTTGGGGAGGAAAGAGTTTATTGAGCTTACACTTCCATGCTGCTGTTCATCACTAAAGGAAGTCAGGACTGGAACTCAAGCAGGTCAAGGAGCAGGAGCTGATGCAGAGGCCATGGAGGGATGTAACTTACTGGCTTGCTTGCTTCTCCTGGCTTGCTCAGTTGGCTTTCTTATAGAGCCCATGACTATCAGCCCACAGATGGTACCACCCACAAGGGGCCCTCCCCCCTTGATCACTAATTGAGAAAATGCCTTACCACTTGATCTCATGGAAGCATTTTCTCAACTGAAACTCCTTTCTCTGTGATAACTCCAGCTTGTGTCAGTTTGACACAAAACCAGTCAGTACAGTGGGTATCCTTAGAGGCCAGAAGAGTACAACAGGGCCCTAGACTTTAGCATGACAGATGCCATGTCATGTTAGAGACACCATTTTGATCTTAAAAACCCATTACGTAGGTTTCAACACTTGCCAAAATGATAATAAAGAAGTCCCTAAATGTGCTAACCTTGCTTTTTGGCATCTGTACTTATGTTTCTTGTTACATGACGTGTGCCAGCAAGCATGTGGTTCTTATGCATAAACAAGAAAGAGCTGTGATGCCCAAGGCTGCATGATTTGGGCAAGTTCTGCATACAGCCACTGGCCAGCAATACAGACTTTCCTTTGAGTTTTAAAGGTATACATGTAGTAATCTCCAGTGTGCTTACCTTGCAACATTCTGGAGGCTCCAGCAAGACCTCCAAAGACTAAGACACTAGAGCTCTGGAGGTCTCGGATCTCCTTCAGTCAATAGTGAAGAAAAGGGAAAGCTCTTAGAAGGTGAGCACCCTGGGACATTCCAGGGTCTCACAAGCTTCTCCTGCCTCTAGTCCTACCGCCCCAGAGGCTTCCATTGCTTCCACTTTAAAATGGGAAGTTAGAGAAAGTCACCGGAGTCTGTCACCTCCATTGTTAAGTCTGTCTACGGAGCCTTCTGAAGAGGACACACAGGAATGGCTGGATGCAGTCTAATTTCAGTGCCCGAGATCCATGTGAGATGTCACCTTACCCCCCAAGTTAAGTCTGTGTGGAACCACCTCTGTTTGTCTTTACTGTTTGTCTGTGTGCCTTCCTGTGTGTTTCTATAAGTTCTGTTTGTTATTGAAATAGGTCTAAAAATGGGAGGGAGAGTGAACCAATGCACCATTGAAGTTCGTTTAAACAATTCAAGGAGAGTTTTGTGGATGACGATGGATATGGTGTCCATTCCTTGCCCAGCAAACTCCAGACATTCTGTGAATCAATTGGCCCTCTTTTGGAGTCTGGTGGCCCAGTGAAGGATCTCTGGACCCATAATATGGTTCAGGTTGTCTGGAATATGATAACGGGAGACCCTGACTACACTGTCCATTTTTGCTTATTGGCCAGTGGCTTTGTCTGGTGCAAGGCCCATACCCTTAGCTTAAGACCTATGTCCTCTTATTGGAGACCCAAATCCCCTTGAATTGGCCAGGTCATCCAAAGAAATCCAAACCTCCTCCTGTTTTCCTAGTCCTACTGGAGGAATTTAACTCCCCCTCTTCCTCATGCCCCCGTGTGGTCCCTGGCTACAACCAGGAAGGGAAAACTACTTCCCCTAGCACACTGTGAGGGATAGTTTCTTTTTTTTTTTTTTAACTCTAATTTTTATTTTTATTTTATTTTTTAAATTTTTTTCATATTTTATTTACATTTCAAATGTTTCCCCCTTTCCAGATCTCCCCTTTGGAACCTCCCCATTCCCTCTGCCCTCCCCCGGCCACTGTGGGATAGTTTCTTTTACCTCAGGCCCCCTCTCTCCTTCACATACAGTAAAGTGGCTCTGGCTATGGGATTCTGGGAAGAATTTATTTGGGGGCACAAATAAGCACCCATACTTCATTTAAGGGGGCCCTTTGCATGCCTGAGATCCAAAGAGTCCCCTTCTACCCCTTACACGGTTTATATTTCCTTTTATCCAATTACCTGCATAATTAGAAAACTCAGAACCCATCATTCTCAGAAAAACCTCAGGCTTTCATTAGTCTTCTCCAGACTGTCTTTTAGACCAGCTGACCTTGGAAGATTGCCACCAGCCTCTGGCCACCCTCTTCACAGCAGAGGAGAGGAATAGAATCTAGCTTGAAAGTAGGAAAGCCACCCTTGGGCAGGTGGAGGATGGCTGGAGGGCAACGCAACCCAAACAGAATGGATTTTCTCCTCTCCCCGATCTGACTTGGATCCCCACACTGACCAAGGTAAGAAGACTCTGGATGATTCTCACTGGGCCATTTTGGGAGGATTGAGGTGGGCTTCAAGAAAACCTATCAATCTGTCTAAGGTTACAAGAGCCCAAGAACCCCCTCTGGATTCCTCTGTGAAGCTTTCCAGGTAGTCATCTCCATAGATCCAGATGCACCAGAAAACCAGCAAGCCACCAATATTGCTTTTGTTGTACAGCATACCCTAGTCATTAGGAAGAAATTCAGCTTAGAAAGGTTTGAGGGTCCTAATGAATAGGTCCTAATTATTGGAGATTGCTCAAAAGGTTTACAATAACTTTGACTATAGAAGAAAAGCAAAACAAAAGATTGGCCCTGGCAGTAGTGGCTGTGCTCAAAAAGACTAAGAGAAGAGATCCCAGAGAGGGAAGCCCAAAACCCTGGGGAAAGAAGAGGCTAGGAAAGGACCAACAAGTTTATTGTAAGCAAAAAGGACACTGGAAGGATGAATGTCAAACTGGAAGAGGGAAGAAGGATGCCTCATCCTTGACTTCAGCAAGGACTGACAGGAACAGGACTCCACTGCACTGAGACCCCAGCATCCCAGGGTAACATTAAAGGAAGAGACAAAGTCTGTTAAACTCCTGGTTGACATGGGAGTAGCCCATTCAGCCCTGACAGAGATGCTTGGGCCATCTCAAGAGACACCCAACAAAGGAGCAACTGGACAGACTGCTCTTTCCCTGGATGATCGCTCCAGTGGTGGACTTGAGACAAGGTACTGTGACCCACTCCTCTTTAGTCATGCCAGACTGCCTCTATTCCCTAACTGGGAGAGACTTATTTATACTCACTGAGGACTTAGTACAGTCAGGGACCAGCCCAATAGTTGTTATTCCCCTCTCACTGGAGCAGGCCCATTATTATCTGTATCATTTATAGGGCATTTCTGATCCAAACAATATTTAAGAAGTGTTTGAAATCCCAGTGTGTCAGGCAGACCCAAGTCTTGGACTCACTTATCAGCAAAAGAATGGATTCTGAGAGTATCTCATCATTTCAGGACAATATTTTCTTTAAACCTTTTATACCTCTGTCTTTAAAAATAAAATAAAGGTGATGTACTGACATTCTCATTTTCAAGTCCCTGGTGGGTTTCATTGTCGCAGTCACCTGGGGTTATCAAGTTGCTTCCTTCACAATTGCTGGTCAGATGAGGTACAGCACAAACTACCATATGATCACACCTCTCCCCACAGAACAGAGCTGACTCATTCTTGAGGACAGAACAATGGCTGGGTATTGATTTCTACATGAGCAATAGTGTTTATCTCTTGTGCTTTCAGCCTTAGATATCTCAGGAATTTTTCTAGGGTAAGACACCCCACCTTCCCTTAAACTGAAAATGAATGCTCCCATGGTTTCTTGGATAAGCAGTGGGAAGCATCATCTATGAGCTGAAAGGCTATATTAGGGGCGGGGGGAAGAAGATATCTTGTGTATATTAAACCCCACATCCTCATAAGAAATTGCCAGAATTAGCCAGGGTTCACCAAATTAGTCAGATCAAAATTGAGGAGAGAGTGGATTGTAATCTCTAAGATACATGTATTCCCAAGACTTAATGCAAGACGTTTCAGTCTGTTCTTTAACAGAGCCTGCCAAGTAGCCCTATACAAACATGTACCCATTTTAGTGATGAGAACACTCAATGAAGCATTTAGGGAATGAAACTTTCTGCAGTGTCTTGCAGTCAGCTGTGTTTCTTCATAAGACCAACTTAAAATATTTGCCCCTGAAATGAAGATTTATTTCAATCAAACTACTCAGACTTTTATTTCATTCCACCAAAGCCAACTTTAACTTGTGTGTCCCAACTTTAACTCCTTAGATGTCTCAGCAGGTAAAGGCACTTGCCACCAAGGCTGATGAAGGGTAGGTGGGGATATCAGCAGCCTTGGGACCTCTTGTCCCCTTGTCATACTGCAGAGACAATGAGGCTGAAAGGGAAGTGCCTATGATCTAACTTTCCTCTTCCCATGAATCCATGCCAAGCATTTGTTGTGTGTCAGACACTAGACTAGTCACTGGGTCCCCCACCTGCCAAAGTGACACTCTTCACGTTAACTCCACTGACTTCATCTCTGTGACCAATACCTGAAGAGAGCAATAAGCAAGAATGAATTGTTATTTGGGTTTATATTTTCAGAGATGCTAGTCCAATAGAGAAGGTGAAGAGGTGTAGAGCTGCTCATCTTTTGGCAGCCAGGAAAGGGAAAGGTGGGGGAGGAGAGAAGAGGGAGGGGGACAAAGGAAGGACTGGGTTGGTGGGTTTTCTCTTTACCTGCTCTGATTCCATCTGGTCCCCAGTTTGTGGTGTGGTACTGTCCACATTCAGTCTCTCCTCCCTCTGGACACACACTCACACCAGAGCTTGCTTTACCAGACTTCTAGGTACTTCTTGATCCAATCAAGTTGACAGTCAGGATTCACTGGAGAGGTGACCCAATGGCTAAGAACACTTGTGTCTTTTGCAAAAGATCCAAGTACAGTTCCTAGCACCCATGTCAGACAGCCCACAATCACCGGTAACTCTAGTTCCAGGGGACCTGATGCCCTCTTCCAAACTCCACAAGCACCCACAGACTTGAGTGCATAAACACAAAAAAGTAAAAAATTATTAAATAAATAAATTAAAAATCCTAGCCTGGCAGTGGTGGTGCACGCCTTTAATCCCAGCACTTGGGAGGCAGAGGCAGGTGGATTTCTGAGTTCAAGGCCAGCCTGGTCTATAAAGTGGGTTCCAGGACAACCAGGGCTACACAGAGAAACCTTGTCTCGATCCTTAAACAAATCTTTAAAATACATACATAAATACCATTACGTGAACACTAGTTTTTGTACAATTTGTATTCCTTGGCCTCTACTGACACACACACACACACGCACACACACACACACACACACACGGGGAAAATAAGGGCCTTTCACATACCCTAAGTGAGAAGCAGCATCTATAGTCATAAACTTCTTTGTCTTTTTGTTCCGAGGTGCTAGCTGTTCAACCCAACTCACTACTTGTCCCTTTGCTCTGCTGAAATGAAGCCATAGCAGCCTGGGGTTTCTATAATTCCCTGCATGTCAGCTGTATCTTAATTGCTTTTTCTTTTTCTCAGGAGAGCAGAGTAGAATGCACGAACGTGTTCAGTTGTTATTATAGGGTAACCATGAATCCACAGGTAATTATTTGCAAACTCCAGTAGTTTACCTAGGAATGGCAACAAATTTCTCATGACACATCTCAGAAGAGAAAGAGATATTGAGAGCCCTATCTTAGCAAACTTCTTATCAGCAGGGATCGTGTTTTATGAGATTTCTGCTCAGGGAAAGGATTAACTTACTAATTCATCAAAACCCACATATCCTCTGTCATGAAACTATACATTCAAGGTGCAGGTTACTAGCTCAGAAATTAATGCAACTGTCAGTGTAAGTTATTTAAATTCTTCAGTTTAGCCACAGTAACAATGCATGAGTTAGAAACAGGCTTCCAAATAGGAAGGAGATACAGGAATCAGGAGGTGTAGAAAATCTTCCTCCAACCTTGCAGGCTTGACTTTGGCCAGCCTTATATATGATCACAAGAGTAGCAGTTCCTAAGGTTCTCCAAAGTTCCTCTTTCCCTATCTAGTCCCCAGCATGTGAGAATCAAAAATCTTGAATGCGGTAAGAAAGTTAGCGTTTTTATTAAAGATAAGAGATGTGCCCTTGGCTGTAAAACCTTAGAATCCACATGACTGAACCATACTCCCTGCGTGAAATAGAATCTATACCATACTTTTACAGAGAATATTCTTTAATTTAAGGATCACTTACGGTGGTATAAGCAGAATGTTAGGAACAGATCAAAGACAGGCCACAAGAAACTATAATAATATGAAAGCATCAATAGCCCCTAAGACCAAAACTAGGATGGTCTAGGAACTCAATGAGAACTGAAGTCATGGAGGAGAGGTCTACAGTGGAACTGGTAGGATGCTCTTCTTGCTGGAATTAGATCTTCAAGACTGAGAGGAGTCAAAAAAGGAAGCTGCAACCTATTTCTACCACCACTCTCCTGTACATTGCCAGTGTGTCTCTCTGGTGAGAGAGGTCTGAAGTATGTGATCAGAGTGATGCATTCTTCACGGGTCAACCTTGCAGAGTGCAGAACAGGGCAGAAATAGCCAAAGAATAGAGGCAGGGGAGCAAATACACGCAAATAGTGAAATAGACCCATTTCCCATCATCCTGTCTCAGAGTCTTTATGCTATAGCTGCTTCCTCTAGTTTATTCACATGTCCCTCTTTGCATGCAGAGCTTCTCTTCCTCTTTAAAGGCCCATTTAAACACCATCTCTGAAGGAGACCGCTGGAAATTCCAATTTCAGAGTTGAGTCTAATGCACTATCCCTCCAAACAAGATGAAGCAGAGACAAATGGGATTTCACAAAGTTCTCCTGAGTGGTGCCAGTTGGTGTGGATGAAATCCAAAGGCACTAATCAGTTAAAACCAGGGGTCACTAGATTGCCTTGTAAGAAGAAGGGTCTGGCTAACTGCAGGATAACTGTTATTTTCAGGGGGTCATACAATTGCAGGTCAGTAACAAATATTTCAGGGCAAAAAAGGAGAGCCTTCTTCACTATCCCTCCTGCCCTTCCACTCAACTCTCCTGCAAGTACCTGATGTGTTGTCCCAGTTGTCTACCTAGTAGCTTTAAATAGATAATTTGATCACATGACTAAAGACAGCTGAGGTTGGCTATATTTGCTATATACTGCTTTAATGTGCCTTCCTTCCCTGTGGTTACAGAATAGCACAATTGACCAAAATGCAGAATTGTGGAGCCCAGCCCCAATAGATTTGCCTATAAAACAGTTCCCATAACTAAAGCTCAAGAGACATTGAAAAAGAGGGGATAGAAAGACTGGAAGAGCCAGAGGAGCAAGGAACTTGATCCTAGTGATGTCAGAAGCTACATCCATAAAGCCTCGCCCACAAGACTGTCTAACATGAGCTAAATAAAGTCAACACCAATAGACATGCTAAAAAAGAAAAGTTGTTTGGTTTTTTTTTCCTTTTTGAAAAGTAAAATCCCATAAGGTCTCAACACCACACAAAGAACTACAGGCAACTAAGAAATGCTAGGAGCAAGAGAAATAGTCTTCCCCATGAAAGAGCACTCCAATTGGTTATCCAATTGAGAGGCCAAACCTACTCCATCTTGAGACTGACCTCCATCTTAAAAGAAAGAGGAAAAACAAAGCCTGAGAACTTGACCCACAGCTGAACCCAAGCTACACCCAAGTACCAGGAAGGACCCCATGGTTCGTCCTTGGCCAGAATTACTCCCTAGCTACTTCCTAGCAACAATTAATCAAAGATTAGCCTGATTGGTTCAGATGTGCTTTCGGAACATTTGTGATTTGTATATGGTCTCGCTTCAAAGCACCCACCTCGGCTTACAATAGTCATTCAATTAGATGCTTGCCAGAATGGACACCCCCTCACTTTTTCCCATTTCCTATAAAACTTTGTCCCAATGAGAGTTCAGGGATACTTCACAAAACTTTGGGCCAGCAGTGACTAAGCCCAAACTCAAGTTTATAATAAAGAGACCCTAATGTGATTGCGTCAGAGTCTGCTCCTGGTTGATCTTTTGGGCTCACAAACAAGGCACAACACAATAAGAAATGATCAACCCCCAAAACACATGTACATTTAACATTATACCGACTGAGCAGGTTGTATTTAGAGAGATATATGCATGTAACAACCATTCATGAAAATGGAGACCATGAATTGGAAAGAGAGAAAGAGAAGTATACTGGAGGGAAAAGAGTAAAAGAAGAAATGATGTAATCGAATAATAAGCTCAAAATAAATGAGTACATAGATATAAATATCCCAACTGTAATGGTGTCTTCCATAGTCCAATAATGTAAGATAAGATTCATGCTTATTTTGTGTATAATATTTAATTCACTAGCAGGAACCTAAGAGCTAGGTCTTCAAAAATAATACTAAGCCTGGCACAGGGGCATGCATCTTTAATCCTAGCACTTGGGAGGAGCCAGAGGTGAGTGGATCTCTAGTCTACATGGGAAGTTCTGAACCAGCAAGGGAGAGAGACTTTGCCGACCAAGGGAGTTATGTGTGTGCTTTGATTATAGTGATATCACAGATCCAAACACATCAAGTCATATGAATTATATCTAGTTTCTGCATACTAATTATACTTCAATAAAGCATGTCTGTACAGTGAGTTTCAAGACAGCTATAGTTGCAGAGTGAAATCCTGTCTTGAAAAAATAAATAAATTGAATAAATAGAGAACTCATCACACACAGTCAAAGAGGAGGGTGAGGTTGCATCTTATTCTGTTAGATGTGTGTGCTGATGAGATACTATTTTCAATTCCCAGTTGAATTTTTAAGTATCTTCATCCTAAGTAGGACCTTGGCTCATCATAGCACTGCTAAAGAGAGTATTGAGAACTTTCTGAAACCCTGGAAGTCCTCTGACAACTATCGTGATAGACTTCCGGCTGACTCCAAATCTACTCAAGAGCTACTTTTGTCTGAATGCTGTCAAATGCATTTGCACAGAAGGGGAGATGCTTTTCCCAGCGATAGGTGGCTCATCCATATGCATGTGTGCACCAGGCCTACCACTTCTAATCCAAATCTTGAGATTTGAGATTCTCAATGCTTGCATGAACTGGCAGGAGAGAATGAAAGATAGTTCAATTTACAGTTTAAAAGCAAAAGGCTCACAATTTTACAAGTCTATTTAAAGAGGTTCCAAAACCAAAGCAACTTCTTTGTTCTAACAAAGAAATATATATATATATTTAACTTCCTAGGCAGTTCTTTTTTAAAAAATGCTGGCAATATATAGCCCTCTACCAAGGCAACTTTTGAAGGGAATTTCCTTTTATTGGCTCATCTTTAAAGGAGGCATCTAGAGTTCTGATCAGAAGGCTAGCTGCAGATGAAAATATGTATGGAAGCCCTGTTTGGTATGTTGTAAACGTGTGGTCTTCCAGCCCAAAGGTCTGAGGGGATGTCATGCTGAAGAGTACAATGCACATCTTCTCTTCTTCCATTTTGTCCCGCAGTTAGAGTCCATGCTGATATCATTTCCCATTTCCCAGGAAAGAAATTAAAAGTCAGAAACAATTTAAATTATTTGAATCCTTTCCCATGAGAAGAATTTGTATACCTCAGGAATGAGTGGGTTCTTTGATGGGGAATGTGCTTATTTGCTGTTGACAGCTTTTTAGTGAAAACGATAGAAATCAGATTGAATTTCGACAGTGAGAAATTGAGAGCTTGTTCTGCCAGCAGGAGGCTGGGGCCTCTAATTTTACCTCCGCCAAACAGAGATGAACCAAGAATATAATCTGCCTACTTTTCGAAAACAAAACATAAAAATTCTCCGTGAACCTGGCTTCAAAGTAAGAAAAATTGCACACAGCACCAGCACTGTTCTATCCACCTTAGATTTAATATAATGGTTAGACTGTATTCAAAAGCAGATAGAATAGATTCCAAATCCCATTATACTCTCTTTTCTGAACTTTACATTTGAACAATGAAGTCCACAGTAACCCCATCAAACTTTCTTAAACCAAAGGGCTGACAATCCCTGAATACCAAAACGTCCCTAACACACAAAATTAAATGATATTCTACATAAAACATGGATCGTCAAGGATACATTTTGGCAGCAGAAGTGATGTTTAGACAGCCTTCCTTGGGTTCCAGTGAGCTCTTAATTGTATACAATAAACCTAAACAGACAACACTTGCTTTGTAATAGAAATGAAATTTGGCTTTGGTGAGTCTAGCGGGTTCTTCGAACATAAACCATTGTCTGGTATTCAGACCTCAGACAGCAGCTATGTTTATAAATTTCTCATGCCAAATGAAGCCAGAGGGGAGAAGCCTGATATTAGTTTGTGATGGATGTGGAAGGGAATTTTGTTAACAGAGATTTGAGCAGCAGGGATGCCTGTCCCTACTACTACAGCTCTGAGAATGGTATCACAGAACGGAATGGGATAAATGTTTTTGAAGAGTCGAAATATGGTTTCACTGGGTAACATAAATTGAGAAGAAAATAATAACCACACCAGCCACTGTGATCAACAGACAGGAGCATATCCATGAAACAACATGAAAAAAGGAAGCATGGTATATTGAGCAGGTACTTGTCACAATTATAGGACAATAGAAGAAAAGGACTATATAGCTACTGAGAAATGTAGATATTACATGGGATAGAAAAGGGGAAATTGTTACAGTTTATAACATAGCCTGTTTTAGCGAAACTCAACCAGCCATGAGTTTCAACAATTTAAAAATAAATTCCCTCTGCCAATGGTGTTCTTTTCAGAAAGTCTTTCCCTGTGCCAATGAGTTCAAGAGCACCCCCTGCTTTCTCTTCTATTAGGTTCAAAATACCTGGTTTTATAATGAAGTCTTTGATCCATTTGGAGTTGAGTTTTGTGCAGGGTGGTAAATATGGTTCTGTTTGAATTCTGGATAAATACGTATCCATCCCATTTGACCACCACCATTTATCGAAGATGCTTTTTCCAGTGAGTCTCTCTGGCTTCTTTATTATAGATTTGTGGATTAGTGTCTGGGTCTTCAATTCTATTCCATTGATCCCTGTGTCTGTTATGCCAATACCATGCTATTTTCTTTATGATAGTTCTCTAGTAAAATCTGAAGTCAGAAATGGTGACACAGTTCTTTAGGATTGTTTTAGTCACACGGGGTAGGATTTGACATTTCAGAAGCTCAAGCCACACCCAGTATCACTCTCTTTTCCTGATGCCTGGGGATCCAGATGTAGATCTCTCAGCTACTTCTCCAGCACCCTGTCTGTATGCGTGCCACCATGCTTCATGCTGTGATAATAATGGACTGAACCTGTGAACCGTAAGCCAGCCCCAATTAAATGTTCCCCTTTATAAGAGTCGCTGTGCTCACAGCATCTATTCACAGCAATAAAATCCTATTTAAATGATAAAAATAAATAAATAATAAATTCCAAATACACTGTCCCATAGATTATACTTAGCTTCTGTATACTAATTATACTTCAATAAAGATGGTTTAAAATATAATATCGATATACAAGGGAGTATCACTCCACCGTAAAGAAGGATGGAATCATGTCATTTGCAGGAAAGTAGACGGACGTGAACGCACTGTGTTAAGTATGTAAAGCGGAATAAGGCAGGGTCAGAAAAACAAATGCTACATGGTTTCTACATTTCAACTGCATTTAAACAAAAAGACATGAAGGTAAAGGGGGAACTACATGGAGAGAGGAAGGTGCCAATGAGAGAAGGAAGAGAATACAAGACATGTAATGGTGAGGTGATTGTGACCACAGAGATGTGATGGTGAGGTGATTGTGATCACAGAGATGTGATGGTGAGGTGATTGTGATCACATGTGATGGTGAGGTGATTGTGATCACAGAGATGTGATGGTGAGGCTGATTGTGATCACAGAGATGTGATGGTGAGATGATTGTGATCACATGTGATGGTGAGGTGACTGTGATCACAGAGATGTGATTGTGATCACAGAGATGTAATGGTGAGGCTGATTGTGATCACAGAAATGTGATGGTGAGGCTGATTGTGATCACAGAGATGTGATGGTGAAGTGATTGTGATCACAGAGATGTAATGGTGAGGCTGATTGTGATCACAGAGATGTGATGGTGAAGTGATTGTGATCATAGGACATTATATGCATCTATGAGAATGTAGAGATACAACCCATCATTTTGCATACATATTTATGCAAATGATGTCTTATTAAGCTGTTTTAAAAGATAGTTACTATCTTTATGCCAATTTGAAATATTTGATGAAATGAAAAATTTTAGGTAATAAGATTTAGCTATCTTAAAATTTAAACTTATTATTAAATAAAATTTATTAGAATTTCCAAAGCAATATTCCAACTCAGTTGTTGTCTTTTTGTTTGTTTGTTTGTTTGTTTTTTGGTTTTTCGAGACAGTGTTTCTCTTTGTAGTCCTGGCTGTCCTGGAACTCACTCTGTAGACCAGGCTGGCCTCGAACTCAGAAATCCACCTGCCTCTGCCTCCCAAGTGCTGGGATTAAAGGCATGAGCCACCACTGCCCAGCTGTTGTTGTCTTGACTGGTGAATTCTTCAAAGTAGTAAAGGAAAAAATAACATCTTTCTATAACATCTTTCACAGAAAAGAAAAGAACAGGAAAATATATTATGCCAGCATTAGCTTAATACAGAAACTTGATGAAAAAATCTAATATTTTATGAATACTGACATAAAATTCTGGAAATAATAAAATTTATTAATATATAAGGAAATATATTACATCCAAATCACATTTCTTCTAAACAAACAAGATTCGTTACTGAAAAACCCATTGTGAGTCACCAAATTAAGAAATAAAACAAAGGGCAAAACCCAGGACCATTTTTAATCAATGGAAAAATGCACCTAAGAAACTTGTCAGCCTTTTCATTAACTCAAAATAATATGCTTAACAATTTTGGGACAAAATTGACCTTTTTAACCTGATAAATCACATTTTCGTAGTTAATATATTTTTGTGTAAAAAGCTTTATATTGCATGAGAAGTGTTAAAATATTTCCCCAATACCAATGCTATTGGAAAAATGTATCCCATGAAAACTTTTTGTTTATCTCCAGTTCAATTCTATTTAAAGTGAGGCTTTCAGATGTGGTCAGGCTATTGGAGCAGAACATTCAAAAATGGTGTCAGTTCCCCCCAAAAGAAGCCAGAGGAGACTTGTTTGTTCACTCCACCAAGTGAGGTACATAGAGAAGGTATATCCTTTCTATAAGAAAAGGTCTTGAAACTGGAGAGATTGCTCAGCAGTTAAGAGTGCTTGCAGCTCTTGCAGAGGACCCTAGTTCTGTCTCCTGCATCCACATCAGGTGGTTTACAATTGCCTATAACTCTGGCTCCAGTGAACATAATGCAGACTTCTGGCATCTATGGGCACCCACATGCAAATAAAATACACATACACACACACACACACACACACACACACACACACACCTATAAAAAGATGCTGGAGAGATGGTTCAGTGGTTAAAAGCACTTGCTGCTGTTGCAGAAGATTTAAGTTTGGTTTTCAGGACCCATGTAGAGCAGGCTCACAGTGATCACTACCTCCAGTTCCTGGGATCCTAGGGCCTCTCTGGCCCCTGGAGGCACCCATGCTCAAGTGACATAGCCACACACAGATGCAGACACATATACACACATAATTAAAAGTGAGAGAAATCTTTTTATAATTGAAAACAGTCCTCACTACTAAATCTACCAGCTGCTTTGATCTGGATTTCTTAGCCTCCAGAACTTACCCATAAATGTTTACTGTTTATAAACTATCTCAAAGAATCCTGTAACCACCGTAGTTAATGGAATGAGTAACTGCTGTGTCACTGTGACTTATTGTGAAGCAATGGCCACCTTCCGGTGAATGGCTCCCATCTGTCCTTGGCTCACCTGCTTTTTTTCCACCCCTTTTAAATGAATGAATACTGATTGTATCACCTCTAACCTTAGCTCAATATTGTCTAGGCACCAATGGATGAAGCATGCACAGATAAGCGGATGTATTAATAAGATAAATATTTGTCATTATAATAAGAGTGCCAATAATTAGAATAAACATTATCCTAAAAAATATATGCATGCAGTCCTTCAAGTCCAAGTCAGCAACCGTAAATGTGAAAATTTTTATAAAAATATATTAGTCATCTTTTTTCTCAATTTTCTTTTTTTCCCTTTTATTGAAAATAGATTTTTATTCTTGTTGTTTTTGGTTTTTTTGCTTTTCGAGACAGGGTTTCTCTGTGTAGCCCTGGCTGTCTTGGAACTCACTCTGTAGACCAGGCTGGCCTGGAACTCAGAAATCTGCCTGCCTCTGCCTCCCAAGTACTGGGATTAAAAGTATGCGCCACCACTGCCTGGCTAAAAATAGATTTTTTTTCTCACATAATATATCCTGATTACAGTTTCCCCTCCCTCTACTCCTCCCAGCTCCTCGCCACTTCCCCTTGCATCTGGATCTGCCCACTTTCCGTCTGTCATTAGGAAACTAACATGCCTCTATGGGAAAATAATAAAATAAAATATAATAAGATAAAACAAACTTAACACGTATGAACTAGACAAACAAACAGAAACAAACAAACAAACAAACAAACAAAGGATAGAGCCCAAGAGAAGATACAAGAAACAGACCTGCTCATTCACACACTCAGGAATCCCATAAAAGCAGTAAACTGGAAATATCTACACAAAGGACCTATGGGTTACAAAGAGAGAAAAGTACATGTAAATAAAATAGATAGAATTAACAAAAAGAAAAAGAAAGAGCCCTGACATGACATGAGACAAGAAGCTGGTGTTGAGGTCATTTTCTGTTGGCCATTTACTGCTTCGCATGCAGCCTACCTACAAGACCAGTTTCTCTTCCCAGTAAGACTCCCTTCCAGGAAAGCAAGTTTGCATTTGCAAGCAGTTATCAACTGGAGGCTGCTTCTGGATGCTTCTGGATGCTTATGGATGGGAACATATATCCACATCTTTTTTTTTTTTTTTTAAATGTTAGAAACCCAGCTGGTGCAGAGCCTTGTGCCATGGGCACACTGCTTCAGTCGCTGTGAGTTCATATGTGTGTTGATCCCATTGATTTAGAGGGCCCTGTTTTCTTGGTGTCCTCCATCCCCTCTGGTTCTTGAATTCTTTCTGCCTCCTCTTCCAAAGGGTATCCTGAGACCTGAATGGAGGGATTTGATAGAGATGTCACATTTAGGGCTGAGTGTTTCTCTTTTATAGCATGTAATGTACCTTCCTGTACCATAGGTGATAGAATGTGGGGTTGAAGGCTCTGTGTAGGTGTGGTTTCCCTGACTTCCTTCTCAGACCTTCTGTCACCTGTATCGAGGAGCACTACTGAGTTTCATGAGTTAATTTCATATCCAGCCACTTGGCTGAAATTGTTTATCAGCTGTAGGAGTTTCTCGGTAGAATTGTTAGGGTCACTTATGTGTCCTATCATATTGTCTGCAAATAAAAATACTTTGACTTCTTCCTTTCCTATTTGTAACCCTCTGGTCTTCTTCAATTGCCTTACTGGTCTAGCTAAGACTTCAAGTAGAATTATATTGAATAGGTGTGGAGAAAGTGGATAATCTTGTCTTTTTCTTATTTTAGTGGAATTGCTTTGAGTGTCTCTCCATTTAAGTTGATGTTGGCTATCGGCATGCTGTAAACTGCCTTTATTATGTTGACACGTGTCCCTTGCATCCCTAATCTCTCCAGGACTTTTATCATGAAGAGGTGTTGATTTTTATCAAAGGCCTTTCTACATCGAATGTCATAATCAAGTGGTTTTTGTCTTTCAGCTTGTTTATATGGTGGATTACATTGACTGATTTTTCATATGTTGAACCATCCCTGCATCTCTGAGATGAAACTTATTTACTTGATCATGGTAGATGATCTTTTTGATGTGTTCTTGGATTCAGTTTGCAAGTACTTTATTGAGCATTTTTAGTCCTAGAAAGTCCTTAATTTCCTTCTTAATTTCTGTCTTTACCCATGTTTCATTCAGTAGAGAGTTGTTCAGTTTCTATGAATTTGCAAGCTTTCTTTGTTGTTGTTGAAGTCTAGCTTTGATCCATGCATGGGCAGGTGAGATGTTATTTCCATTTTCTTCTATCTGCTGAGACATTCTTTGTGTCTCAGTACGTTGTCAATTTTGGAAAAAGTTCCATGAGGTACTGAGAAGAAATATATGCAGATAGATAGATAGATAGATAGATAGATAGATAGATAGATAGAGCACTTGGATGAAATATTCTGTAAATATTTGTTAGGTCCATTTGGTTTATAATGTCAAATATCTCCAGCATTTTTTGTGTTTAGTTTTCATCTGGATAATTTGTGTATTGGCAAGAATGAGGTATTAAAGTCTCCCATGATCAGTATGTGAGGGTCAACATGTGAATTTAAGATACAATATCGTTTCTTTTTATGAACTTGGATGCCTTTCTTTTGCATGCAAAGATATCAACAATTGCAATGCCTTCTTGGTGGATTTTTTCTATGATGAGTACGTAATATTCTTCCTTGTCTCTTCAGACTAGTTTTGGTTTGAGGAGTAACATCTGACAAAATTTTAGTAAATGGCTATACCAGCTTGCTTCTTAGATCCATTTGTTTTCTACATTTACCCTGAAATGATGTCTATCTTTAATGCTATGTTTAATGGTATGTTTCTTAGATGCAGCAGAAAGATGGACCCTGTTTTCATATCCGTTCTGTTCATCTATGTCTTTTTATTGGGGAATCAAGATCATTGATGTTGAGATGTATTAATAAGTGGTGTTTGTAATTCCTGTTATTTTGTTCTCATGGTGGTGGTGGTGGTGGTGGTGGTGTGTGTGTGTGTGTGTCCCTGTTTTTTGATTCACTGACATCTACAACACCAAGGAAGTTGTGAAGCCATAGATTCTTAGCACTACCTAGAATGGGTATGCCAGTGAGGGAAGTTCACAATTCTAAATTTTCCACAAAATTTGGAAATAATTTTGATGTTACTAAAATAGGAAAAGCAGAGGTTAGGTATTCTAATGTTACTAAAGTGGCAAAAACAGATGTTAGGTGTGCTGAGACCTCGCAGAGCCCATCTTACATTGCCAATGTCCTTCCCAGGATTTAGATAGAACAATGGTTGTTTACAGCTCTCAAGATAGAAGTTCTTCCTGTGCCTTCTCTCAAGTACTTCTCACCAGAATTTAGTGTCCACCTATTAGTCAGAAAAGAGTAACCTAAGCCAGGCAGTGGTGGTACACGCCTTTAATCCCAGCACTTGAGAGGCAAAGGCAGGCGGATTTCTGAGTTTGAGGCCAGCCTGGTCTACAGAGTGAGTTCCAGGACAGCCAGGGCTACACAGAGAAACCCTGTCTCGAAAAACCAAAAAAAAAAAAAAAAAAAAAAGAGTAACCTATAATTACCCCATTCCAAGAAGAAAATAAGCTGATGTCAGAGTATGCTTATATATTGAACTGAAATAGGCTTACCAGGTCTCTATTCCAAATTTCATCTTAAATTTAGTTAGGATCAATTTGGATTAAGACAATAAATATTGCCACTGAGTAAAAGCAAAGGGGCCCCAAATTTGTGGTATTCAATATCTAGTCTGGGGGGAAAATATCACTATTTTGATTGAACCCTTTCAAAAATTTCTACCTAACTAATGCAATTCTTAATTGGGAATGTGTACATATTTCATCTAAGAAAGCTAGAAGTTAGCTGTTTATCTACCTATGAAAACTGTTTTCATTTTTATTAGACATATTATTTTATTTTATGTGTGTTTGGCCTGCATATATGTAGGTAAACCACATTTGTGCAGAGGTCAGAAGTAGGCATTAGATCTGTAACTAGAGTTATAGATCATTGTGAACCACCAGGTGCATGCTGGGAATGCAAGAGCAACAAGTTCTTTTAAGTACTGAACTACCTCTCCAGCCCCATAAAATTATAACTCAAAAGCTGCTCCTTACCTATCTTATGTTTGAGAAATAAGTGTGTTTTAGAAGACATTAGGCATTACTTACAAATGCTTCAACATGAGTAAAGGATCTTATGTTGACAGAGCATAGTCAACAAGCAGTGTGCTCAAGTGGTCCAGCCATAAAATAGGAAGAAAAAAAAAAGTGCATCTAGGAGAAATTAGCACAAGGGATTGTTTGAAGGGGCTGAAACCCAGTAGGAGATGGTAAACCAAGCCAGACATCAACAAAAATAGGAACATGCCTAGAAATCAAGGATCAGAGAGCTCAAGTCCCCAGATTAAAACTATAGACACAGCATCACAATCAACAGAAACTTAGCCATGAAACTAATGTACCTGGTAGCAAAGGAAAGCCCCAAATCAGGGAGAAAGGAAGAATATCACTTGGCTTCTCCCTCTTTCTAGCTTTAGCTCTGTGCCCACACCTCCATTTGCAAATCTTGTCCAGAAGCCAGAATCAAAAAGAATCATGAAAAACTAAAGAGTGCACAGTAGGGACAACCAGGCCATAAAAATCAACTAACAGACAAACGACCAGTATGCTGCAACTCAGAAACAAGGTACCAAGAACCCAACACAAAGCTCCTCTACTCAACTCTGCTGCCAGACAGCCCTTTACACATCTTTATCTCCTTCAATGAACTCTTTGGTGAATATGATTTAGAGAACTCTGCTCCAAAGGAAACATTCAATTTAAAGGAAATCCACATGGCCATTTCAACTCTATAGCCCATATCTCTGGGTAACACAGAAATTCAAGGATGCCTCTGTACAGCCAACTTATAAGCATTTAAAGTTTTTAAAGAGACTGGAGCTCTTCCATAGGACCTGAGGTCAATCCCCAGGGCCCACATGGTGGTGTATAATTATCAGTGACTCTAGTCCCAGGGGATCCAGTGCCCTCTTCTGACTTCTTGGAATACTGCACACATATGATGCATAAACATACATGTAGGCAAAACACCCATTCCAATAATAATAATAATTGTTATTATTATTATTATTATTATACAACTATAATTTTAATTTTAAAAATAAAATAGAATTTGTGAAGGCCAGACACAAAACTTATTCTGTAAACCTTACCTCCTTTCTTTTTAACGCCAAATATAAAAAAAAAAAAAGAATTTCTCTTGTTGGCTAGCAAGATCAAGTATCTGAACTGTCACCAGGATAAGAATAAGACAAAATTATGAGTCTTTGCAAACAATAAGCTGTCCAACACAGAGGGTGGCCAAGCCCACCTTCAGTGGCACCATATCAGATAACTGAGAAAATCCTCAAAAGAGTTCTTATTTCTCCTACCTTGTATCTGTCTGTTTTCAAAGATCATGTGTGAACTGAGCCGACCTTGGAAGATAAACTTTGTTCTAAAGAAGGCTGTAGTGACCCTGTAGCATGAAAAAAAAAAAATGCAAAACTCCACCGAACGTGGTCCTGGAAGAACGCACATGGCTTCTGTGTTTCCTTCTATCCTTGTAAATAAGGATCAGGAAAAATGTCAAAAAGACGACTAGGGACACAGGAAGACACCGACAAAAGTGGGTACATTGTGATGGTGGAGCTGGGCCTGAATTCCTCCAGCCATTCTGAAGTGTGTTCTTCTGTAGTGCTGAACCGAGGGACCCACATCACAGAAGAGTAAAGGGAACCACTCTCCCCAGCTGCAAGCACCAGTGTGTAAGGACGCTCACTTGGGAAGCGATTTTCAGAATGCAGATTCTAGAGGAAGATGGCAGTTAATGGAACTGAGCTCTTGTTAGTGGGGTTTGTTTGTGGTTTTTTGTTTTACTCAATTGCATTCACACTTGGAATTCATATTTGATCTAAACAAGGAACTATGCAGTGTCTGTGATTCAAAAACTGTGTGTTTCCATGTGGGGTACGTGTACATGTATATTTGCATGTGATGACTTATATGTATGTGTATATATGTACATATATATATTCTATTTCAATATCATTATGGTAGATATTTGAGTCATAAATAAAAGTCTTCTTTCATTTCTTCCTTAAAAAACATTTTAATGTATTTGTTATTGTTGTGCTCATGTGCATGTGGAGATGGTGGGCGTGTAGTGGTATAGAATGTAGAGGTCAGAAAGTTACTTAGTGGCATCTGTTCTCTCCTTCCACCTCTATCTAGGGTCTGGAACTCAAACTCAGGTGGCAGGTTTATGCAGCAAATGCCTTTTCCTGCTGAGCCATGTTACAGGGCCATTTTTGTTCACAACTTATAAGTCTTTTCTTAAAATTGAAGAATATGTGAGTTATTCTGTGGATTTTTTCAACCCACTTTGTTTCTGAGGTTTTTTTTTCTCACTTCTAATTCTCTACTTACTCACCACAAGGCTTAGAACATTGTTTGACACAATAGGATTAAATAAGAGCAAGGGAGCTCCACTGCAGACTTCTCCATGTTCTCGCACCTTAACTTTTAATTCAAATACTGTCAGTTGGGCATAAGCAGAAAATACAAAGACAATCATATACAAGAAACAAAATAAAACATATTCCACCACAGATTAAATTAGTCTGTCTTAGCTCTCTGATTATTTGAGATAAAATCACATGTGAGCCTCTGTGAGGTCCCAGCCCCCAGTTCTGCAGAGAGAGGAAGAAGAAGCCAAACAGGGTGTCCATGCTGAAGCCACAGACACCTGCATCTCACCATCAGGGGCATCAATGGTCATATTCATCACAGCTGCTTTCAAGGTGCATGCAACAGATATGAGCACGTGGGAGAACAGAAGCTCGGATTTTCATAAACGAGTCAAAAAGAAATTGACTTTGGAGAATGAGTCCACTGATCATGGTCATACATTGTGGTTTAAATGACATGGTTCAAGCTACAACTTGAGTCTATGAGTTCACATGGAACAAGAGTAAAAGATACTGTCTACTGTGTGGCCTCTGTCCTGTAGCAGTCCCTGCTGCTTGTAAAAGAATATTAGCACTCTCTGGAATGTTTTCAAAATAACTGACCTTAGACATAGCTGCTAAGAGGGCTTCACTTTTTTCCCAATGTGCATGACAGGTTTGACTTTCTATTAGTCCTAACCAGACTCTGCAAATGAGTAACCAATTCCAATTGGCTGGAAAGATTTCCACCAACTAAACTATTGGTTTGTATGGCCCTTGACCTTGACTCCCTGATTTGATTGATTTGTAATGTTATATCAGATACATAGGGTTGCAGAGGCAGAAGCAATAAAGAAGCAGTAACTGATCATTTCAAACACCTCATGTATGAGAATATTTTAAGTGGATAGGCCTTTCATCATCTATATGAGGGTGATGCCAATCACTCGCGTGAATTCAGCATCATGCTAACTTCTCTAAGACTCAACAGTTGAATAAAATGGATTTGAAAGCATGTGCAAGTGTATGTACACACACACACACACACACACACACACACGTAATCTTATTTACCCACCAGTGATGACCCACAAGCTTTCCTAGAAGACAGCATCTCTTTCATTAGATCCTTTTAGAATTACTCATCAAATTCCAACAATAATCATTTCAAAAATTATATGATTTTGAGTTCTTGAATATATATTATAATATAGGCTCAGTTTAAAGAACAGTTAGTTCCTATGCCAAGATTCTCAGTTGTCGAAAAGTGGATGTGTACAGTATGGCCTCAAGATGAGTTTTTGAGATTTTTGGACATTTAGGACACAACAAAGCTTGAAAACATGCTCAACTGGACAACGAGAGCTGTAATAATCAGGGCAATCTTGGTTAAATGGTAAACAAACAGACAAATGCAACAGAATAGAGAGAATGGATGATGGCTACTATGCATGGACCCGGAGACCACAGGAGTTCCACAGGAGGGAAACTAGTGAATACGGTAAATTTGATGCTCATACGGAAACAACAAAAGTGTATATTGCCTCACATTTCAAACAAAGGGCAATATTAACTTGAAGAAAGTTGCAGGCATAAATGTGAAAGATGAAATGATAAAGCTTCTAGAACAAAATATGGAGGATTGGAAACTCTTTGAATAGGCAAAAATGTTTGAAGTAGAGAAGAAAAAATGAAAATCCTCTAAGTTCAGTAAACCTCATTAAAGTAACTGCTGGTGAGGCTGGCTCAGCAGATCAAAAACATTTAGAACTATTAGAGTTTTTAAAGATTTATTTTATATATATGAGTGCTCTGTTTTTGTGCACACCAGAAGAGGGAATCAGATTCCATTACAGATGATTGTGAGCCACCATGTGATTACTAGGAATTGAACTCAGAATTTCTGAATGAGAAGCCAGGGCTCTTAAGTGCTGAGCCATCTCTCCAGACACTGTACAACTGGAATTCTGGTGTTTTCAACTTTCCTGGATGTTATGGTTTGGATCTCAGATGTTCTCCCAGAAGGTCTGAGATTAAAGGCATGGTGCCCTGGATAGCAGTAATTAGAAGTGGTACATTTGAGAATCTACTAGATTGTGAGAACTCTAACCTCATGCATGCATCACTCCGTGCACGGATTTGCAGCTTCAGTGCCTAATGGGAGGTGGTAGAAATTTGAGGAGCCTAGTTGGAGAAAGTAGGTCATTGGGGAACTGCTCTGGAGGGATGTTTTCCCCTCGCAACTTCTTCTGGGTCCCTTCTTCCTGATGACCATGAGACAATCAGCATCCCTCCATCATGCACAATGCACAATGAAGTTCTGTTTTACAACATGCCTGAAATAAATAGAGCTAGACAACCATGACAGAAACCTCCGAAACTATGAACTAAGATCATTTCCTCTGGTAAGTGGAAATTTATCACGCTGATGAAAGACTGCCTAACACAACAGTGGAAAGCTGCTGTGCTTACAAAGTAAAGAATTTTCAAAACGAAGCACATGACCATGGATGCCAGGCATCCCACATGAACAGTAAGAGTCTATACCAGTCTCCCTGCAGCTCCTTGTTCCTGTTTGAGAGTAGTAAGTGGCATGGGAAAGAGCTCTGTCTAACTCCTTTATTCACAATGAAAATAACCCAGGCAGCATCTGCCAGATCCTCTCTCTGGTACTACACTGGTTCATCCAGGTGCCCCAGAACTCTCTCAGCTGTAGGAAACGTAAAGCATGTATTAGCTTGTATAGACTGGGAAGATAATGTCTCTTCATTTGTTTTATTTGTTCATTTTTGTTTTGCTCACTGACTAATGAGAATAGGAACCTGGCTTGCCCATACAGCTAGACCAGGGAACATTTTCCAAGGTCAAATGCAAGGCTGTTAGCTCTGGACTATTGGTCAATCCTATCTGCTCATTTTAGTGCCTTCATTCAGCTATAAACACAATGACAATTCCAACACAGGGTGACAAGAGCTTAGTACAAAGCACTGGACGACTGTTTGTTTGGTTTTTTTTTAAGCAGTTATCACGTGACAAAATGTGAGGTGTAAAGCCCCACACACTCAGAGAGTTCAAAAAATCACTGCAGAAATGAATTAGCCTGGGAGGGTTCCATTCAAGAGCTCGAATGGAGATTACTCCTTGCAGAGTAGGTCAAATAAGGATAGGCAGATGGTAACATACAGAACCTACTGTTATTCGGTCCAGTAAGCTCTCCTGATTGCATGCAGCAGGAATCAATTCTAAATTACGTATTCAGAAGAACTTCTTAGAAGGATAGACTACACATCACAGAATCATCGGACAGGACAAGGCCGAGAAAAGGACAGGATCTAACAGAGCCCGCTATCAGTAAGAAACAGCCAAGGTAACAGAGACCGCTATCAGTAAGAAACAGCCAAGGTAACAGAGCCCGCTATCAGTAAGAAACAGCCAAGCTCATTTGACAAAGGTACCTTGACCTAGAGAAATGGCTCAGGGGTTAAGAGCACGGGCTGCTCTGCTTTTCTAGATGTCCTGAGTTTGAGTCCCAACAACCATGTGGTAAATTAAAACCACCTAGAAGGGGATCTGATAAAGACGACCTAGTAAAATCTTTACCAGTCACCTGCAATCAGAATAGTCATCAGGCGGCTGATGCCACCACGGGTGACTCAGTATCTCTACTGAGTCTTACTATTAATCTCTAAATTATTCACCCTTGTTAGAAAAGCTCCCTCATACAATGCAGAACTACAGGCTGTCTACATGCAGAAGGAGACTACACCATTGTTTTCAAGATTAACCTCAACTAACTCAAATAGGCTAAAGTCTCAAACATAAGACTGAAAAGGGCAAAACTACTGTAGCAGAACAAACCAAAGAGCCCAGCGACTCGAATCTTTGCAATGGCTTTGTTTGGGGGCATTTGTTTGTTTGGGTCTGAGGGATAGGTTTTTTATTGTGTACAAAAGGGCATAAGCAACAAAAATAGATATATGAATTATATCAAATTTAAAATCTTCTGCACATCCAAAGAAATGATTAAACAAGAGATAACCTACAGAACAGGAGAAAATAGTCATGTCAAATAAAGGCTTAATATACAAAATATGTCTTTAAAAAACTCAAATAGCAAAAAAAAAAATCTGACTTGTAAAAGAAAAAATATGAATATACATTGTTTCTGGAGGCAATATCAAGCAGATTTCTGAGTCTGAGGCCAGCCTGGTTAAACAGTGAGTTATGGGCCAACTAGGGCTATACCATGACACTCTGTCTTTAAAAAACCAACCAAAACAAACAAGCAAACAAAAACATAACAATCAAATATCTTCATGTTTCTCAGGTGATGACTGCTTGCTCTGTCATCTTTAGCCCATTTAACACAAAGGCAGCACAGTGGTATTAGAATCTTTGTGGACTGTTGACACCTGCTCCCCAAGCTGACGTCTGGTCCCCAGCTTAAAATCACCCCTAGCATAATTGTAGCCATTTTGTCCTATGCCTGCCAGTCATTAATGCAAAAAATACCTTGACTCAGAGCAGGGTCATGCTGACCCTGTTATAATCTGTATGTTCTGAGATTTATTAATCCTTTTTTTAAATTTTTTTTCATATTTTATTTATATTTCAAATGTTTCCCCCTTTCCAGATCTCCCCTTTGGAACCTCCCCATTCCCTCGGCCCTACCCCTGCCACTATGGGGATATTCTCCAACCCACCCACCCATTCTTGTCTTCCCTCCTTGTCATTCTCCTATACTGGGGGATCTAACACCCTCAGGTCCAAAGACCTCTCCTCCCCCTGATGGATGAATAGACCCTCCACTGCCACATTTGTGGCCAGCACCATGGGTCCCTCCATGTGTATTCTTTGATTGGTGGATCAGTCTCCAGGAGTATCGGGGGGTCAGGCCAGTTGCCACTGTTGTTACCTCCCTGGGGCTGCACACTCCCTCAGCTCCTTCAGTCCCTTCTCCAAGTCCTCCATATGGGACCTCACACTCAGCCCTACTGTTGCTGTGAAGTGACTCTTGGGTATTTCAAGCTTTGGGGCTAGTAACCACTTAACAGTGAGTACATACCATGTTCATTCTTTTGTGACTGCGTTACTTCACTCAGGATGATATTTTCAAGATCCATCCATTTGCCTGCGAATTTCATGAAGTCATTGTTTTTAAAAGCTGAGTAGTATTCCATTGTGTAAATGTACCACATTTTCTGTATCCATTCCTCTGTGGAGGGACATCTGGGTTGATTCAGCTTCTGGCTATTATAAATATGGCTGCTATGAACATAGTGGAACATATGTCTTTATTACATGTTGGAGTATCTGCTGGGTATATGCCCAGGAGTGGAATAGCTGGGTCCTCAGGTAGTATTATGTTCATTTTTCTGAGGGTCCACCAAACTGATTTCCAGAGAGGTTGTATCAGCTTGCAATCCCATCAGCAATGGAGGAGTGTTCCTCTTTCGCCACATCCTCGCCAACATCTGCTGCTGTCACCTGAGTTTTTGATCTTAGCCATTCTGACTGGTGTGAGGTGAAATCTCAGGGTTGTTTTGATTTGCATTTCCCTGATGACTAAGGATGTTGAACATTTCTTTAGGTGCTTCTCAGCCATTTGACTTCCCTCAGTTGAGAATTCTCTGTTTAGTTCTCTTCCCCATTTTTTGATAGGGTTATTTGGATCTCTGGAGTCTAGCTTCTTGAGTTCTTTGTATACATTGGATATTAGCCCTCTATCGGATGTAGGATTGGTAAATATCTTTTCCCAATCTGTAGGTTGCCGTTTTGTCCTATGTACAGTGTCCTTTGCCTTACAGAAGCTTTGTAATTTTATGAGGTCCCATCTGTCAATTCTTGATCTTAGAGCACAAGCCATTGGTGTTCTGTTCAAGAACTTTTCCCCTGTGCCCATGTATTCGAGACTTTCCCCCACTTTCTCTTCTATTAGATTCAGTGTATCTGGTTTTATGTGAAGGTCCTTGATCCACTTGGACTTGAGCTATGTACAGGGAGATAGGAATGGATCAATTCACAATCTTCTACATATAGACCACCAGTTGAACCAGAACCATTTGTTGAAGATGCTGTCTTTTTTCCACTGTATGGCTTTAGCTCCTTTGTCGAAGAACAAGTGACCATAAGTGTGTGGGTTCATTTCTGGGTCTTCGATTCTATTCCATTGATCTACCTGCCTGTCACTGTACCAATACCATGCAGTTTTTATCACTACTGCTCTGTAGTACAGCTTGAAGTCAGGGAGGCTAATTTCCCCAGAAGTTCTTTTATTGTTGAGAATAGTTGTTGCTCTCCTGGGATTTTTGTTATTCCATATGAATTTGAGAATTGCTCTTTCTAGGTCTATGAAGAATTGAGTTGGGATTTTGATGGGAATAGCATTGAATTTGAATATTGCTTTTGGCAGGATGGTCATTTTAACTATATTAATCCTGCCGATCCATGAGCATGGGAGATCTTTCCATCTTCTGAGGTCTTCTTTGATTTCTTTCTTCAGAGACTTGAAGTTCTTGTCATACAGATCTTTCACTTGTTTGGTTAGAGTCACACCAAGATATTTTATATTGTTTGTGACAATTGTGAAGGGTGTCATTTCCCTAATTTCTTTCTCAGCCTGTTTATCCTTCGAGTATAGGAAGGCTACTGATTTGCTTGAGTTAATTTTGTATCCAGCCACTTTGCTAAAGTTGTTTATCAGCTGTAGCAGATCTCTGGTGGAGTTTTCGGGTCACTTAAGTATACCATCATATCATCTGCAAATAGTGATACTTTGATTTCTTCCTTTCCAATTTGTATCCTTTTGACCTCCTTTTGTTGTCTAATTGCTCTAGCTAGAACTTCAGGTACTATATTGAGTAGATAGGGAGAAAGAGGGCAGCCTTGCCTAGTCCCTAATTTTAGGGGGATTACTTCAAGTTTCTCTCCATTTAGTTTGATGCTGGCCACTGGTTTGCTGTATATTGCTTTTACTATGTTTAGGTATGCTCCTTGAATTCCTGATCTTTCCAGGACTTTTATCATGAAGGGATGTTGAACTTTGTCAAATGCTTTTTCAGCATCTAACGAAATGACCATGTGGTTTCTTTCTTTGAGTTTGTTTATGTAGTGGATTACATTGATGGATTTCTGGGTATTGAACCATCCCTGCATCCCTGGGATGAAGCCTACTTGATCATGGTGAATGATCGTTGTGATGTGTTCTTGGATTCAGTTTGCAAGAATTTTATTGAGTATTTTTGCATCGATATTCATGAGGGAAATTGGTCTGATGTTTTCTTTTATTATTGGGTCTTTGTGAGGTTTTGGTATCAGTGTAACTGTAGCCTCATAGAATGAATTGGGTAGTGTTCCTTCTGTTTCTATTTTGTGGAATAGTTTGAAGAGTATTGGTATTAGGTATTCTTTGAAGGTCTGATAGAATTCTGCACTGAACCCATCTGCTCCTGGGCTTTTTTTGGTTGGGAGACTGTTAATGACTGCTTCTATTTCTTTGGGGGTTATGAGACTGTTTAGATGGTTTATCTGATCCTGATTTAACTTTGGTGATTGGTATCTGTCTAGAAACTTGTCCATTTCCTCCAGATTTTCCAATTTTGTTGCATATAGGCTTTTGTAGTAGGATCTGATGTTTTTTAATTTCCTCAGAGTCTGTTGTTATATCTCCATTTTCATCTCTAATTTTATTAATTTGGATACTGTCTCTGAGCCCTCTGGTTAGTCTGGCTAAGGGTTTATCTATCTTGTTGATTTTCTCAAAGAACCAGCTCTTGGTTTTGTTGATTCTTTGTATAGTTCTTTTAGTTTCCACTTGGTTGATTTCAGCCCTTAATTTGATTATTTCCTGCCTTCTACTCCTCTTGGGTGTATTAGCTCTTTTTGTTCTAGAACTTTCAGATGTGCTGTTAAGATGTTAATGTATGCTCTCTCCAGTTTCTTTTTGGAGGCATTCAGAGCTATGAGTTTTCCTCTTAACACTGCTTTCATTGTGTCCCATAGGTTTGGGTAACTTGT
This sequence comes from Rhynchomys soricoides, assembly GCA_019843965.1. NCBI lineage: Eukaryota > Metazoa > Chordata > Mammalia > Rodentia > Muridae > Rhynchomys > Rhynchomys soricoides. Next base: position 9,719,358 of record JADRCH010000063.1, on the reverse strand, counting down.
ACTTCCATTTTCATTAAATTCTAGGAAGTCTTTAATTTCCTTCTTCATTTCTTCCTTGACCAAGTTATCATTGAGCAGAGCATTGTTCAACTTCCATGTGTATGTGGGCTTTCTGTTGTTGTTGTTGCCATTGAAGACCAACCTTAATCCATAGTGATCTGATAGGAGACGTGGGATTATTTCAATCTTCTTATATCTGTTGAGGTTTGTTTTGTGACCAATTATATGATCAATTTTGGAGAAGGTACCATGAGGTGCTGAGAAGAAGGTATATTCTTTTGATTTAGGATGAAATGCTCTATAGATATCTGTTAAACCCGTTTGTTTCATAGCATCTGTTAGTTTAACCTGTCTCTGCTTAGTTTAAGTTTCCAAGATCTGTCCATTGATGAGAGTGGGGTGTTGAAGTCTCCCACTATTATTGTGTGAGGTGCAATGTGTGCTTTGAGCTTTAGTAGAGTTTCTTTTATAAAAGTGGGAGCTCTTGCATTTGGGGCATAGATGTTCAGAATTAAGAGTTCTTCTTGGTAGATTTTTCCTTTGATGAGTATGAAGTGTCCTTCCTCAACCTTTTTGATGATTTTTGGTTGAAAGTCAATTTTACCTGATATTAGAATGGTTACTCCAGCCTGTTTCTTGGGGCCATTTGCCTGGAAAATTGTTTTCCAGCCCTTTACTCTGAGGTAGTGTTTGTCTTTAACTCCGAGGTGCATTTCCTGGATGCAACAAAATGCTGGGTCCTGTTTATGGATCCAGTCTGTCAGTCTATGTCTTTTTATTGGGGAGTTGAGACCATTGATGTTAAGAGATATTAAAGAATAGTGATTATCATTTCCTGTTATTTTTGATATTGTTTATATTGTTTGTGTGGCTATCTTCTTTTGAGTTTGTTGAAAGATTATTTTCTTGCTTTTTCTTGAGTGTAGTTTCCCTCCTTGAGTTGGCATTTTCCATATTTTATTCTTTGTAGGGCTGGGTTTGTGGAAACATACTGTGCAAATTTGGATTTGTCATAGAATATTTTGGTTTCAACATCTATGATTATTGAGAGTTTTGCTGAGTATAGCAGCCTGGGCTGGCATTTGTGTTCTCTTAGAGTCTGTATGAGATCTGCCCAGGATCTTCTAGCTTTCATAGTCTCTGGTGAGAAGTCTGGTGTAATTCTGATAGGTCTGCCTTTATATGTTACTTGCCCTTTTTCCCTTACTGCTTTTAATATTCTTTCCTTGTTTTGTGCATTTGGTGTTTTGTCTATGATGTGACAGGAGGAATTTCTTTTCTGGTCCAGTATATTTGGTGTTCTGTAGGCTTCTTGTATATTTATGTTCATCTCTTTCTTTTGGTTAGGGAAGTTTTCTTCTTTAATTTTGTTGAAGATATTTACTGGTCCTTTAAGTTGGGAGTCTTCACTCTCTTCTATACCTATTATCCTCAGGTTCTGTCTTCTCATTGCATCCTGGATATCTTGGATGTTTTGGGTTAGGAGCGTTTTGGGTTTTGGGTTCTCTTTGACTGTTGTGTCCATGTTTTCTATGGTATCTTCAGCACCTGAGATTCTCTCTTCCATCTCTTGTATTCTGTTGGTGATGCTTGCATCTATGACTCCTGATTTCTTTCCTATGTTCTCTAGCTCCAGGGTTGCTTCCCTTTGTGATTTCTTTATTGTTTCTATTTCTGTTTTTAATTCCTTAATGGGTTTGTTCATTTGTTTGATTGTGTTTTCCTGTAATTCTGCCCGTTTGATTGTGTTTTCCTGTAATTCTTCAAGGGATTTTTGTGTGTCCTCTTTAAGAGCTTCCAGTTGTTTACCTGTGTTCTCTTGTATTTCTTTAAGGGAGTTATTTATTTCCTTCTTAAAATTTTCTATCATCCTCTTGATAAGTGATTTTAAGTCTGAGTCTTCCTTTTCTGGTGTGTTGGGATATCCAGGACTGGCTGTGGTGGGAAAGCTGGGTTCTGACAAAGCCAAGTAGTCTTGGTTTCTGTTCCTTGTGTTCTTGCCCTTGCCTTTTGCCATCTGGTTATCTCTGGCATTAGCTGGTCTTTCTCTCTCTGACTGTGGCTTGTCTTTCTTTCAAGCCCAGATGTCAATATTCCTGGGAGGCAAGTTCTCTTCCGGCTGTTCTTCAGACCCTGCATCTGGAGCCCTCCTTCAGCTGGCTCTTCCACACAAGTGGGCGGGTCACTTTCTCCCTGTCCTGTTTGTCTATAGAGGCCTGGTGGCCCAGGCAGGGGTCTCTGGCCACAGGTGGAAGCAGGCAGGCTCTTACCTCCCTGCTTTTCCTCAGTCCCTCAAGATTTGTTAATCTTAAGAAATTCCACAACCATAAGCTCCACTTAGGTTTAATCAGAATAAAGGTCAGTAGCACTGTTCCCTCTAGACTGTAATAGCTTGAGTCAGGCCCGAGCACCACTGTATATAAACTCACTGTGGTTTTTTCCTTTATAAGCTATCCCTGGTCCAGCCTCAGCTCCCAAGTCTATGCTGCAACCCTGATCAATCTGTCTTGGGGTGTGCGTCCAATAAACTATTCTTGCTTAACTGAAAAAAAAAAAAAAAGATACACAAATAGTCAACAGGTTCTGTTAGAAATGTTCAAAATCACTAACTATTAAAGAAAAAAACTCAAAATGACTAGAATACATTGCCTCAGGCCAGTAAAAGTGACAACTATCAAAAGGACAAAAGATAATGAATGCATGTGAGAATTTCAAGAGAAAAGAATGTTTTCATACCATTGATGGAAGTGAAAGAAGACAGTGCTGAGATTACTTCAAATCATGTTTGTGTTCCAGCATTTCCACTGCTAAATAGATGCTAAGTATATGCCTAAGAAACAAACAGAAGCCAAGGGCAGGCTTCACTTCCCAGCTTATTACAGCATTATTTACTTTCATAATAGCAAGACATGGTACCAACCAATGAATAAAGAAGATGTGGAGTCCACATATGATGGGATGTCACTAAAACATTTTTACAGAAGGAAAATCCTGCCATTTCAATATGGATGAATCCAGGGAACAATACATTAAGTGAGATAAGTCAGTGTAGAAAGGCAAATTTCATATGATCTCACTTAAGTGGATATAGAATCTTGACAGCTTGAACTCACGGAAAGAGAGAACAGAATGGTGTCTGTCAGGGAAGAAAGCAGGTATACTGAAGAGATGTCAAGTGGAAAAAAACAAAGTTTCAGGTGATCAGGAGGTATGTCCAAGAGAAGCAATATTTTGTCAATTTTAAAAAATAAGTATAAACAGAATAAGAAAATGAGAAAATAAGAAAAGAAAAGAAAGAGTAGAGAAGGGGAAAGAGGAGGAAGGAGAGGAAGGTAAGAAGATGGAGAAGAGGAACAATGAATAAAACACAACATCAAGGTGCCCATTCCCTCATCAAGAGACTATATACGTGAAGTTTGGTTACTAGAAAAGAGAGCGACATATCCTTCCAGAGTCCTTCCCCACACTCCCTTGATTTCCCAGAGGCAGGCCTACAATGTGTACAAGAACTTGCTCCAAATAGAATGTTATAATTCTGAGTGGCTCCAGCTTTTTAACTCAACCCATTAAACCAAAATGCCTCAAACAAGTATTTGTCCTATTGTTTGCTAAGAAATCACAGGTCTTCTAAAAGAAGACCTAAAGAAGACCTTCTAAAGGTCTTCTAAAAGAAGACCTTTGCCACTAAAAAATCAAATCATAAAAGTTTCAGCCAATGGTTGGAACTAGAAAAAAATCATTCTGAGTGAGGTATCCCAGACTTAGAAAGATGAATATGGTACTTATCTTCTTGTATGTAGCTATTAGCTGGGAAGTTGTGATAACCAAGCTACAATTCATAGAACCACAGAGAGTGGATATAGAGTAAGGGATGTGAGAGAACAGATAGATCCATTAGGAAAGGGAAATAGAATAAATAGATATGAACAGATGGGGTGTGAGAATGAGAGGATCAAGTTGGGAAAAAGAAGGCAAAGAGGATTTCAGGAGGCAATACAGGGATCTAAATAAAACCCAAATAATGGGCAAATGCAGAGTCCCAAATGAAGCTTCCAATGCCGGGACAGGGTTACATCTAATTGAGTTATTGGCCAGAGGGGCCTCAAGGGAATTCCCTAGCCAACCCAGTCCCAGTGCTGAAAACAATGCCTACACAACTCATTGAAAATGGAGATGCCGAGCTGGTGCCTACATAGAACTCCTACATCCCAGCATCTTTGGCACTCCTAAGTACTCTACCCACTGTCAAAAACAATAGTCAAGCCAGCCACAAACTCTTTCTCTATAATGATGTACTACCTGAAAGATAGGCTAGGGCAATGGAGGCACAAAGCTTGTGGGAGTAACCAACCAATAACTCACTTGACTTAAGGCTCGTTTCAGGAGATAGACCCTATACACAACACTGCTCGGGTTTCCAAGAATCTGGGACTAGATAGCCCCAGGACCTAAGGCAAAACCAAATAACACTGGTCTAGAAAAGGGGGGGAAAGTGATAAAGTGCCCCCTAGTGATACTCTGCTATATTCATAGATGGGTGACTTATTCAGCCACATCAGAAAAGCTTCCTCCTGAAGCAGATGGGAACAAATATAGAGACCCATATCCAGGCATTACACAGAGAATGAGAGACCTTGGAACACTCAGTCTTAAATGGGATGTCTCCATCAAATCCCTCCCATCAAAGCTCAGGGAACCTAAGGAAGAGGAGACAGAAAGGATATAAGAGGCAGAGGGGATGGAGCGTTGCAGGATATTGTAGCACACCGTGAACCCTGAGATTGTGTTATTCAGTGGGAAAAAAACCTGTTTCTGATTGTAGTGTGGCTCAACCCTTAGCACACATCTTTAATCCCTCTGGCTGGAATACAGACACACTCTTAAAGGCGTGTACCTTTAATCCCAAACAATGAAGGAAAAGTTAGTTTGTAAAAGGAAAAGGCCATGTTTCAAAGTGATGTCTAATTGAGTAACAAAGTGACAAATTAGAGAAAGCTGGGACAGAATAGGAGATGCCCAACTCTCAAGAGAAGAGAGAGGAAGCTACTTGAGGGGCAGTGCAGAGAAGGGGGAGAGGAGAGAGGAGAGAAAAGAGAAAGAGAAGAAAGAAGAGAGAAAGAGAGGGGGAGAAGAGGGGAGAGGAGGGGGAGGGGGGATAGGGAGGGGAGGGAAGGGGAGGGGAGAAGAGGAGAGGAGAGGAGAGGAGAGGAGAGGAGAGGATGCACTTTTACCAGAACAGTTGTACAGAGACAGGTTGCAGAGAGAGAGCAAGCTAGATGCAGGTGAAAACAGAATGAGCCAGTGAATAAGGAGCCAGAAGATTAGAAAATATTGCCAAAGTTAGTATGAGGCCAAGTAGATTTATTCCAGAGAGGCTGAGAGAGAGAAGCCAGACTGAATCAGTCCGCTTAAAGAGGAGTTTGAGACAGGACATCTGAGTTGACCAGCCAGTGAGAGTTCAGAAAGAACTAGAAAGGGTGACCTTATTCAGCAGTATGTCTCAGAGGCTGAAAGCATTCTAGGCCTAGATAAGATTGTAAGGCAGATAGAAGCTTCCAGGACTAGGCCTAGGGTAGCAGACAGAGGCAGTAAACCTCCAAGACAACAATTATTACAGGAGAATACAAGTTACTTTTATAATGAAGGACACCCAAAAAACAAGGCCCTCTAAATCAACACGAGCAAAGTTCACATGAACTCACAGAGACTAAAGTAGCATACAGAGGGCCTGTTCAGGTCTTAACCAGTTACTCTTGTGCTTATATTATGGCTTCCAGTTTAGTGTCTTTATGGGATTCCTGACTTGGCTAAAGATTGGGTCTCTGGTTTTTCTGTCTTCTCTTGAACTTTTTTCCTTCTGCTGATTTGTCTTGTACAACTTCGATGTGACACTTTTTGGTTTACCTTATATTTTATTTTGTTATATTTTTGAATGAATGAATGAATGAATAAAAACCTACCCGCTAGGTTAAAGGTTAACAACTGAACTGCCACTTATACCTGCTGGGAGAGGAAAAATCAGTTTTCTCCAATAGAGTGATACTGGATACATCAACCACTCCAGGACAGGTCTCCTGTTCAGGAGTAGTTGACTGACATATAATAGACTCCACAGTTTTTGTATGCTTTTACTTGGTTACACTTTGATGTGTTTTTCTTTCTTTCTCTTTTTCTTCTTTCTTTCATTCTTCTTGGGGTGTGTTTTCCTTTTGTTTTCTTGGTTTAGAGAAGTGTGTTGTATTGGAATTTTGTTTGTCTTCTGAGAAAGAACTTAAAATCATATGGGTATGGAGGGAAAGAGGATCTGGAAGGGTTTGAGGGAGAATATGATCAAGATATATTTAAATTTTAAACATGTTTTAAATAATTAAAAAATATAATTAAGAGCCTTCCAGTTTATGCCTGTAGCCTATGCCACACTGCTCCATACCCAAATAGCACAGGGAAACAGCTAGCCTCACAGGAGTTGACAGACCTGTGACCGGGTGTAAGACCAGAACCTCTGCTCAAAGGGACCTGCCCGGAACCTTCAGGATCCAGGAATCGAGGAGCAGCCTGGGACAGGAGACTTGCAGTTTCCATCTGTGGCCGGAGATCTGAGCCTGTGCCACAAGGCTCCATAGCCAAATAGCACTGGAAGAAAGCTAGCCTCCCAGGAGTGTAGACAACACTGTGATTGGAGGTAAGACCAGCACCTCGGCTCAGAGGGACCCACCCAGAACACTTAGGACACAGGAACTGAAGAGGGGCCTTCCGGTTTTCTTCTGCGGGCAGAGAGCTGATCCTGTGACACAGGGCTCCATACCCAAATACTACCAGGAGAGAGTTGGTCTCCCAGGAGTGCCAACAGACCTTCGAGCACAGGCAAGACCACCACTTCTGTTCAAATTCCTCGATCAAGAGGGACCCTCACAGAGCCATCAGGACACAGGAATCAAGGAACAGCTGGGGACAGGATCCTTCTGGTTTCTGTCTGCACCCCAGAGCTGACCCTGTACCACAGCTCTCCAAACCCAAATTCCTCTCAGAGAGAACTGGTCTTCAAGGAGTATTGACACAGAGGCTTGCAGGAGGGACAAGCCAAAGTCAGAGAGAACAAGACCAGCTAACACCAGAGATAACCAGATGGTGAAAGGCAAGGAAAGAACATAAGGAACAGAAACCAAGGCAACTTGGAATCATCAGAACCCAGTTCTCCCACAACAGCAAGCCCTGGATACCCCAACACACCAGAAAAGGAAGACTCAGACTTAAAATCACATCTTATGATAATGATAGAAGACTTTAAGAAGGAAATAAATAACTCCCTTAAAGAAATACAAGAGAATGCAGGTAAATAGCTAGAAGCCCTTAAAGAAGAAACACAAAAATCCCTTTAAAAATTACAAGAAAACACAATCAAGCAGGTGAAGGAAATGAACAAAACCATCCAAGATCTAAAAATGGAAATAAAAACAATAAAGAAATCACAAAGGGAGACAACCCTGGAGATAGAAAACCTAGGAAAGAGATCAGGAGTCATAGATGCAAGCATCACCAACAGAATACAAGAGATGGAAGAAAGAATCTCAGGTGCAGAAGATACCATAGAAAACATTGAGACAACAGTCAAAGAAAATGCAAAATTCAAAAAGCTCCTAACACAAAACATCCAGGAAATCCAAGACACAGTGAGAAGGCAGAAGCTAAGGATAATAGATATAGAAGAGAGTGAAGATTCCAAACTTAAAGGACCAGTAAATATCTTCAACAAAATTATAGAAGAAAACTTCCCTAAGGTAAAGACAGAGATGAACATAAACATTCAAAAAGCCTGCAGAACTCCAAATAGATTGGACCAGAAAAGAAATTCCTCCTGTCACATAATAGTCAAAGCACCAAATGCACAAAACAAGGAAAGAATATTAAAAGCACTAAGGGATAAAGGTCAAGTAACATATAAAGGCAGACCTATCAGAATTACACAGAATTACACCAGACTTCTCACCACAGACTATGAAAGCTAGAAGATCCTGGGCAGATCTCATACAGACCCTAAGAAAACACAACTGCCAGCCCAGGCTGCTATACCCAACAAAACTCTCAATTACCATAGATGGTGAAACTAAGATATTCTATGAAAAAAACAAATTTACACAATATGTTTTCACAAACCCATCTCTACAAAGGATAACAGATGGAAAACACCAATACAAAGAGGGAAACTACACCCTAGCAAAAGCAAGAAAGTAATCTTCTTTCAACAAACCCATAAGAAGATCATGACACAAACATAAAAATAACATCAAAAATAACAGGAAGCAATAATCACTATTCCTTAATATCTCTGAACATCAATGGACTCAATTCCCCAATAAAAAGACAGACTAACAGACTGAATACATATAACAGGTCCCAGCATTTTGCTGCATACATGAAACGAACCTCCATGTTAAAGACAATCGCTACCTCGGAGTAAAGGGCTGGAAAACAATTTTCCAGGCAAATGGTCCCAAGAAACAGGCTGGAGTAGCCATTCTAATATTGGATAAAATCGACTTTCAACTAAAAGTCATCAAAAAAGATAAGGAAGGACACTTCATCATCATCAAAGGAAAAAGCTACCAAGAAGAACTCTCAATTCTGAACATCTATGCTCCAAATACAAGGGCACCCACATTCATAAAAGAAACTTTACTGAAGCTCAAAGCACACATTGCACCTCACACAATAATAGTGGGAGATTTCAACACTCCATTCTCATCAATGGACAGATCTGGAAACATAAACTAAACAGAGACACAGTGAAACTACCAGATGCTATGGACCAAATGGATTTAACAGATATCTATAGAGCATTTCATCCTAAATCAAAAGAATATCCCTTCTTCCCAGCACCTCATGGTACCTTCTCCAAAACTGACCATATAATCAGAAAATTGAAATAATCTCATGCCTCCTATCAGATCACTACAAATTAAGGATGGTCTTCAATAGCAACAAAAACAACAAAAAGCTCACATACACGTGGAAACTGAACAATGCTCTACTCAATGATTTTCCTTTGTCAAGGAAGAAATAAAGAAAGAAATTAAAGACTTCCTAGAACTTAATGAAAATGAAAGTACAACGTACCCAAACAGATGGGGCACAATGAAAGCAGTGTTAGGAGGAAAACCCATAGCTCTGAGTGCCTCCAAAAAGAAACTGGAGAGAGCATACCCTAGCAGCTTAACAGCACACCTGAATGCTCTAGAACAAAAAGAACCTAATACACCTAAGAGGAGTAGAAGGTAAGAAATAATCAAACTCAGGGCTGAAATCAACCAAGTAGAAACAAAAAGAACTATACAAATAATCAACAAAACCAGGAGCTGGTTCTTTGAGAAAATCAACAAGATAGATAAACCTTTAGCCAGACTAACCAGAGGGCACAGAGACAGTATCCAAATTAACAAAATCAAAAATGAAAAGGGAGATATAACACCAGAAATTCAAAAAAATCATCATATCCTACTACAAAAGTCTGTACTCAGCAAAATTGGAAAACCTGAATGAAATGGACAATTTTCTAGACAGAAATTTGGTATTTCTAGATACCAAATACCAAAGTTAAGTCAGAATCAGATAAACCATCTAAACAGTCCCATAACCCCTAAAGAAATAGAAGCAGTCATTAACAGTCTCCCAACCAAAAAAAGCCCAGGAGCAGATGGGATTAGTGCAGAATTCAATCAGCCCTTCAAAGAAGACCTAATACCAATACTCTTCAAACTATTCCACAAAATAGAAACAGAAGGAACACTACCCAGTTCATTCTATAAGGCCACAGTCACACTGATTCCAAAACCTCACAAAGACCCAACAAAGAAAAAATACTTTAGACCAATTTCCCTTATGAATATAAATGCAAAAATACTCAATAAAATTCTCGCAAACAGAATCCAAGAACACATCAAAACGATCATTCATCTTGATCAAGTAGGCTTCATCCCAGGGATGCAAGGAAGGTTCAATATTGGTTGCTGGAAATCCAACAACATAATCTACTACATAAACAAACCCAGAGAAAAAGACCACATGATCATTTCATTAGATGCTGAAAAAGCACTTGACAAAATTCAACATCCCTTCATGATAAAAGTCTTGGAAAGAAGATCAGGAATTCAAGGCTCATACCTAAACATAGTAAAAGCAATATACAGCAAACCAGTAGCCAACATCAAACTTAATGGAGAGAAACTTGAAGCAATCCCACTAAAATCAGGGACTAGACAAGGCTGCCCTCTCTCACCCTATCTATTCAATATAGTACTTAAAGTTCTAGCTAGAGCAGTCAGACAACAAAAGGAGGTCAAAGGGATATAAATTGGAAAGGAAGAAATCAAAATATCACTATTTGCAGATGATATGATCATATACTTAACTGACTGGAAAAACTCCACCAGAGAACTGCTATAGCTGATAAACAACTTCAGCAAAGTGGCCGGATATAAAATTAACTCAAACAAATCAGTAGCCTTCCTATACTCGAAGGATAAACAGGCTGAGAAAGAAATTAGGGAGATGACACCCTTCACAATTGTCACAAACAATATAAAATATCTTGGTGTGACTCTAACCAAACAAGTGAAAGATCTGTATGACAAGAACTTCAAGTCTCTAAAGAAAGAAATTGAAGAAGACCTCAGAAGATGGAAAGATCTCCCCTGCTCATGGATTGGCAGGATTAATATAATAAAAATGGCCATCCTGCCGAAAGCAATCTACAGATTCAATGCAATCCCCATCAAAATTCCAACTCAATTCTTCATAGACTTAGAAAGAGCAATTCTCAAATTCATTTGGAATAACAAAAAACCCCAGGATAGCAAAAGCTATTCTCAACAATAAAAGGACTTCTGGAGGAGTCAACCTCCCTGACCTCAAGCTGTACAATGAGCAATAGTGATTAAAAACTGCATGGTATTGGTACAGTGACAGGCAGATAGATCAGTGGAATAGAACTGAAGACCCAGAAATGAACCCACACACCTTCAGTCACTTGATTTTTGACAAAGGAACTAAAACCATCCAGTGGAAAAAAGACAGCATTTTCAACAAATGGTGCTGGTTCAACTGGCAGTCATCATGTGGAAGAATACAAATTGATCCATTCCTATCTCCCTGTACAAAGCTCAAGTCCAAGTGGATCAAAGACATCCACATATAACCAGATACACTGAATCTAATAGAAGAAAAAGTGGGGAAATCTTGAACACATGGGCACAGGGGGGAAAGTTCCTGAACAGAACACCAATGGTTTATGCTCTAAGATCAAGAATCAACAAATGGGACCTCATAAAATTCCAAAGCTTCTATAAGGCAAAGGATACTGTCAATAGGACAAAACAGCAACCAACAGATTGGGAAAAGATCTTTACCAATCCTACGTCTGATACAGGGCTAATATTCAATATATAGAAAGAACTCAAGAAGTTAGACTCTAGAGATCCAAATAACCCTATCAAAAAATGGGGAAGAGAGCTAAACAAAGAATTCTCAACTGAGGAAACTTGTAAGGCTAAGAAGCACCTAAAGAAATGTTCAACATCCTTAGTCATCAAGGAAATGCAAATCAAAACAACCCTGAGATTCCACCTCACACCAGTTAGAATGGCTAAGATCAAAAACTCAGGTGACAGCAGATGCTGGCAAGGATGTGGAGAAAGAGAAACACTCCTCCATTGCTGGTGGGATTGCAAGCTGGTACAACCACTCTGGAAATCAGGTGGCAGACCCTCAGAAAATTGGACATGGTACTACCTGAGTACCCAGCTATACGGTAACTTCTGGGCATATACCCAGAAGATGCTCCAACATGTAATAAAGACACATGCTCCACTATGATCATAGCAGCCATATTTATAATAGCCAGAAGCTGGAGACAACCCAGATGTCCCTCAACAGAGGAATGGATACAGAAAATGTGGTACATTTACATCATGGAATACTACTCAGCTATTAAAAGCAATGAAATTCACAGGCAAATGGATGGAACTTGAAAATATCATCCTGAGTGAGTGTACTGGCTGGTTTTGTGCCAACTTGACACAAGCTAGAGTTATCACAGAGAAAGGAATTTCAGTTGAGAAAATGCCTCCATGAGATCCAGGTGTAAGGCATTTTCTCAATTACTGATCAAGGGGGGAGGGCCCCTTGTGGGTGGTACCATCTGTGGGCTGGTAGTCTTGGGTTCTATAAGAAAACAGGTTGAGCAAGCCAGGAGAAGCAAGCAAGCAAGTCAGTAAGCAGCATTCCTCCATGTCCTTTGCATCAGCTCCTGCTCCTTGACCTGCTTGAGTTCCAGTCCTGACTTCCTCTTGTGATGAACAGCAGCATGGAAGTGAAACCTCAATAAACCCTTTCCTCCTCAACTTGCATCTTGGTCATGATGTTTGTGCAGGAATAGAAACCCTGACTAAGACAGTGAGGTAACTCAGTCACAAAAGAACAAACATGGTATGTACTCACTGATAAGTGGATATTTGCCCAAAAGTTTGGAATACCCAAAATTCAATTCACAGAAACAATTGGACTGAGCATGGGGTCCTGGATGGAGGAGTTGGAGAAGGGACTGAAAGAGCTGAGGGCATTTGCAACCCCATGGAGGGAGCAACAATGTCCACTGGCCAGACCCCCGAGCTCTCAGAGACTGAACCACCAACCAAAGAATACACATGGAGGGACCCATGGTGCTGGCCACATATGTGGCAGAGGAGGACCTTGTTGGTCATGAATGGGAGGAGAGGCCCTTGGGTCTGAAGGTGTTAGATGATCCAGTATAGGGGAATGCCAGGGAGGGAAGATGGGAGGGGTTAAATACCCTCATAGAGGCAGGGGAAGGGAGATGGGATAGGGGGTTTCCAAAGGGGAGACCTAGAAAGGGGGAAACATTTGAAATGTAAATAAAGTATCAAAAATACAATAAAAAAGAAAGCATTCCCTATCAAAATGTTCCTAACATAAATTCTTTGTTGTTTAAATTATCACAGAAACCAAGGAGAAAATAAGACCTCAAAATATCGTAGTAGTTCAATCACTCATGTAAAATAAGCACAATAGACAGCATGAGAATGATTGAAAATTGAGAACTACAATGAGCTGCCCCTTAAGGACTTCACATTTGTAATTTTAAGTTAGCTAACTTATATATAAAAGATTTTATATATATATCTTATATATAAAAATATATATATATATTATATATAGATAGATAGATAGATATAAGTTATATAATCTTATATATAAGTTATACATATAACATATATAAGTTATATAATCTTTTATATATAAATTATATAATCTGTTATATATAGATAGATATAGATAGATATACATATATAATTTTAGATCACCTCTTTAAGCCTCTACTTATCAGCAAGACTGGAACAAACACAAGTACACAGATTTAAAAACATATTTTAGAAACTAAAAGCAAGGGATGATGATGATGACAGATTCCATGGCTCTGCCCCCATCTGAGCTCTCTATAAACATTCAGGACATTGTTCTATTCTTTGCTTTCCTCTCCTCTGAGAATCTAAAGCTAGACACACACTTTTAAATGTATCTCTGCTGGCTCTGAGACTCAGATCCACTCTGTAAAAGATAAATTGAAGTTTCTTCCTAAAGGTACGCCGGAAGCTGCCAAGAGAGAAGATTTATCAAAGAAAGGACATTGAGACGTCACTCATCCATCCATCCCATCTGCACCTGTGGCTGCGAAGAATGTTTTCTTTAATACAATTTGATATTTGAAAAGGAAATGACAAAACGAGCTCCCTTCTGTCTGTTGTATGCATCGTGCCATCGGAGTGTAAATTGGATCTAAGACATTTTGATTTATACCAACTGGGAGACTCTGCCCATGGTGGGAACAGTCTCCTTTATTCCTAGGAAAGCCCAGTTATATACAATCCCCTTGAGGAACTGCTAACTACATTAGAATTAAGGCTTGTACATATAAGTCTAGCTTTATACAATATGCTATAATATTTTAGAATTCCTAAAATGTCAGTGATGAGAAATAATTTCATTATTGCCTTCAGCAGTCAGAGCTCCCCTAGACTTTTAGGGACCTCAACACAGGACATACTAGCCAACACAAATTGGACTTGGCAGGATTTTTCTTTCTTTCTTTGGGGGGAGGGGATGCAAGGGAGGGAGGCTGAACCTGAGAGGGATGGAAAGCAAGTGTGAAGGGGTGCATTGTACAAAATTCCCAAATAATTAATAAAAATATTATGTTGCAGAGGAAAAATTTATTAGGAAACCTTATTTTCTCCTGCCTCTCTTTTAATGAAAGAGATACTGGAAGAAGCTCCACGGATGCCTTAAATAGAATCATAATCTGACAAGAGAAAATCCCAGGCACCAGGGTTTAGCATATGGCTTTCACATAAATGGAGTTTCTGGTGAGATTTCTAGAGAACTGCAGGCCCTGAAGGGAGAAAAATCTCAAGCCATGGTTAATGAGGCTGGGATTCTCACCTACTGCTAGCAACGTCTCCAACTGGTTCCCTGGGTGAGGGGTTCCCCTCTCCCTCTTCTCATGTCCTCCAAATTTTCCCTGCCCTTCTACTCTGTCTCAATATCACCCTAGTCAAAGCCCAAAGCCTCTGCCATCTTTCATTGGACCTGTGGTAACACACCCTGGATGATTTCTCATCTCTAGTCTCCTTCAATGTATTCTTCAAAAGATAACCAGAAGTGTGTGTGTGTGTGTGTGTGTGTGTGTGTGTGTATGTGTGTGTGTATGTATGTGTGTGTGTGTGTGAGAGAGAGAGAGCGAGAGAGTTGTGTATATGTGTGTGAGAGAATGTGTATGTGTGTGAGTGTTGTGTATGTGTGTGCAAGTGTGTGTGTGTGAGAGTGTTGTGTATGTGTGTGCGAGTGTGTGTGTGAGTGTGAGTGTATGTATGCGAGAGTGTGTGCAAAGTGTGTGTGTGAATGTGTGTGAGCGTGTGTGAGTGAGAGTGTGTGAGTGTGTGTGTGAGTGTGTGTGTGAGAGCATGTGGGTGTGTGAGTGTGAGTGTGTGTGAGTGTTAGTGTGTGTGAGTGTGTGTGAGTGTGTGTGTGAGTGTGTGTGTGAGTGTGTGTGTGTGTGTGTGTGAATACTTACATATATTTGGGTTTGTGTGTGCTAGATCAGGCAACTACTTTGTTCCACCATATTAACAGCAATACCTACAGTCTTTACTCAGGTTTACACTGCAGGCCTGGCCCATCCTCCTAATTGCATCTAAGTTATAGCTTTTCCCTGACTTACACTGCCCACACACTCCCTTTCTTTGTACTTTGCACACTCTCGGAATACACCTGCCTGGAGGGATTGCTGTTTGTGTCCCTGAACCTTTCCCTAGACTACATGATCCAGTCCCCGCTTTCGTTCTCAACTCCCTTTCAGAGCCTCAGATAACTTCACCAACATCCTACGATAAACAATACCCTAACTCCTTTCTCTTTCTGTTCCTCAACACGGGCTCTCAGAAAACCATATTCCTTTCTGCCAAGCACTTTGATCTCTGTGACCTTGTGATTTATCTATAGATGATGAATGCCTATCTTTCCATTACAACCCTGCCGTGAGAACTGAGACCAACCCACTCTATACCCATCTCTATTTCTAAATGTCTGCCCCAAATCTTTGAAGTATATCAAATTTGCAGCTAATAAATAGTAAAATGAATGTGTGCACTGATAAACAAGTACATGGCGATGACTAGTCCATAGTCAACACCAAAACCTCCCCACCCACAACTTGACAAGACACAGAAGCGTCCTTACAAAGCATTCCTGCTGGTTAATGGTCGGTTTTCATCCCATATATTCTTCTGTCCAGCTGAACAGAAAAAAAACTGGCATTTAGATAAATCTGAATAAGAGAGCTGATACCATCTATCAATAATTTATATGTAACTCTCAGAACTACCATATGTAAAAGAAAAGTAGAAAGACTTCAGCTTAAAGCTACATAGATTTAAAAAAAAAAAATGTCCATATGTGTAATCTAAGAGCAAACCATGGCTCCTGTAGTCCACTCCTGTGTAGACCACCTATCAAATTAAATTTGGAAATGTTAAAGAAACAGGTTCTCTGTATGCTTTTCTTTTAAAATATATATTTTATATAGTTGTTTATTATTATGTATTTTTGTATATTTAATATTCATAGAGAGGGGAAATCAAGTGCATAATTTATAATTGCCTCTCAAATTCTCTACCATTACTTCCTATTTTGGGGAATTTTGAAGCCACTTCTGACCCTCATGTGGGGTTTTCTCAACTTTCCGGTCCTTGCCGTTTTTCTCTCTTCTTTTGTCTCCTTCTCTTTTGTCTCCTTATTGACTCACTGTATTTGTGTGAGTCAACTTGACCCAAGCTACGGTTATCTGTGGGGAAGAACCCCTCGTCTGAGAAAACCCCTCCATCCACATTGCTTATAGATGAGTCTCTGGGGCATTTTTCTTGATTACCGGTTTAAGTGAGAGTGCCTAGCCTGTTGTGATGGTGCTGCCCCTTGACAGGTGGTCCTAGGATGTATAAGAAAATAAACCCAGAAAGCCAAGGAGAGCATGCTAGCCCTCCATGGCCTCTACAGCCTCTACTTCAGTTCTTGCTTGTGTCCCTGTCCTGATTTCTCCTCAGCAAAAGACTGTTACCTAGTATAAGATGAAATAAATCCATTCCTCCCCAAGTGGCTTTTAGTCATGCACTAGAAACTCTAACTATGACACATGCTCTGTATTTTCCCTTTCCAGGCTTCTCCCCTTCTCACCCTCTCTCAATCCTGCCTTTGAATAAAGTGATCCAACTATCAAAAAACAAAATGAGACAAGCAAAGAAAAAAAAGATCTACAATCTTAACTCAAAATGGAAGTATAGTAACACTGAAGATGCGATCAGTCTTATCCCTCAAAAGCCAGGGAAGGGAGGTACTGCTTAAATTACTTTGCTAAGTCAAAGGGGAGATCTGGAAAGGGGGAAACATTTGAAATGTAAATAAAGTATAAAAAAATTACTTTGCTAGTAAGCAAACGGTGGAGCTCAGATGGAGACTTGAGTTTGATTCTGAGAACACACTGTACCGTGCTAGGAGAGTCTAAAACCCAAATCTGCCTAAGAATCAGGGCAATCTAAGTTCGCACCCCAGTGAAGCAGGAAGGAAGCTTAAGCCTCTTAGTCCTTCATGCTCCTTTTTGGAGGGATCTAAGTAGGGGAACACAAGGCATGTTCACATGCATATTTATATTTATGAATTCTGGCCAGCAGCTTCCCGAAGGGACCTCGACGGAGGGCATGATTTAGCTGCAATCAGCTTGTTGCCATGTTAACTGTTTTAAAAAGGGCAAGCAATGTCTCTCTGCTTCAGCCGATTGCGTGGAGTGCCAATTTGGTGAGGTTTATCATCTGTCTCTAATAGCAGAAAGCTCCAGAAATGGCAACAGAACAATTTTCTGCTTTCATTTCCTCGGCACTTGAGAAAAATCTGGGGGCAATCTTTTAGTCTGAGGCAATATTTCTTAATGTTATTACGTCTTGGAATTGCTACTTAATTCTCCTCTTCACTCACTTTCAAAGCTGAAGGCAGAGTTGGCCACCATGTAGCTGGGTTCATACCTGGAGGAAGATGGGCCACTCAAGAAGCTGAACAAGGAGCAGGGCAGAGGAACTGGGGAAGCGGATCTGCTCCACCACAGGGCAACTTCTGGCTGAAGACTGGATCTGCTTTCTCTGGCCCTTTATCCAGCTTTGTCTGCAGAATCATTTCCTTCTCTAATGTGAGGTCAATGCCTCTGATTCTGGCCTATCTCTTGTTTTGTCTTTGTCCTGCATGCAAACATTTCCCCTCCCTCTTTACAAGGCTGAAGACTCATAGTGAAAATGCAGCAACCGACGTTTTCTTTAAGCTCTCAGCTTTTAGAGATGATCCCTACTAACTCTTCATACCTAGTCTCACAGATACACACATTTATAATTGACACAGAAATAACGGTCTGAAGGGAAAGAGATTAAGAAAAATGTAAGGAAAGAAAATGACTTCGGAAGGCAACGAGTTCTTTGTTCTCTCTCGCTCTCTTTCTCTCTCCTCAAAATAAATTTGGGGTCCTTCTAAAACATCCTCCCAGCATGAGTCACATGAATTTTAAGGCCAACCTTCCTAAATTCCACCAAAAAAAAAAAAAAAACTTAAACTGTCTGCTGAGATGCTTCAGTAGACAAAAAGCATTTCTCTGGGAAACTTGATGCCCTGAGTTCTGAGTTCTGTCCCAGAACCCCAACAGAAGGGAGAGCTGACACCAAAAGTTGTTGTCTAGTTAACACATGTACACAGTAACACACAAACACCTGCTGTCGCGCTCTCTCTCTCTCTCTCTCTCTCACACACACACACACACTCACACACACACACACACACACACACACACACGCTCATCATAACTAAAACATTTTTAATTTGAACACATTTATGAGGACCATCTTAGCATTGAGCAGAAACCCTCTGCACATCATATCTGTGTAAAGCCATGATATTTTGGAAGTGGCCACTGGTTTCACCTGAGGAAGGCCAGGAGCATGGCCAAGGCTGCCCAGAACTGGGTCTGAACCCAATTGTTCCATCTTTTCAAACACTTTACCATAAGCTGTGACTTAAGCCCTGCCTTCTCACTGAACACACTAAAAGCAAAATTGCAGATGTTTCGGCCTCAACGTGACAAATAATGCTGTACATTTGTGGGAGATATATTATTAAAAGAAGTCCCAAAAATGCATACAGAAGAAGCAAAGTCTTCTAAAATAAAAGGTGTTTTAGGCAAAATGGAAAGCCACCTGTGTGTGAGCAGTTTGGCACAGGAAATCAAAAGTTTGGCAGAGAAAATCTGGCTTGTGATGCAGCCACAACTCAAGAGCTGTACCCAAAGACAGACAAGAGTGGAGGCAGGGAAAGAATTCACAGGAATTTATCAAGGAAAAGGCACATCTATTACACTTTGACTGCAAGCGATCTATTTATAGCATGCAAATGTGTCATTTCTTCTTAACTATTTTACATTACCATTTAGGAAAGGGGGGGTCCAAGAGCAGAAAGTAGTGATTGCAAATAGTCTGATTATCTTGACAACCACCGTGCAGCCTCTTAAGTGTGACACTCCTGCAAACCTCTTTAACAGCCCCATGAAATTCGGAACATTGCTTGGTTCCACTACCTACAGGGAAATCCAATTCTCGTCAGGAGTTACCTGCGGCTGATGCAGCTGACAAATGTTATCTAATCAAGTCTATAAGCATCTCAGACAGGTGTGCCTCTCCCCGGCCTAGGAAATCACCCTGAATAATTCATTATCTAATATGTTTCTCTAAGCCAATCTAACCCACGGTTTTAAAAAAATAAAATAAAATCACATTGTGCCACTTTTCCTGTGGAAAGCTTTCAACTTCTCATCAGAGATGGCACATAATTCCTTTCTCTTTTTCTGATATTAAAATTTTTATCTTAGGATCATATAGATTTTGCCAGTCTATAACCGATTTCATTGCTGAGTTTTACATCATACTCTTGATCTTTCCTGAACCTAAGAATAATCTTCCCCATAAATTCCATCCAATTTCTAAAATGGCATCCTCTACTGAATTCAGCCTAGCCACAGACACGACCATACTGGCTCTGCAGCTCCTGTAGACAAATGACACTCAGATCCTTGACAAGAGAGAGTGGGGGGAAGCTCCAGCTCAGCTTCTCTGTTTCTAATGTCCCACTGTGACAGCATGACAGCTGGGATGTTGGTTAGCCTAACCATCTGGATCTCAGAAAAGTGTAGTCATGGAATATGTCCTTATCTTTCTAGGCCCCACACCCAAGGCTGTTTGTTTCCTTTAATCTGTGATCTGCAAACCTTAGTTCGTGCCCATGGGTTTTGTTAAAATGTAGATGCTGGACTCTGCCCTAGACTCTCTGATTTAGCATCCCTGAAGGAGGCCCAAACAGATGTGTTTGTAACAAGTCTCAAGGTGATACTGAGGTTAATCTAATGGTCTAAGATTAAACTTTTAAGAAATCCCAAATCCTGCCAGGTGGTGGTGGCACACACCATTAATCCCAGCATTTGGGAGGCAGAAGCAGGCAGATCTCTTGAGTTTGAGGCCAGTCTAGTCTACAGAGTTCTAGAACAGCCAGGGCCACACAAAGAAACTCTATCATGGGAAATAAAAACAAAATGAATCCCAAGTCCTAGTGTTCTCCCCCTGAAAATGCCTAAGGGGCAAAGAAACCTGAGATTCTCTTCCCCAAGGATTGCACTCAGTGAGTAGCTTACAAACTTTCTAGATGTGTTTGTATAAGTAGGCATGTTGAAATTTGGAGCTCTTCAACAGCAAAGTACCTGCATCTGTGGCTTTAACGTAGCTGAGAACTATAAGATGGTTAGTGGAGGTGCATAATATCCACTACAGTAGATACTGGAATTCTCAGAATTGTTATTTATGGATTTGGCTATTCAGAAGGAATTGAACAAAACTCTGTGTGTGTGTGTGTGTGTGTGTGTGTGTGTGTGTGTGTGTGAACGCGCACATGTGGATAGATGTCAGAGATCAGCCCTGAGTGCTATTACTCAAGACCCACCCACTTTGATTTTCGAGACAGAATCTCTCACTGGGACCTAGGACTTATTGATTAGGCTAGAATGGCTAGCCCTACATCCCAAATGCCCCACAACCTATTAAGAGAACGCCACTAGCTAGAAGCCAAGTGTTCAAACACATGAGACTACAGGAACATTTTCACATTCACGCCGTAACACTCTTCCCAACCAAATCTTAGTTATGCTCCTCTGAGCCCTCTTCTCAGCTAGCCTGGACCTTACCATGCCTTTAAGTAAGAATCCTACTGAGTCAGTTGGCAGAGAATTCTCCACCCTGTTATTTAATGGCATTCCTCATCCTGTAGCCTTGATGTCTAAGTCTTCGCCCTTTCACAAAAACACTGCCAGGCCCATCTAGCCAGAGTCTATTCTTCCTTGAAGCTTCTTCCTATTAATTTTCCAAACATCTACTTCCTTGTTGTGCCCAACAGCTATAAAGTTCAACTTATCTTGGTGTTTAAAGTTCAGTTTACTTCCTCTTCCCTAATAGGCTTGAATAAGGTCTTCCTTATTGTTTAGTGTCAGAGTAGACGAACAGTTTTTATTTAACAAAAGGAAAGATAGAAAATAGGAGAGAGAAAAAGATAGTGTTTTGTGAAAACTCCATTAAGTCGTTTTTATTTTGTTATTGTATTTTGTCAGTGTATAAAATAATGGGTTTCATTATGACATGCTCATACATATATTGTTGTTTTGCTCATACTTGCTCACAATAACCCATTTTCCACAAGACATGGGTCATGAGACCAGAGGGCCAAAATGCGTTCAGTGACTCTGGCTTTCCACTCAAGTGCATTTGATAGAGAGATAAATTATACTCCTCAAATAGTAGGGTTTTAAAGACAGAGGTCTTGCAAATAGTCTTGTCTTTATTCCTACTGTGGTGTGCTCTTTGTGAACCCAACCCCCAGCTGGTGCTAGAATCACAAAGAATTTTTAAGTGCATAAGCCCAGGTCAAAATTTATAGTGGTTCTTCTTTAATTGGGTTGAAGTAGTATGATAGTTAATATTGTTGACTTCACAGGATCTAGCATCACCTAGGAAACTAGGTATGCATGCCTGTGAGAGAGCTATGGACTAAGTTAGTTGAGTTGGAAGACCTACTCTCAAGAGGGTGGCACCATTCCTGAATACAATGAAGAAAAGAAGCTAGGCATGAACAGCTGCCTCACACTCCTGTTAACATGGCTACCCTAAC
This sequence comes from Rhynchomys soricoides, assembly GCA_019843965.1. Classification (NCBI taxonomy): domain Eukaryota; kingdom Metazoa; phylum Chordata; class Mammalia; order Rodentia; family Muridae; genus Rhynchomys; species Rhynchomys soricoides. Next base: position 9,697,500 of record JADRCH010000063.1, on the reverse strand, counting down.
ACAAAACCTTCAAACTCTGAGCCAAAGTCATTCCTCTTGACTGAAATTGCTTCCTCCAAGTATTTTGTTACAGCAGCAAGGTGACTCATACAGGTTGGATATAAACATTGGTGATCTTAGAATTTTAGGTGAAATATACAGTTGAGGACTTCTGCAGTATTAAAATTATCATCTCTAGTTGTGTCCATGTAGGGGAAAAAAAAAAAAAACAGTCAGTAGCAAGTCTTGAACTCAGCCATACCGCATGACCTGCACCGGCTGAAATCATATGATATCCATCACCTGAAAATCCAGAGTACAAAATCCAAAACATTCTGAGTGCTGACATGAGGCCACAAGTAGAAAATTCCATACCATGGAACTTAATTTCATGCACAAAGGGATTTCAAATATTGTAATCACTGTGATCATAGTGTAGCGGTACACTTCGGTTGGGACTTTGAAAATCCTCCAATGGCCCAAGTGCTAAAGACTTGTCTCTATTGGGAGATACTAGAACCTTTAAAAGAAGAGGCTTAGTGAGAAGTCTCTAAGGAATCACAAGCACCCAAACCCATCCTCTGTTTGCTCCCTGGTCTCCCTCAACATGTTCCAGCCATGACATGATACTGCACCAAAGCAACAAGGCCAACTGAGCATGGAGTGCAATCTCTAAAACTACGACTCAAAATCACAAAGTTTTCTCTCTCTCTCTCAGTTTGGGGTATTTTTGTTACAATGGTAGAAAGCTGCTTAAGACAGGTACACATGAAATGGAATAATTTTGCTTAGACTTGGTTCCAATCCCAAAACATGTCACTATGTGTATACACAGATTCCAAACTATGGGAAAGACACAAAATCTGAAATACTGCTTGTCTCAAGAACTTTGGGCATGAGAACCTCAACCTTTATTGGTGTATATTGAGAAAAATCATTCAACCTTCCTAATTTGTTTCACCATCCAAATACTTAGTACCCTTAGTAATTGATGACTAGCTGACATCAGAGCATTCATGGAGTCAGTCTTTACTCTTCCATTCATTATGTCATTAACTCACTTGTTAAATATTTATTGATCACCTACCACATGCTAAGCATCATTACAGACAACGTAATGACCAAGAAAATCTTGATCAAAGAAATGATCGATGTAGTGCAACTCATCCTTGCCCTCACAGCACTTGGCCAAGTCTAGAAACATAGCTATGTTCAACAAATGCTTACAACTACTGGTATCAAAACGGGAACCAATGGTGGTTACTTGCACAACATGAAAAGATAGGGCAGAAGACAATATGTTTTGTATACATCAAAAGAGTGTTCAGCCGCCTTGTCTGGCCTCAGTGAGAGAGGATGTACCTAGTCCTGTAGTGACTTGATGTGCCAGGGTGGCTTGATACCCAGGGGTGACCCCCTCTTTCTCAGAGGTAGAGGGGAGGAGCTGTATGAGAAGACCAGGAGGAGGAGGGCTTCAGTCAAGCTGTAAAGTGAATTAATTAATTAATTATGTTACATATGTTTAAAAAAGAGTGTTCAGATTAGAACTTGGCTCTACAGCTATGACAAATATGTCAATATTACATATAAATTTAAAGATTCAAGTAAATTTTTTTCCTCTTATCATAAGCCAAAAGATGATTTACCTATGGAAACAGGACTTTGGAAATGATCTTGTTTTTCAGTGGCAAGTCCTCTATAGTGCTTGATCCATACCTAAAGTGTTTGCAGACTTAAGACAATGAATAACACCTGCATAAATAAAAGTCAACAGTCATCTCTACTCAAGGACTGAGCTTTGAATATCAGATAACCAAATGGGCAGCTTCTCAATATGGTATTTAAAAGCACGACCAACTGTCTATAATTATCTCTCTCCTCTCAAATAGCACCATACATAAGCATCATAAAAGATTAAATAAATTTTATAACAAATAAGTCTCTTTTCACTGTAAATTAATAAATTTCCTTTTCATATTATTTTAGCTATCTGGGTCCTTAGCCTTTACTTAATGACGATGCACTTGATTAAATAAAATGAAAGAAAAATGAAAGTTCTTTCAGACATTAAAATGAATAATGAGTTTAGACTTAATCCAAAAGCAATTTGACTTTAAACATTCATATGAAATTAAATGAGCCATTGAATTTGCTATATAAGCAAGCATTAATCTTATCAAGCTATGAAAACTAGAAAGCTATACAGTGACCCATTAATTTCAGAGCCTAATACAAGGTCTGTTTAATGCCTACACTCCATTAAAAAGTCTTATTCCACAATATAAGTGCTTTTTCATAAAAGTTTAAACCCCCATTCATTTTTTCACTGCTCCAATCATGTGATAATCTACTCTGACAAGATTATGGCTGCAAACCCGAGAACAGTATGTAATGTCATGTGAAACAAATTTTGCTCAGGGCGAGCTTCCATCAGAAAAATAAAAAAGGAGGACATTTATACCATTGGCAGAAGCATGTGTGTAAATCACATGGCCCACTCCTCCTCCACTCAAGGGTGCTCCCCTTAAAGAAGACACTCTACAGTTCTTCCATTAAGTAGATGGATACCAGTGTCCCTCAGGAGAGGAATCCTTTCCCAGAATCATGCAAGCCAAAAGCTCTGTTCCAGGACAAATGAACCATATGCTATTAGCAGATACACAGTTCAATGTTGAAATCAAATCACATCATCATTTTCCACATTTAAAATACTCATATATAAAAACAATTCTTAAGTTCATTCAAAATTTTTACAGCCCCGGTTTGTATGTTACCATCCCATTTTACAGTTGAGACCACAGTTGAAAGGGGAGTATGAAAGTAATAGCGTTTTGTAAGTCAGTGTATAAATACACATATAAAGTTTTAATGCTTCCATCTGTGCAGACAGTGCTCCCTCTGAGACCCAAAGACCACCTAAGAAAAACCCAACACCAGGCATCAGAAGTGTTGTTGCTCAGGTTTGTCCAAGAGACTCCCCAAACAAATGGACTATTGCCATTGCCTTTGGTCGACCGCTAGAAATGGAAGGTGAGTCCCTACTGCTGAAGACACTCTGCACTTCAGCCACAGGGCCCAGAGGCCACTGAGTTGGAACTGATCTGGTTTCCTCCCTGAGTTTTCATGATATAGAAGACAGGAGGCAAGTTTCCAAAAGAGGGAAGCGACAACCATCCTACCCTCTACTACGAACCACAACAATGACCAGTATGTCACCATAACCCTCCAACACAGTAATGGCACTGCGTACCTTGGGGGTAACCAACTACTCTTTAATTAGACTTAAGATCTAATCAACAAGAGGGAAATCATACCTGGTACTATAAACATAGCCAGCTGCTGGGGCTAGTGAAGTCACGGATTGTGGAGGAGAACCTACAACCACCACTTTACTAAACCAGCATAATGCCTAACTACCTTGTAAATATTTGTCCTTATTTAGAGGTAGTCCTCACCCCTCATCAAGGAAACTTCTCGTTGCAACAGATGGAGACCATTACAGAAAACCACAACAAATCTAATGCAGAGTTGTGGAACCCAGTCAACAGATACATCTACAATACAGCTCCCAAAGTTAAAACACAGGGATCAGTGTGGAAGAATATGGATGAAAAGACCATGAGAGCCAAAGGATCAGGGAGTTTACTGTGAGATTGTGTCTCCTAGAAATATGAGAAGCCTACCAGCTTACCAAAGACTTAACAAATTGAGTTGGAGAAAGTCTTCCCAGGGAGAAGAAAACCAATAACTTATTCAATATGCCCTGAAAACATATATACAGTTGTAATGAGCAGGTTACATTTATGTGTATATATGTGTGTATGCATATATATATATATTTTTTTTTTTTCATGAATTTGAAAAAGTGCAATGAAAAGTGCATTTGGAGGAGAGAAAGGGAGTGGGGATGATATAATTATATTAACCTCAAAAAATAAAAGACATAATTTTTAAAGGAGTAGTAGTGCTGTATTAGTTGCCTTGGAACATGTTTAGCTGGGTGGCAAACTTCAGATTGAATTTCATATTGAATGTCATCTTCACTTCATGGCATCAGCGTTCAAAATTTGGCAAACCATAAGGGCCACCTTCTATTTTGTTATGTGCCATATGGCAAACTGGAGAGGGAAGCAGAGAAGTAAAATTTATCAGGATGTGATCAAAGCAGAGCCAAGAATCACTGCGGTACAGGTCCAGAATCCAAGCATGTGGAAGGTGATCAGGAGTAAGGAGAAAGATCAGGAGTTCAAGGTCATCTTTAGCTACATAATAAGTTCAAAGCCAGCCTGAGCTATGTGAGACCACATCTCATAAAAAACAAGAAAGCATATTTTGGAAGTGGCATCGAGTTAAAGTACTTCTTACTTATTGTATTTAGATTAGACTAATAAATTACATACTTCACCTATCTTAAATCCATGTCAACAAATATTTGGTCTTATAATTTAGAGACTAGCTAATAATTCATTAGCAGTTTAATATTTGATATTTGAAATTTACAGCAATAAACTTAAATAATGAAGTCTATTATTAATGAGGAAGATTTTGTGCGTCAGAAGCAACCCTTCATGGAAATGTCTTGATAAGCACAGTTCCCAATATAAACCTATCTATCCCCAGGCTACCACTCAAAGTTTCCATGATCTGTCTATGAGGTAGGGGATATGGTCTTGAAATTATTTTATGTGCAGTTTGACTCCATCTCTTTGTTTACTTTCTTTCACAGCATAGGGTCAAATTTGGAAGCCACTGAAGGTCTGCTACCACTACCAGAGTGGTTGGCTCAAGTACCACCTTGCCAGCATAGTACAAGTCTCCAGAGAGGCATGTCAGAAGGCTTTTCTATCTTTGTGCTTACCATAAAATATAAAGCTACTTTTCACAAACTGACATTGTTTATAGACACTCAATCGTAGGTACCTTGATATTTGGGGTCCTCCTCAAGAAAGAGTGGAAGGTACACAGCTGTCCGTTTTGAAATTGAGTAAACAGAAGTTTAAGAGTCAGTCTTAAATACAAAGAAGAGTTGAACATGATATACACTTTTAGTGACATCCACACATGTGACCATGACAGTAAGTCCCTTTCTACCATGAGAACGGAGCCCCGTGGTGTTTTGAGGAAGCCCTTCCTTTGTGTGTCTCAATGGGATAGCCAGATACTCGCTATCCTGATACGAGTAAGGCAGCGTTGCTTCCTATCACCTGTAACCAGGAGAACTGGGTGGGTGTTCTTCCTTCATACTCATTCCCCTGCCTCCAAAGCTGAGGCAGTTATGGCCCATGCTGCCTACCTTGTCAGATTAAAGGTATCAAACGACAGGACAGAAATAAAAATTACCCTCATTATACAAATTGACGTGAATTTAGTCCTCCACAACAATTTATCCTTTCTTAACGTTCTCAGAAAACACTAAAAGGAAGTTTATTTCTAGGAAACCTCCTACCGTTTGTAAAAATGGAAGCTGTTTGTTCTTACTCTGTTATCACAGAGAGCAAGCAAGTTCATTTATATGAAAATGACTAACCAGTGCCTAGCCTTTTATAAACGCACAAAAAACACTGTTTTTCTTTACTCTTTAAGAGGAAAAGAAGGTGAGTTGAGGAGATGGCTCTGTGGGTAAAGTGCTTGCCCCACAAGCCTGATGCCTTGAGTTGGGAGCCACATGAAAGCAGGATGCAGTAACACACACACCTATAACCCCAGTGCCTTCATGGGCAGACAGAAGGCAACATGGGAGGATCTGCGGGAGCTTACAGGACAGCCTGACATAGATGCTTTCAACAGAGAACAGGAGACCCTGCCCCAAGCAAGGTGGGAGACAAGGATTGGTACCCTAGGTTATCCTCAGACCTTCATGTGCATCATGACACACATTCACACACACACACACATATTTCAAAGTTTATGATGATTTTTTGTCATCCAAAATTATAAAAGACTTATTTGAGTAATTTATATATGAATATATAATCAAAATGAATCAAAGAAGAGGTGCTGTATATTGATGAGCTTATGGAAGTGCTACCATAGTCCCCAACTTACATTTTCCTAGGCATTGTAGGATCGTTTATCTAGCTTAATCTCTGCTAATCATTGATCCCCTTATTTATGCGCTAGAGATAATTTCATGTTCCTCTCAGAATAACATGTAGAATTAAACTTCACAATGCATGTAGACACTGCTTATGAATTCTAACATAGTATATAGACTATCATGGTTGTCATCAACTTAATATTTATTGAGATGTATCTACAGGAGAAGCGATGGCATGTACACACACACACACACACACACACACACATTGATATTCATTCACTAAAAATTTACAATCTGAAAACAATGCTAAGATAACTATGCTGCTAATATACATTCAGGCAAGAACTCACTCACTATTAACCATCTTTTGTGCAGGAAGTTACTACAGCAGCACCCACTCCCATGTTCCCATGGGTCTGTCTGTAAAATAATTCAGTGGAAGAGCAATGGATATAGCTTAGTTGGCAGAGTTCTTGTCTGGCATGCACTAAGCCCTGGGTGTGATGCACAGAGCCTGATAAACTAAATATGGTGGTACATGCCAGTAATCATAGCACTTGGGAGGAGGAATAAGATTTTCCTCAGCTTCTTAGGCTTGTACCTCATCCCAAATAAAGACAACCAACTGAAGGTACTACCTTTTCCAGATGGTACCAATCAAACTAGCTCTGGGCCCACACAAGACAGGCTCTATCAATCATTAGTAAAGGAAAGAAAAGGGGCTCATGGGGCCCTACCATTTACTATTAGCTACCTGGGGTAGAAAGAACCACTACCTTTAGCTGGGTAGCCATGGCTGAAGACACCAAGCTCCAGCAGACAGCGCCAAACTCATTGTAATACAGGCTGCTCTAGTTGATCTCAGTGGGTCACAGAACAAAATTAATAGGCAGGAATGTAAGAGAGATGGTAGAGGGTGAGAGTGGTCAGTATGCATCACTGTGTATGCATAATACATATGAATCTTAATAAAATGGGAGTGTGTACATACATGGGGGGGGGAGGTATTGCTAACAGACAGATTGACCATGCCTTGTAACTTTACCTACTGATTCTCCTCTATGATATGACAAGAAAAAAATTCCATTCCTCAGTGTATACTAGATAAGTGACTTCTTAAAAAGCATGGCCTCTGGGGAGAATGTACTTTCAATCAATAAAGCTTAAACAAGGCAGTCCTTGAAGGAAACTCATTAAACTTAACAGGTTTAGGGTAAAACAGCTTCCTTAAACATGGGGGAAATGAAAGCTAAATAATAGGGCAAAACCACAAGGAAAATTAGACATTTTTCATTAGTCTTTCTTAAGGGCATCATGAATTATGCATTTTTTAAATAAAATTATTAAAATTGCTTTTTTATTTGCCAGTCCTCCTTAAACTCTCAGGTTAAAGGTATTCTACATGGAAATCATCATAAATTACAGTTAGATTAGAATAAAAGTCCTGGTGTGTTACTGCCCAGTGGACCAATGATGACAGATAACGTATTTCAAAATGTGAGGAATGATTTTCAGTGTTTTCACCACATAGGCTGGGAAAAAGTTGTGAAATTAGTTGATGTGTTTAACCTGCATTATACAATTCAGACAAGTATTGAAACATTCTGTGCTGGTGCATAAATACCTACCATCATTATGTTGTTAATCACCTGAGAAATACATTTAATTTTTAAAATTATTTTTAGCAATTTTACTTAATTCATTTTACATCTTGAACGCTGCTCCCCTCCTCCTGGTCCCCCCCATGCAATTCCTCCATCCCCCCCACCTCTTCTTCTCTGAAAGGGTGGAACCCCCATGGGTATCCTCCCACCCAGGCACATCAAGTCTCTGCAGGGCTAGCTAGGCACATCCTCTTCCACTGAGGCCAGACAAGGCAGCCCAGTTAGGGGACGTATTCCACAGACAGGCTTTGGGGATAACACACGATTCAGTTGTTCGGAGACCCACATGAAAACTGAGGTGCACATTCTGCATACCTGCTACATATGTGTAGGGGGGCCTAGGTTCAGCCTCTGCATGTTCTTTGGTTGGTGGTTCAATCTCTGAGAGCCTCCAAGGGTCCAGGCCAGTTGACTGTTGGTCTTCCTGTGGAGTCCCTGTCCCCTTCGGGCCCTCAATTCTTCCCCCAACTCTTCCATAAGACTACCTCAGTTCCGTCCAATGTTTGGCTGTGGGTCTCTGCATCTGTTTCAGTCCACTGCTGGGTGGAGCTGGTAAGTTTAACTTTTAAAATAAAATGTAGTATGTATATAATCAAGCAGCTTATATCTGTTCAAAATAAGTTTAACTTGTATGAAAAAGAACGGGTTAATCTAAGACTAAACACGCTCAAGGATGCTATGAGGAGAAAAACCCATGTGAGAGAAAATAAGGAGTCTGAAAATGAGTGCTAAAAGCCTGATCCCAAATGGAGAGTGGGAGGAACACCGTCTTCAAGCAACATAGACTGCGTGAAATCATACTAAGACTGAGCAGAGCTAAAAATAAGTTCACAAGCCAGAGGTACCTCAGAGAAGCCCCTTCCCCCACAGAACAATTTTATCTTGGTACCCCTGCCACACTCACTTGCTGGCTGGAAGGAGCTGATGGGAAACATCAACTGGACCTGACAGAGCAGCATGTGCGCTTGGCCAGTTACGTCAGGAGATCTGCAAACCTCCACACCAGGGCTGTCACCGGGGATGGAATGTAAGCTCCCAGTTTTTAAAGAGAAGTTTCCTTGTTATCGAGATAATTAATGTGAAAAGTCATCGCACAATAATTAATAAGTACTCCGTGCAGGAAAGATGCTCATATTTTCAAGTACTGTATTTGATAAGACCTGTTCTTGGAAACAATGGTGATTCGGTGAAACAGATTCTTCCCCAGCTCCTTTGCAAGGAGAAAGGCTATTAAAGCATTTTGTCAATGTCCAAGAAACAAATTGGTGTACTGTGTTTATTCATAGGCGAGATGACTGTTGCACTAAACAGTCGCTCACATGGCTGAGACTGACCCTTGTCTGTCAGTGTGACTGCATTGGGAACTTAGCTAATTCAAGGTTCAGCCATCAAAACTTTTGTGTGTGTTTATTTAATGCAAGTAAATCTATAAGGAATGGATTCTTTTATAGCGTTTTCATACAGACTTAAGAGGTATTTTGATCATATTCCTAATCAAACCCCAGTACTCACATTTCTCTGCCCCCCCCCCCGGTGTCTTCATTGTTATCCTAGAGTTGAGCATAAACATGAGATGCTTATCTTTCTGAGTCAGGCTGATTTTATGTAACATAATGATATCCAATTTAATCCATTTTGTTTTGCTTATTGGCTATTTACTACTCCATTGTCCATCCACACCACCCTTCCCTTATCCAGTCCTCTGCTCCTGGAATTAGGCTGATCCCACAGCTTGGCTATGCTGTAATGCTGCACCAGACACACATGTGCAAGCATCACTGTGATAGCCTGATTCCTTTAGTACATCCCAGGAATGGTATAGCTGGATCACATGGTAGTTCTGTGTCTTAGTCAGGGTTTCTATTCCTGCACAAACATCATGACCAAGATGCAAGTTGGGGAGGAAAGCATTTATTGAGCTTACACTTCCATGCTGCTGTTCATCACCAGAGGAAGTCAGGAGTGGGACTCAAGCAGGTCAGGAAGCAGGAGCTGATGCAGAGGCCATGGAGGGATGTAACTTACTGGCTTGCTTCTCCTGGCTTGCTCAGCTGGCTCTCTTATAGAACCCAAGACTACCAGCCCACAGATGGTACTACTCACAAGGGGCCCTCCCCCCTTGATCACTAATTGAGAAAATGCCTTACCACTGGATCTCATGGAGGCATTTTCTCAACTGAAACTCCTTTCTCTGTGATAACTCCAGCTTGTGTCAAGTTGACACACAAAACTAGCCAGTACATTCTGTATTAAGATTTTCTGAACAATATCCATACTGCTTATAATAGTATCTAATTTATATCCAATAGTGTCTAATTTATATACCAATGGTGTGCAAGGGATCCTTTTTCTCCCCTGCATCCTTACCAACAATGATCTGTTCTATCCTCTTGGTGACAACCATTCTGACTGGGGTAGAACCTCGTCATGATTCATCCCCTATGCTGAACAAAAAGGTCTTGGTCTAAACTTGGATTTAGGGAAACAAAATCTCACTTAAGCCTTACATGAAAGACAGATGCTACTATTTGTGTTTCCATTTAATAGTATTCAATATAGCCACTGCTTCCATAGGAACCTGGTGGAGATTTCTGGGTACATAATTCCATCCTATAATACTAGCCAAACCAGAACATAAGACCTCAGATAGAAATAATATACAGATACAGCACAGAGAACATTAGTACTATGGAGATACCCCAATCTAAGTTAAATACTTAAATATTATATGTGTGAGGCCATATGAGACCCAAGTCATTTTGCACACACATGCATTGCTACAATTTGAGAAGTCTGATCATTCTGATGAATGAGATATTTGAGAATTAATTATATAACTGATTTTAACTTGGGTTCTACTTTAGAAATTATGATTTAAAATATCTGTATCTAATCAGTCCAACTTTCAAAACCAATCAGAGTAAAAGGTTGATATTTAAATATGTTTATCCTCCAAGGCAGGTGTTCTCATTGACATACTATACCCTGATTCACAAATGTAAGATCAATATAAAATTACAGATCTGGAGAAAGGGGAAAGTTTTGCAAGAGCAATATACATGATTAAATAGAAATACCAATGAACATATTAAGTCATGGTCCTGTTCCATAATGTACTCTGACTATGTATAGGATTGTACAAGAGTCTTGTGAATTTTCACAAATGTCCCACACACACACAACATATATAGAGAGTCATCCTTAAGAGAAATCATTTCAATGACTGAGTTCTCTTTTATGACAGGGCTGCAAACGCTCTGGTCCTTATGATTTTACTAAATCTATGCCTCTAGGTGATGTCATATAACTGACCAATCAAAGATGCATATTCCACTTCTAGGACTAGACACCCAAACTAAAATTGGTTCTTGGGAGAAGGCACAAGCAAAGGGATTCCTTGTGTGATGCATTTGCCAATTTCTGATGTATAAATATGCTTGCTTGTCTTCTGATTTTGATGCATACCAACCATGATCACCAAACACTAAGTAAAGACAGCAGTAAAAAGAAGCAAAGTAAATCAGAATTGATGCTTTGTTTATATAATTTAGTTAATCTAACTTTCATAATCTACTTTTCATTTCATAACCAACTCACAAAACTTCTACAAATTTAGCAGGGGGCACTCACAGACCACAATGAGCCAGTTCCTCACTGCTAGGCTTAATCCACTCTTGTTCTAGATTCTATAGAAATATAGTGGTAAACAGAACCATTGGAGAAAGTCTAGGTCACTGATAAATTTCATGGAACAGACACTCCTCTCTCCTGAGTCTTCTACCTGACACTAGACAGAAAGTAAGAAGTAAAATGTATTGTAAGCTGAGTGGTGGTGGTGGCTGCGGCAGCGGTGGCGGCGACACATACCTTTAATTCCAGCACTCGGGAGGCAGAGGTCAGCATAGTCTACAGAGTGAGTTCTGGGGCATCCAAAGCTACACAGAGAAATCCTGTCTCTAAAAAAAAAAAAAAACTTTGGAATGTAAAGCTATTTGACTGCAAGGTTATTTGTTATCGCAGCTGTGGCTGAAAAACAAATGAACTCACTCATTCATTGATTGGTACATTTGGTGAATCAAGCCCAGCTGAAATGTCTGTGAAAAGCAGGTTCCTGGATGCCTGCTGATGAAGAATCTCCAGGATTTCGAGTTTTCAAAGTTGCCACTACTGATAGCCAAGTCTGGGGACTAATGATCAAACCAATTCCATTTATTCTTGTAAGCTGGAGCAGAAATTTGACAAGAGAGGAGTGGGTGCCAGAGGATGTACCTCGGTATCTGAATAGAGCCTATAAATGGCGTTGATATGTTCAAGACCAAGAGACCCCAGGTGAAGACATAGAGGATGATGGGGAGAGGGGAGATAATTCAGTGGTCTGTTTCTGTGTAGCATCTCAGCATCACTGGAGAACAGAAGAGCGGGGTAGCAAAGGGAATGTAGGGAATAAGTAATAGACATCTACTACTGTAGGAACGTTCTAGAATATATGCATGCACATATATAAAGAGGATTTAACTGGTGTTACTATATAATAATAAAGCAATGCTTCTCCCAGACACCACCAGCTGTCAAATAAAAAGCTCAGTGCCAGGTAAGGTTACATCCTTTATTGATCAATAAAGTCCCATAGACCCCCCACTAACTTACAGGCTATTGCCATTGCTTGTGGTTATCCTCTAGAACTTGATGGTAAGATCCTATTGTTAAAGACACTACATAACTTGAGCCATAAGACATGAAGAAATCAAGCTCATGTCTATCTAGAAGCTTCATCCCTACTGGACTACTGGCTAGCTTTCATACTGCTGGGAAGTTGTATCCATGGGAACAGGGGAGAAAAGCTAATCAACAGTCTTACCCAGTAGTCAACCTTACAAGCTACAGTAACAACCAGGCTGACAAGGTGGCTTAGTTAGGGTTTCATTGTTATGAAGAGCCAACATGACCAAGGCAACGCTTACAAAGGAAAACATTTAATTGGGGCTGGTGTACAGTTTCAGTCCATTATCATCATGGTGGGAAGCATGGCACCATCCAGGCAGATATGGTGCTGGAGAAGGAGCTGTGAGTTCGTGATCCAAAGGCAGCAGAAGGGGACTGGATTCCACACTGGACTGAGCTTGAACATGGGAGGCCTCAAAGCCCACACCCACAGTGACACACTTCCTCCAACAAAGCCACTAATACTGCCACTCCCCATGAGTCAAGATTTCAAGAACATGAGTCTATGAGAGCCATACACCTATTTGAATCACCACACAAGGTATGCCTACTGGTGCAATGGTGACACAAATATTATGGAAATAACCAACCAATTTCTGCTTGGAGTGTTAAAGCCCATTCCACAAGATGAAACCCATGCCTGGTACTTTTAATTAGAACAAAAATCCTTGGCTGGCTAGGTCGCAGGCCCTAAGTGAAATCTAGTTCTATTATTTTGCTAAGTGGACAAAGTTATTAAACTGCTCCCTAAGTCCTAGTCTTTATATCCATAGATTAGTGCATCTCTTATCCCTTATCAGAGAAGCTTCTATTTGCAATAGATGACAACTAATGCTGAGACCCTTGGCTCCGCTCATGTCAATGTGCAGAGAATAAAAACCACGATGCTTAGCTCTAAATGTGATATCTATACTATACCCTCACCTCCAAATGCTCAGAGATAATCACAGAAGAGGAACTGTAAAAGCTGAAGATGATAGACATCTGCAGGAAAATATTTTTTACTGGACATAACAGGGTCACTGTATGAATGAGCTTACAGTGGCTGTGATTGCGTGCGTAGGATCTATACAAGACAAAGCCAACCCAAACCCAATGTGAATGGAGGAATCCATGAAGTCCCACCCCTATCTAAGGAGCTATTTGCAACTGATGGCTGCTGGCCCCCGAGAGGACAGCCATGCTCCAACACATGGTCCCACACCCATGCTCATACAAGCAGCACTACATTAACTCTCTGGGTAGTAAAAAGAAAGGCAAGACACATGAAGTTTGGAGGGGAATGTGTAGGGCCATAGGGGAGAAATTAAAATGGAGGGAGTAGAGGTAAGTTTGATCAAAACACATTATGTGCTTGAATTAATATTAAATAAAATGACTTCTTAGAAATTTCTAGGCTCCACCCCAGACTTCCTGGGTCCGAGTTGGCATTTTAATGGAAGACCCATGCAATTAACATGTGCAGTTAAGTTTTCAAAGCAGATACATTAGCTGTCATTATAGTGAGACCTACAATCTTTAAGTTTCTCATTGTTTCCATTTTTAGAATACAGGAGCTATGCGCCATAATGCTTTAACAGTTTTCAGTCTCTACCATTTTTGATATTTTAGCTGCTAAGGAATGAGAAATTATAAAGTCTGAGGAAAAGGGATTAAATTTGAATTACAGGACCCACCCTAGGATGCATGTGTAGACTATCAGAGGAGAGATGGTGCTTCTAAAATACTATTCACAGTTTTAGCTTCCTTGTATTAATAATTGATTTCAAATATTGGATGTTTTTAAGAGCTTCCTCATCATATTGTAAATTACACATTTCTCCTTTAACAAACCTAAGCTATTTCTGTTCATTTGGGGTTTTTTAATAGATTCCTGCTAAGCCGTCTCTTCTTGTATCATAAATAGGGCCACCCAAAGTTTTTTTTTACCTCTGAATGCACCCAGGGTTGTAGTTCTATTTCTCATTATAAATTCAAATAGACTGTTTAATAGCATAAAGATGTCGTTAAATGCATCTATCTCTGGCCCATGGGGAGACACTGGCTGATGTTACATGAGAATTCTGTGTCTGATGAGCATGCTTTTCCTTTCATGGTTTCCTAGTCTCTCAAGTATTAAAAATAATGTAGATCTCCTTATATCAAAATAGCTGCAGATCCATCCTTGCTTATACAGATTAAGGCAAAAATACAAGACAGGGAAAATCTTGAGCAAGGTCAGACACATGAAGCTCTTACTCACGGTGTCTTTGGGGACCACTCTTTCCTCGTCCTCAGCCCCAGTAGTTTGGGGGACATTCCTTCACCTGCCATTCCAATAGAAGGCAAACAATGCCAGCCCTGACAAGCTGAACATACCATCAACTCCACACATGTTCAGATGCACCAAGCCAAACCCATGAGAATCATACCAAAGATTTTCATAGGAGCCATCAGGGAGAGAAGTCCCCCTCCTTGCTGCTGGAATCGCTGCACTCTGAAGATCTACCTCCAGAGCTTCTTGAAACCATATTTGCTCTCCTGACTCCAAAACACACATGAGAATGAATTACCCAAGAAGAAAGCAGAATTTAAAGGTGGAAACATAGCATTATGAAGTCCCAGACATACATGAACCTTACCTTACACATGGACTACAACATTTATGATCCCATTAATGAAGCCGGAGTGTGATACACTTTTGCTACCAGAAATATATTTACTAATATAGAATGAAAAGAAGACACCGGGCAGTGGTGGTGCACGCCTTTAATCCCAGCACTTGGGAGGCAGAGGCAGACGGATTTCTGAGTTTGAGCCCAGCCTGGTCTACAGAGTAAGTTCCAGGACAGCCAGGGCTATACAGAGAAACCCTGTCTCGAAAAACCAAAAAAAAAAAGAAAAAAAGAAAAAAAAAAGAAAGAAAGAAAGGAAAGAAAAATATGTTCTGATAAATGGCATGGATTGACTGAGGGCATTCTTCCTTGTACTACACAGCAGTACATACATACAGAAGCAGAAGAATGCAAAGAGGGAAGTGATTATGACTTTCATTTACAGTAGATTTTGTGGGTCTACAGCTCCCCATTAATAAATTAAGTAATGCTAGGCTAAGCCTGTGGCCGATTCTCCAGTACATGTTTGCTCACTATCACCTAGAACCTAAAGATGGAATTGGTGAATGGATCAAGTACAGCTATCTTGTAAATCACTCTGAATAAGAAGCATAGAACAATGTGTTTGTGGTCTCTAAGCCTTCCTTCCTTTCTTTCCTTCCTCCTCCCCTAAGTCCAATATTTTCTCTCCTCCAGCCAAGAATACATTGTTGTGGCTACCAGAGATGAGAGCTCTTGGGTCTGGTCCCCAGATACCTCAGGGTCTGATGGAAGGCTGTGTACAGCATTGTGGGTCTGATGGAGGGAGCTGCATACTGCATTGTAAGTTTAAGTTGACTTGCCATATGTCTGATTATTAAAGAACTAAGACCTCAAAGACAAGAGATTATATCTCCATCTCCAATGTGGGCAAGGAAAACTCACAGAAAGGGACCACCCCCAAGCACCTGTAGCTGATCACTGCAGGGTATGGTGATGCTGTGGCAAGCAGCCTTCTTAAAGAGATTAATGAGAACATTTCACAGAGATCCCCTCCCTGCGGAAGCATGAAGCATTTCACAGTGGGCCAAGTACAAAGCTGTGGGCAGAACAGACCCTCAAATTAACATGACACATTATTCATGAGAAAATACATTTAAGCTGGCTTCGGCATTTTAAAAGGATCCCTAATTGCTGCCAAGTCTCTAATTCTCCTGGAAAATTATGAAAGTTGGGACTTGTGAGTCAATAAAAGGCTAAAATGGGAATCTAGTAATTCTGTTATTAGACAGCAAAAAATGAAGTCAGAAGGCAGAGGAAAGGGTGTGATTAATACAGAACAATAAGATCTTAGGAGAGTGTTGATTTCCAAGAGTGAGTCTCAGCATGCTCCCAGATCGATATAGATCTCCCCAAAGCCTCAGACCCAAGACACCCCATCATAAACATAATGTGATTCCATACAGCTAAATCCTGAATCCAAATGTTGTTGTTCATAAGAACCATTCTGAGCTATAGAATATTTAATATCCACAATTGAGATATACAAATCTATAGGTAAAGGGGAGGGTGAAGACACAGCATGTGCAGCCAAACTCATGAGCACCTGTCACATAATGTCAATCATAAGTAAGCACACAGGCAAAAACACACTATAACACAAACTATAGGAATGCTATTACAAACACATAGACACACCCAGATAGATGACATATAGATAGATATAGATATAGATATAGATATAGATATAGATATAGATGTAGATATAGGTAAGACATGCCATCTGCATCTATATATACACGCCTCCCACCCCTACTCATTCCCACCCTCCAATGCCATAGCCCACATGGATGCTAGACAGATACGTCACACCAAAAACATATCTGGCCGATATACCTAGATATCATCCAAATGTGTTTTAAGGTGTGTACATGATAAAATCATACTTCAAGTTTCACAGTCCACATTCCTTTTTCCTTTCATAAAATATGCATTTTATTTTTTAATTACAGAAAAACAATACAAAAAAAAAAACCGCACAGCTGGACTGTGGTGGTACACACCTTTAATCCCAGCACTTGGAAGACAAAGGCAGGGGATCTCTGAGTTCAAGGCCAACCTGGTCTACCGAGTGAGTTCCAGACAGCCAAGGCTACACTCTATCTTGAAAAAACAAAAATAAACAAACAGGACAGGACAATAAACAATTCAAAATTTTAAAAACTCCCCTGAGTTGGGCATAGCAGTAATCCCAGAATTCCGAGGCCAAGGTACAAAAATCTTAAGTCCAAAGCCAGCCTTGAGAGACTACACAGAGAGACCATATCTCAAAATGGAAAAAGAAAGAAAGGTCATCAAAGAGGCTCATGTTATCAAAATTTGACATTTTTTTGTAAAAGCAAACTAAAGGTGTCCTGGGCAATGTGTATCATATTTACCCATTTTTTATTCAAGGGTGAAGCTGAAGAGTCTGATAAGGCAGCTGCCTGTGACTCCTGCCCTCCAGGAAGGGGGGGGGGGAGTGGTATGGAAACAGCAGTGAAGAAGCCATTGTCTTTCATCCATCTCTATGTCTTTTCCAGGAATGAACTGCCCCTGGCTGAGTTGACAAGGCTCACACAAGCAACAAACAACAAAACAAAGTTTGCTAATGTGTGATGACCATCACTTCTTACCTTGAGAGTGTCAGAGAAACTTCCACACTATAAAGTTTCCACTGCAGGAAAGGGAAACATGCATGCTGTGGTGGTATGCTGTAGAAAAGGGTGGACAAGCTCCAGTGCATAACTATCACTAGGATCATGTCCCAACCGCACGATCGCATTCACATTAAAGGTTCATGGACACTGACCCACTGTAGTTCTCTGCACAGGTAGAATAACTTGTCCAGCCCAACCATTTGCATCTGTTCTGAAATCATTTCTCTAATTTAGACAGCCAAGATCCTCCAACTTACAATAGGCATCTGTCCTGTTATGACTATCACCACTTTCATGTCTATACAGAAAGAATCAGGGCAAAATCAGGGGAATTGCTATAAAAACCAGGAAACAAACAATATCTCTTGATTCATGCGAGACAAAACATAACTTGTACTCATTAAGTTATTGGAGGTAGGTTATTGTATCATCCCAAGACTGTAATACTTTCGCCAAGGGAGTTGGCTGATGTAGAAATGACCATTTCTGGGCACAAAGCACATAAATCACATTAAAATAAAAACCATAAAGCATCTACCGCCCTTCTCAGATGATAACCTTCTTTTCCATACTTGTCACCTGTCCTTTGTGATGGACACTCAGCAGGCCTGTGATGCAACGATTACTGGCTTGTTGGAGGGATAAAAACAATGTAGTGCTGTGTCTGAATCAATGGAAATGTTGGACTCCAATGTCTAGCAGCAAGATCATTTATGAAACAGCACATCTGGAGCATGGGAAGGAATACAGGCAAGGCTGTTGGCACTGAATCAGCATGCTAAAGCTCAACCCTCTCACATCGGAACATATTCATATCAGCATGCCTACAGATTCCTCTCTATTTCTTTTCAGATGTCTTAGTTAAAGTTTCTATCTCTGTGAAGACACACTGTGACCAAGGCAACTCTTACAAAGGAAAACCTTTAATTGGGGCTTGGGGCTGAGCTTACAGTTCAGGGGTTTAGTTCATTGTCATCATGGCAGGCAGCATGGTGATCATGCAGGCAGACATGGTACTGGAGAAGTAGCTGAGAGTTCTACATCCAGATCCAAAGGCAGCAGGAAGATAAAGTGAGACTGGGCTTGACTTGGGTATCTGAAATCTCAAAGCCCTCCCCCAGTGACGCTCTTCCTCCGAAAAGGCCACAGCTGTTCCAACAAGACCACACCTCCTAATAATGCCACTCTCTATGGGCCTATGGTGGTCATTTTCATTCAAACCATATCTGGTATCTAAGCATAATCTGGGTCCTCCATATTATAACTGTACATGTTTTTATAAGTTTTCTCCACACAGGTAGCACAGTAATTACCAAGAGTGTTGGAAAGATGGTTCAGTGGTTAAGTAACACTAGCTGCTATTCCAGAGTACCCAGCTTCTATTCCCAGCACCTACATGGCAGCTTACAACTGTTTGTTCATACATCCAGTTCTAAGGGATTCCATGATTTCTTCTGGCTTCCACAGGCACTAAACACACATTGTACACAGACATACATGTGATCAAACACACATACTCATAAAAAATAAGTAAATAAAACCTAAAATAATAATAATAATTAGTGTGGTGATTTGAATATGCTTGGCCCAGGGAGTGACACTATTAGGAGGTGTGGCCTTGTTGGAGTAGGTGTGTCACTGTGGGGGTGGGCTTCAAGACCCTCCTCTAGCTACCTGGAAGTCAGTCTTCTCCTAGTGGCCTTCAGGTCAAGATGTAGAACTCTCAGTTCTTCCTGTGCCATACCTGCCTAGATATTGCCATGCTTCCTGCTATGATGTTAATTGACTGAACCTCTGAACCTGTAAAGCCAGCCCCCATTAAATGCTGTCCTTTATAAGAATTGCCTTGGTCATGGTTTCTCTTCACAGCAATGGAAACACTAAGACAATTAGCAAGAACACAAAAATTTGTTTTAGATTTCTTACATGGTGGAAAATTCTGATTTTTTTTTCTCAAACCATTTGTCATTGAATGAAATTATAGTTGAATGAATGAATTTAAAGTATAAGAGAAAGTAAGAAAAGAGTTCAGGAGAATGAATAGCAGATAAATAATGAAATGAACAATTGAATGCAAATTATAAAATGCAAGGAACTCAGCTTCATATATTTATATATGCATGACCCCATTTAATCTGAGACATAGCTATTAGTATTATCCCTATTTGTATGATGGACAAACTAAGATTCAGATAAATTTCTCTTCATACAGTCACTGGAGTATGAAGCTGGTGAGGGACACTGGAACCTTCTAGAGGATCTACAAGGTTTCAGACCCTCATGATTGAATGGTACAACAAAGCAGAACAGTTAGACCACAGCAACCAGGAAACAGGGAGAGAATGCCTACACGAGTTGCTTTAGCTTTCTTCCTCCTTTATACCTTCTGGGTCCCAAGCCTAGGGAATGGTGCCACCCATGGTCAGAGGTCTTCTCTCCTCACTGAGTTATGTCTGGAAATGTCCCACGGACACACATCGATGTATGTTCCACTAATCTGCTAGGCACACCTCAATCTAATGGAGCTGAGAATCAAGATTAACCACCACAAGTCAACATGACACCCAAAGGCATGTCTATAAGCCACAACATTCCACTCCACTCTGTACTGAAAAGGATCATGTGTATCTCATAAAGCAAAACGCATTCAATCCACTAGATAAGGTGTCTATGGTCTTAACAGTTCTAACACTGTTCAAGTATCCAAGTTCAAAATCTCCTCTAAAACTCAAGACCAAAGCCATAGCTATGAGGCTCTCTGTACAAATACAGGGAACAGTGTCTTAAAGTACAAATTCCTATTTCAAAAGAGATGAATTTGATACCAACGGAAGATTAGTTCAAAGTCAGACTGACAGCAGCAGTGACAGTTAAATCTTGTAGCCCCATAATTGGCCTCGAAGGCATATAAGGTGATATGAAGCTCCACCAACTGGTGTAGTCCCAACCCTATGACCTTGTCATTTGTAGTCCATGTTACCTCTTTCTTGGGATGGCTCCACTGTTGCCCACAGATTTCCTTAGCAGACATTTCTGTCATCCAGGATGTTGGAGACATCCTGAGGCCTCTATTGCAGCTTAGGCTTCACCCTCACAGCTCACCTGATCACCCTTCTGAGGGAATCCTAACCCTGTCACATATTGTCTGGCCTCCAAGTATTCCCTTTAAAATGTGGGTGAAAGGCTTCTGAGACTCCACAATTAGCAATTTACATTTTGCATAACTCGAAAATTAATATCATGTGGGCAACGCCAAGGTGTGCTTCGATCCCCTGGACCGCTGCCATCTGAACTTCTGAGTCATTGAGCATAGTGGGACAATTCTGAAGAAACAGCAGCCAGTGCAGCCCTGTGTGGGGAAAACACCTCAGAGGCACTCTCTTCTCACAGGAAAAATCTCAAAAAAGTTTTCACTTTCATACCTCTGAGCCTGCAACACATGGGGTCTGGCCAATTCCTCAAAAGCTCCCAAGACATCTATCTTACTGCCCCAATTCAAGGTACCTGCCTTCTGTTTAATGGTGCTTATCTCTCTAGAAACCACGGTCTCCCTTAGTCTCCACTTTACACAGGCTTTGCAAACCAAAAGCCTGCAAGCTCCTTGAGTCATTATACTCTTCTTTTGACTCTGGATGCTCATTATAAAGCTGTCCAAACATAGCCAGTAAAGCATGCCACAGCCTGGAAACTAGAATGTCTTGTGATTTCCTATAACAGACTAATTAATCTGTCACTTCTAAACTCAGCATCCCACAAAGCCTCAAGACTTAAACGAAAAGTTGACAAATGTTTTACCAGAATGTAATGAATGGTCTCTAGCTCTGTTCCCAATAAAGTCCTTGTTTCCATCAGAAACCTAAGCACAATCTTTATTACCCCATATTCCTATTGACGATCCAGTCTCTCGGTCCCCACCAGAATCACCCACTATGTTCACCTATAGCATTTTCAGGGATTCTCTGTCTTGTATCTCCAAGTGCATCCAAATTCCTTCTAAAATTCAGTTCCAATAGCTTCTGAACCACATATCAGGAAGTCACAGCAATGACCTCACTCGTCTGGTACAAGTTTCTGCATTAAAATTTCTCATTGCTCTGACCTAATAACTGAAACATTTAACAGAAGAAAGATGATTTTTTTTCTTTATGGTTTTAGTGGTTTCTGTCCAACGTGGCAGA
Organism: Rhynchomys soricoides; assembly: GCA_019843965.1. Classification (NCBI taxonomy): domain Eukaryota; kingdom Metazoa; phylum Chordata; class Mammalia; order Rodentia; family Muridae; genus Rhynchomys; species Rhynchomys soricoides. Next base: position 9,675,645 of record JADRCH010000063.1, on the reverse strand, counting down.
TAGAGTGTTAAAGAGCAATCTAGATCACATCATAGTGTCCAGGAAGGAGAGAGAGAGAGAGAGAGAGAGAGAGAGAGAGAGAATGCTTTCATTTGGCATTGGGATGTCAAATCCAATTTCATACATCCATAAGACTTGAGTTTTCTCTTTACAAGAGATTAAATTTAAAGTTTTCCTTGTTTAATTTTTATTTTGTTTTTATTTGGGGTTTCTTTTGCATTTTAACTACTTATTGTATGTCTGAGTATGTGTGTGCTATGACACACAAGTAGAGGTCAAAGGACAAATTTCAAGTGTTAGTTCTCTCTTTCCACCATGTGGGTCCCAGAGATTTAGCTTGGTTTGCCATGTTTGGTGGCAGACACACTGAGCTAGTTTGCTGGCTCGTTATTTTGCTTAAAGCAGGAAATGGAGGAGGGTTTTAGGAACATTCACTTCCCTGAACTTAGAGATTGAGAGAGTTACATAATCCCAACAGTGTTCTGCCTACTGTAGGAGTTTGGGCAAGGGATATAGAATTCCTACATGATGAGAAACTAGCTGAAGAAATTATCAGAAATGCAGCATATTTAATATATACCAAGAGAGATTGAAAATAGGACAAAGAAAGATTTTAGATTCTAGAAAAGTCCACCATAAGGACAAATTCTGAGGCATCCTTAAACATTTATCTGCCTACTAGCCGCCTAGATTACAGATAGGTATAAAAGAATCATTAAACAAAATTCCACTCCTGTGTATCACAGAGCCCAGATGACAGACCAAAGCAACAATTTCATTGTATAGATATTTTCAGCATGTGATGCAGTAGTGATAAGTATAAGGGTTTTGTTTTATTTTTTACATGACCCCAGGACTTTCAGCACAGAAAGTGGGACCCAGGAAGACTTGAAAAGACAGTTTCCTGTGCTTGGCAGTGACATGAGAGAAGAATAAAACTAGAATTTAGAAAGCGATGGTCATTTAAAGAAAAAGGAGTTTAATTTCTATAGTGTGACTCCACTTCACACTTTGGTTCCTTTTTTGCAGTCAGGACTAAGCAATACCACCGTCCACCCAGAAGCCTCTGCCAGGTAGAAGGCAATTGCTCTCTTCCCACAGAGAGCTTCTTAAAGCCATTTGGGGCTGTGGCCTGTTATGGTAACTGCCTCCCTGTGGCCTCCAGGTATATGTTAATTCCACTTTGAAATGAAAGAAAAAATACATTAGGAGAATGATTTAAACAAAGGTTAGAACCAGGAACGTCCCACTTTGCCACTTGAGCAAAGGCTCCATGTGTCATTTAAAGAAAAGGACTTTACTGGTCATGAGCAGGGAGCTTAAGGGCCTTTTCTGGAGTCACTGCCTGAGCTCTGGGAAATTGTATTTGCTCTCTTGGGGCTCCTACATTGATGGAATGTATTCATTTCCTCCTGGAACCAAAGTAAATAATTCTGGAAGGAAATGGAAAAGTTCAGGCTTCCAGAACTGCCCTTGTTTATTCTCTTGATGTCTAGAGACTCCATCAGGCTGGAAATTGGCCAGTTGTGCAGGATATGACTTTTTTTTTCAATACTAACTTCTATTTGGCTTTTATCTGTGACACTGTCACATAACACATACAACTGTCAGGACTGCCACATGACATAAAAAAGGGGAATATTGCAACCTGGATCGAGTCCAGGTAAATTCCAAGGTCTCTCCTTAATCTTCTCAGACAATGTTTTGTTCTAAAGAAGAAGAAAAAGAGGCAGCAAATATATTTGTGTTCTATGTTTAGGCCTAAGAGACTCGGTAGCAAAGATGGTTTTCATTCAGTGACTTTAGGTCACATATCTTGCCTCCCCTGCTTCTCAAGAATCTCATCTTAAAGATACAAGTACTTCATGCGTCATTTGTGTGGAAAATCTGACCTACAGGCCATTCGTGCCAGTTCATTAATTTTCCTCTGCTCACCAGGCAGCTGTCATAGAAATGGAAGTTTTTCTCACTTTATGCCTAAATTAGGTGGGGAAGGGTTCTTCAAATTAGAATTCAAAAGATCACTCAGAGCTGGCCCCCAAAGGAGGCCAAAAATCACATAAGGCTAGAAAATGTGCCCATTGTCCTCCTCAGCCTGTAAGACCACCCTTACACAGCCCTACATGGTAAAATGTGTGTTATAGCCGGTCACCTTTGCTTATCAGAAAGTCCCCCTTCCCAGTCATTCATTCCTGCACACTCTCAGTCTGTCACCCATCCATCCACCTGCCCGTTCTAAAACTTATTTATCAGCTCAGTCATCAAACCTGTGTTTTTCTGCTATATGCAATCCATGTATGCTACATGCATACATTCTGAGCTCTATCCACAGCTTATCTGTGACTCTTTGTGTGCTTCACTTCCAAGACAAGATCATTTATGTTTGATGCCATGTCTGTCTTCCTCAGTAACACTTGACCTCTCTAGGGACAGAAACTAAGCTGTTCCCTGTTCCCCTCTCACCCTGAGCCCTTGCTTTTTGTCTCTTCTAGAATGTTCTCCTGTTCGATGCTTTCCTCTTCCTTCATCTCCTTTACGATTCAGCTTACCTGTCACCTGAGATGTCTAAAACAGGACCCCCTTACACTCCTGATGAGCAGAAGAGCCTTCATCCCACCCAACTTCTCCCTCCATCTCCACCTTTTGTATAGATCTTTATTTTCCTGTCTTTGTCTCTCTCTCCACTGACTGCTAGTTCCACCAAGCATGCACTGCTTGTAAATTCTTAATACCTTGGAGCTTGCACCAAGTTGTTACTCAATAAATATTGTTAATGATCAAACAGACGAAGATAAATTTTATCTTTGTGTCTCAAGCTAACAGTTAAGGATTCCACACTCAGCATGCTGTAGTGTAGCAAAGGCTGGCTGCTCAAGAGAAAATGGAATCAATCAGATGCGTGCTATGCAACTCAAAATATCTGGAGATGAACACATTTCTACTTCTTTTACTTTTCCATCTCTCCCTCCCCTATTTTTCCCTGCCTCCCTTTCTCTCTCCAACTCTCAATCTCACCCTCCCTCGTTTTGGTGTCTGAGAACCTTAAGAACCATTTGGAGCTCTAAATACACTCTTAGCCAATCTGTGCACCATAGATAGTGTTCCAACAAAGTGGAGACCATGATGGTTCAGCCTGCTCAGCTTCTGTACTCTTCGTGATAATGTCACACTTACATTCAAAATGTAGGCAAGGATGGATGGGATGAATAACATTAGCTGGGTGTCCTTCATCCATTCACTTGTGATATATTGATATATTGCCTCAGTGAAGCTGGGAAGAAAATGTTGACATGAGAGGTTGTTGCAGAGTACATGTGACAGAGCAGAGCTGGGAGTTTAAGACTCAAATACACTAGAATCTTTACCAGGCTCCCTTCCCTGCTGCCTGTTAAAATAATACATCCTCTGTTAGCTATCAACCTGAACTAGGCAGAAAATCTACTCGTCTTCAGAAGTAGAGTGTTAGAGTGGACCAAAGACATCTGCAGAACACAGAGACTTCAAATGGAACTATTAGTGAAGAGGAGAGCAGATGACAAGGGCTGTTTATGATCGACGTCATGTGCATGTATGAAAATGTCATAATAATGCAATACACTCATAGAAAAGGTTTGTAAAAACAGACGGTTCAGAATGGTATCAACAGTATTTTCGTGCACTCCAGTTCCACAATGTCCTGTGTCTTTAGGACTCAGAACAGAACCAATACAGGATATGACTGTATCTGATAAAACAAAGTTTTATCAGAACAAGCCAAAAAAAAAAAGAGCAACCTAGATGCCATCATGTGTATAGGTATGTGTGAGTAGAAAGACCAAAATGTAGTCTGCCAGAGTGATGAAGCACCTTGCAGCTATCACAAGAAACTCTCCAGAGCATGAGCACAAAGAATAAACTTAAGAAACATTACCCTAAATTATGGATGCCATACACAAGAGGCCACATACCATAGAGCCAGTTTATATGAAGTGTCCAGACAAGAAAAATCTACAGAGAAGGTGGCTGCCCATGTCTGGCGTAAGAATGGGGATTCATTGCAAGTGAACATTCAGGAATTTTCTAGAAGAATGGAAGTAATACAAAACTGATTTAAGGCAATGGTTGTCCTAACTAGTAATGTTACTAAAATCATTGAATTGTACTCTTGAAATGGAAGACCTTCATAATACATAAAACATACCTCAATAAAGCTGTTTCTCAAATTTAAGATTATGTGTTCTCTTATGCCGTGGTAGCGCAGGTCTAGCTTAGTACCCCTTTGATGATAATAAACCACAGTGGTTTTTCTTTTTGGACTACCATTCTCCTTTATATTTACTTCTATTTTTAAATGACTCTCATCTCTGAAAATAGAATTGGACCAGTTATTTTTCAGAGTATTAATTCTGAAAAATTAATTACCTCACATAAATGAGTGCACAGAAACCAACGCCTCTGAACCATACTTTTTCAGGGAGATTTTGCATAATAAAGTTGAGAGCATTATTTTTTTCCTTAGAAGTGAGATCTTTTCTCCTTCCTTTTGGTTCATTTCACTTGATTTCAGAGATTCTAATTTCTTCTGGACTAATGGGAGTGGTCAGGGTTTGTACATCTTCTCGAAGGGAATTAAATTTGCAATTATTCCTAGCATACTGTAGACTTGCAAACCCGTGTTTGGGGCAGCCTTCAGATCCCTGCTGCAATTAGCATATTTTCAAGGTGAAGTGCAGATGTCAAATTAATGTGGGAAGGCACGGGGATTGCTGAAGGACCTGGGTCAATTGGTACTAGTCTAATTGGAGGACATGAGCCTTCCTTGTGGAGGGATCCAGGGACTGACGTCAGAAAAAGGAAAGGTTTTCGTGTGTAGAAGGGACAGCGGGGGGTGGGGGGTGGGGGGGAAGAAACTGGAAACACAGCAGACAACCTGCTCTTATGGAGATAACCAAGGTTCCGATGAGAAAGTGAAATTGTCCCTCATGTCCTTATCATCGCCATCCCTGTTGTCCTCACCAGTGACACTGTCGTTGTGGTTGTGACTCCTGTTTAGTTAATGTGATGTACCAGGCATTTTCTATGTATTATACCACTTAAGTATGACAAAAATTCTCAGCATCTTATTATTCTTATTCCATAGAAGAGAAAAGCAAGGCCCAGAAAGATGGAATTATTTACAGCAAATGATTATTGGGCACTTACGATGCTCCAAGTAAGTGGAGCATCTGGTAACAGTCTCCAAACCTGTTACCAGATTTACATCTCACAGCAAACCATAGGTAAATGATGCGATTAACTGCGTGTGGGGGTGAGGGGAATAAGCCAGAGAGACTGTAAAGAAAAATACCACCCTTAGCAAACCTCGAGAGTGCTCTTCCTCTGTAAGACCTGGGCCTCCAATTCTCACACACGACCGTTCTGCCTCACACAAGTTGGCCCCACCAAGGGTAAAACAAGAGACTACTCAGAAGCTTCCTTACCCAGTTCCCTGTGATTCCAAACCCCTATCTCCCCTTTCATCAAGTTGTGTTCTGTGGAGACCAGGGGAAGAAAGGGAAGAAGAACCCTTTGGCTTTAAACAGAACAGTTTATTCGCTGCTGCACTGGTCAAGGTTCCTCTGAAACTGTGTTTGAATGAAACAAAGAGTCCCTGAAGATAGAGTCACAGTTGAAGTCCTGACTCTGACCTACACCGGTTGCTTGTGATCTGAGAAATCCATGTCTTCTTCAGTCCTTGGCTTCCTCAGCAAAGTCAGATGGTATCTGTGTGCCTTGCCAGTGATAGGAAGATAATTGTAGATTATCAAGCCAGGCATGGCTGCACATGTCTGTCATCTCACCACTGGAAAGGTTGGAACAAGCAGATCACAAGTTCAAGGCCAACCTAGGCTACATCGTGAGACCCCATCTCAAAATACCAACAATAATACAGTAAAATAAGTCTTTAAATAACAATGACAAATAGTAGTGATTTATTGATCTAGCTGTCTGGAATTGTACTGGATAAGCCCCTTTACATGGATTATCTTCCATAAACCCCACTAGAGACCTAAGCAATAAGTGCCATGTTATCCCTGTTTAATAGATAAGAATGCTAAGGCTTATGGAGGTTAAGTAATTCACCTTATGTCATAGCCTGTAAAGAGGTGGCATTTCTAGAATCAGAAACAAGTTTGACTTATTTTTAATAACATTTTTAAACATGCAGTATACCATCACCTCTTTTTAGAATCTCTAAGTGAAACTGATCATTGCCTACTTCTACTCTCTTGCAACGTTTTTACCTCTTTTACAAAGCCTTCTTAACAACCTTTCTTGCATTCCAAATGATGAAAGTTTCCCCCCACCTCTCACTAAGTCAAATACCAAGGAAGTAAGTCTGTCCCTATGGTTGCTGGGACATCAGCATCTGGAGCAAGGGTAGAGTTTGAGGTGAGGGGCCCTCTAGGATCCAACATCTTCACACTCAGACCCAGACTGAGCTCCCTGTCACTTCATGACAAAGTTTGCCTGCCATGACAAAGAACAGTGTCATTACCCAAAAATTTGCACATGATAGTTTGGAGAAGCAGAGGTGCTTCAGTGCTTCAGAGCACTTGTTACACTTTCAGAGAGCCTGAGTTCTTCAGCTCTTAGCCCCTATCTGGCAGCTTACAGGAATCCATAAGTGGGGTTTAAATAGGGATGGCCACCATTGACTCAAGTGCTTGCATGCTTGGTCACCAGAGAGTGGCTCTATTAGGAAGTGTGGCCTTGTTGGAGTGGGTGTGTTGTGGGAGGAAAGGTGTCACTGAAAGCAAGTTTTGAGGTCTCAGGAGTTCAAGCCAGGTCTAGTGGCTCACTGCCTCTTCCCACTGCCTGTGGATCAAGATGTGGAACTCAACTACCCCTCCAGGACCATGTCTGCCTGCATGCCGCCATGATGATAATGGGTTAAACCTCTGAACTGTAAGCCAGGCCCAACTATATGTTTTCCTTTGAAAGACTTGCCATGGTCATGGCATATAAACCCTAACAAAGACACCAAGTGACTCCAGTTCTAGGAAAGCCTGTACCCTCTGGCTTCCACAGGCACCAGGCATGTATGCAGTCCACTTGCATAACTGCACATAAAGTACAAATAAATTTATATGTAGTTAGAATAAAAAATTATAGAAACAGCAGTGGCTGAACACTCAGTGGGTCTGAGGAGTGTAAGTGTCACCTATATATGACTCCATGTAAACCTCTGTTCTCACACATCCTTCAATCACACAAGCAACAAACTGAGACTTGATGGGCAAGCAGCCAAGAACCCTGGTCGAGTCTGGTTAGAATGAAATTTGCAGCTGACTTCACAGCTTTGACTCTTAACCTACAGATTCTGCTGTACCTCTGGCTAGGATCCTCATTTCTTTAGACAACACACTTACTATGGTAGCTCCTTGCTCAGAGCTCTCCTGGCTCCCTCAGCCTTCCAACCCATTCCCAGCCTCTCTGTCACTCATTCCACCCACATACACACTTAATTTCACTTTTTCTAACTGTCTTTTCCATCCACTAGATTATAACAGCCCATTTCACTGCCGGGTCTCCTGCGGCACTAACAAGATACCTCATATTGGCCTTGGCACTCTGTATTAAGTTCTGAATTTTCCCTTTGCCATGTGTCCATTCATTTAAAATTCAATAGATTTGCTATAGAGGTGGCCAACTATACTCTCTTCCCCAGCTCCCAGAGCAACGGTGTCTGATTATGTCAAATCGAGCTGTCTTAATTATTTGACTCATCTTTTAAGTGCCTATTACTGAAGAGCCTTTGGAAGGGAAGTCTCCCTAGGATTTTTGACACATTATGACAGAAGGAAGGACAGGGCCCAAGGCCATGCCAAGACCTTAGAATAAGGTGAGTGAACACAGTTTCATCCTATTCCGTTCCCAACAGATCACGGAAGCAGCTGGCATTTCAGAAGACTGACAATTCCACAAGTTTCTCTGCTTTTCATTTACTCTCTGGATCAGAGAGACACTCCAAAAGGGGGGTCTGCAGGGAGAACAGGGTGAGGTGTAAAAGAAGTGTATTCATTAGGGGTCACCCCTGAAGGCCCTGAATCCACCAACTCTGCTCTAGCTATTGTTTGATGGTTACAATAAAGGCATCTTACAAAGCTCAAGGAATTTGCTACTATGATTCTCAGGGTCATGGGTTTCTATGACTCATCACCTTCAAAAGATATACATATAGAGAGAGAGGGGGGAGGGAGGAAGAGGGAGAGAAGGGGGGAGAGAGAGAGAGAGAGGAGAGAGAGAGTGTTTAATGACTCCTAATGATATTGTTCGATACTCATAGATCAGTCCTTTATTCAGCCAACATAAAAGAAGCTTCCTCCTACAGCAGATGGAAACAGAGGCAGAGACCCACAGCCAGACATTACTCTGAGAGAGAGAGAGAGAGAGAGAGAGAGAGAGAGAGAGAGAGAGTCCTTAGAACACTCAGCCCTAAACAGGATATCTCCATCAAATCCCTCCCTTAGAGCTCAGGGAATCCCTTGGAAGAGGCAGGAGGAGTGTAAGGGTCAGTGGGGATGGAGAACACCAAGAGAACAAGACCCTCTGAATCAACTGAACAAAGTTCACATGAGCTCACAGAGACTGAAGCAGCTAGCAAAAGGGTTGGCATGGGTCTGCACCGGGTCTCCTATGCATCTATTACAGCTTCCAGACTTCAGAGTGTGTGAATAAGTGGGTCTCTGATTCTTGTTCCTGCTCTTGAAGCCCTTTTTCCTCATGTTAGGTTGCCTTGTCCAGTCAGGTTTCTCTTTTATCTTATTATATCTTATTTTGTCCTGTTTGGTTGTTATCTCTTGGAAGCCTGTTCTCTTCAAATGAAAGACAGAAAGGGAGTGGATCTGGAAGGGAGAGGAGGTGGGAAGGAACTGGGAGAAGTAAAAAGAGGGAAAACTGTAATCAGGATATATTGTATGAGAAAATAATCTATTTTCAATAAAAGGGAAAAATGAAGAAAAATGAAAAGCAGTTTTTTAATTTATTTATTTATTATGTAAGCACGCTGTAACTATCTTCAGACCATTTTTCTGCTCGCTCCTGCCCCACTCGCTGTAGCTGTCTTCAGACACCCCAGAAGACGGCATCAGATCTCATTACGAATGGTTGTGAGCCATCATGTGGTTGCTGGGATTTGACCTCATGACCTTCGGAAGAGCAGTTAGCGCTCTTAACCACTGAGCCATCTCTCTCGCCTGTATTTTTTCAATATTTGAAAGTCATTATGGATTGACTAGCAAATGCCACTCATACATTCATATATTGAATGCTTTTGTCTTCATCTAGTGGCACTGTTGTGGAAGGTTCTAGAAAGTCAGGAGACATACCAGCTGATGGAAGTAGGTCACTGAGAGCATGTCTTCTCTGTTCCCTGTATGCCTTGAGGTGAAAGACTTTCTTCTCCACTTGTTCCTGCATCCATGATGTCTGCCCAACATGAAACCAAGCAACTTTCTAAAGCTGTGAGCCAAATAAACCCTTCCTGATTTATGTTCTCTTGGGCATATTTTAGTCAGAGCAATGCAAACATGTTAATACCAAAGACTCAATACCTTCTATGAAAAGAACATACTGATGCAGAGAAGGTACATGATGCAGAGAACATACATATTTGAGAAGGTCCACACTTTACACTCTTCAATCATTCAAGGTATCACTTTTATCTTTCTTCGTACTGAACATTGTTCTAGACAGAATACGAAACAATGCACAGAACAGGCACAATCCCTGCCATTGTGAAGCTTATTTGCAGAAGGAAGATAGAACGTCTTGTTTGATAGCAAGATGAGGGCTGGGAACTGAATACAGATTAAGGTTTCTAGCACTATAATTCATGCAAATTATAATTTCCTAGGCACATTAGCATCCCCACAGCTGGTCTTCTCCTCTCCTGTTGGCCTCTACTCTAAGTTTTTCCCTCAGTTAACTGAGCCTGTACCCAAACTTTTCAGTAGAAAAGAGCAAGCCCTACTCCCTCACTGACCTGGATGCTGTCTTCACAGGATGTCTTACTAAATACTATAGTTTTGTTTTACACGCTCAGCCTTTCACAGTCCGTCTCTTTTCATCAGAATAAACTCCATAAGGGCATGGCTTTAGCATTCGGTTCCCTGCCATATCTGCAGCAATTAGCACAGTTCTTGTTCTTAGGAAGGCTCGAGAGCCTGTTAAATGGTTCTGTGAGCATTACAAATCACAGTAACATTTACATACACTCAGAGAAGAAGAAATAGACATGCAGTCTACAGACACTAACTCAGGCCATTATGATCAGCCTCCTGCATCAACACCAAAGCTAACAAAACTGAGAGCTGCACCGGAGAAAGCTTGCCCTCAGATTGAAGAGATCTCACTTCCAATCTTGACTTGGCACCTGAATGATGTATGCAACCTTGCTCTCTTGATAACTGAACACAGGAAAGTGGGGGCCTTCAGGATCTTCTGCTCATACTGTGACTCAGTGGGCCAGCTCATGCTTTTGGGATCCTTATAAAAACATATGCAACTTGTTGACATAAGGGATTTGCAGGTCTCAAAACTCCTGTACAAGCATTCAGAAACTCACTTTGGATTCTCAAAAGGTGGCGGTTGAAAAACTGCTGTTTTAGTAATTATGGTTATTCAGATTTTTCATTATTATTATGCAGAATAATAATTGTCATCACTTACTAAGCGCTCACACTTTAGGAAACTCCGTTGAAAGGGGGAAAAAATCTAATTACAGGGTGCAGACATTTGCATAAATTGATGGATTTCTGTAGCAGCACAGTGCAAAGCCGGGAAGGTGAGGTTCCTCTTGATTTTTTTTTTTTTAATTTTCTTTTGATCTTGTTAATTGTTTTAAATGGGCTAATGGAGAAGCCTGATCTTTCCTCTTTTGCTCAGCCACCTGGCTGCCTGCTCCTGCCACCAGGAGACAATGTATCGTAGAGATAATGTATCGTCATGACATAATTCTGAAAGTTCTGGAAATTGAAGCAAATGTACCTAAACTCTGATTCTGCCACTCATTGACTTGAGGACCTAGAATCAGCCCCCTACTTCATCTTAATCTAAAGCAGTTAGGGATTTTTATGGAAATAAAGCCGATCTATACAGAAACATGTATAAGATGATAAGTTCTGAGGACTGGGCAAGTGTTTGTCACCAAATTTTCTGATTTTCTCCCCCTTTTCATTGTGATAGCTTCAGGAGTGGATCTAGGGAGAAATACATGAATAGTATTGAAAGTCACCAACTCTAATGAAGAACACGCGGTTTTGGACGCCCCCTTTAATTCTTGCTTGACCGTCTAGTAAAAGCCAGTTATTCTGCTCTCCGTACCAATGTTCTTCCACAACACGGGTCTCATTGCAAGCCCCACAGAGAACATTTCTTGCAAGAACATACACACCCATTCATCCCTGTCCTCAGAAAAGCAAAAGTAACTAGCTCATATATTCAATGGGCTAAAAATTGGATCGCATGTTGATTTTTTTTGTTCTACAGTGATTTGCTTTTTATTGTTTTATTTGCAATCTTATCCTTGAAAATATCATTACATCATTACAGAAATTCCAAGTTTCTGGTTATTTTGAAGCATCAAACTATTCATCAAAGCTAGAAATAAAACCTCACATATATGGACAGGCACTTTTTCAACAAGGTTCCAAGGTGATTCGAAGGGCAAAGGAGAGTCTTTCAACAAACGTCATTGATAAAACTAGAGAACCACATCCAAAAGAATGAAATGAAAGCCTTGGTTATTTATATCTCTTCAGCCCCAGATGAATGAAACTCTAAAGGTGATAAATAGATACAGTGAGAGATTGGTTTAAAAGGCAGGAAATTATGACACACACTGCAATATGAATGAACCTTGAGGGCATTTTGCTAAGTGAAAGAGGAAAATTTACAAAGACAAACACTATATTAATTCATTTCTATGACTTACCAAGAGCAGTCAAATTTGTATAGAGAGGCTGGGGGATGGCTTAGACATTAAGAACACTTGCTGCCCTTGCATAGGACCTGGGTTTAGTTCCCAGAAGCCACAGGGTGGCTCGAAACCATCTGTAACTCTAGTTCCAGAGAATCCTGTGCCCTCTTTAAACACCAGGTGACGCATAAGGTGCTCACGCATACATACAGGCAAAATACTTATACACATAAAATTTTAAAGTAATTCTAAAAAATAGTGATTTTAAGGAGATCCAGAAAAAGTATTTCCAAAATTCAGAGAGAAAGTATGAAGTGGCCAGGGCTGGGGGTAAAGGGACGTAACAACACAAAGGTTAATGGAAGTTGACTTTTTTTTTTTTTCAAGATAGAAAAACTTCCAGAGATTGACTTCTTCACAGCAATATGGATCTGATACTACTGAGCTGCATACTTAAAAATGGTTTTTATGTTTTATGTCATGAGTATTTTTCTACATTT